>JAKTUE010000010.1:0-335339 GCA_030556525.1 Wickerhamomyces quercuum
AAAAAATTAAAAAAAAAAAAAAAAAAAAAAAAAAAAAAAGAAAGAAAGAAAGGAATTACATTTAATAGCTAAAACAACTATTTGCATTATCCAGACGGTTCCAACTGCAAAATGTCAAGAGTCGGAACATTAGTTTTAGGACCAGCAGGTGTTGGTAAAGTGTGTACCTTTTTTGCCTCCTTTGTTCTGTGATCATTGGAGGAGTTTTGCCGCTTCTCTAACCACTTATCGCATATATACTAACATTACTAATAGAGTACTTTTTGCAATGCTATGATTTCACATCTTCAGAGCATAGGCCGTCGTGCGCATATTGTGAACCTGGATCCTGCGGCTGAACCAAATGAGTACGAATTCACCATCGATATTAGAGATTTAATCTCTTTGCAAGATGTTATGGAAGAATTAAACCTAGGCCCAAATGGTGGGTTGGTCTACTGTTTCGAATATCTCCTGAATAACCTGGACTGGTTGGATGAAGAGATCGGTGACTATAACGATGAATACTTGATTTTTGACTGTCCCGGTCAAATCGAACTATATACCCATATCCCTGTTCTACCAACTATTGTCAAACATTTACAGCAATCTTTGAATTTCAACCTTTGTGCCACTTATCTTTTAGAAGCTCCTTTCATAATAGATCGTTCTAAATTTTTCAGTGGTGCGTTGAGTGCAATGTCTGCAATGATTTTGTTGGAATTACCTCATATCAATATTCTATCGAAATTAGATTTGATTAAAGATGAATATTCAAAGAAACAGTTGAAGAAATTTTTGAATCCAGATCCTCTACTATTGATAAATGATGTGAATAATGAAACTAACCCAAAATTTGCCAAGTTGAATGAAGCTATAGCACATTTGGTTGATGATTTCGGTATGGTACAATTCTTGCCTTTAGAAGCTAAAAATCCTGAAAGTATTAGTACCATTTTGAGTTACATTGATGATGTTACTCAATGGGCTGAATCCCAAGAACCAAAAGAACCTAATGATGAAGTGGAACTGGATGATGATGAATTGTAAGAAAATAGATACAGTAAGAAATAAAACAGGTTAATGCAATTAATGCAATTAATACTAAACATACATTTATATGGGTAGTGTTTTTTTGAAGTAGTAATACAAGACTCGGTATCCTGCTAGATTTTTTTTGCTAGACATGTACATAAGTGAGCACTGATCATTCGGTATCATTAATTTTCTTGACAAGTTGCTCCAGTCTCATCTGGATTAGCTTGTCATCTTCTTTCTTTACTCGCCTCTTTGGAGTTTTGAGCTTTGATTTTGGCAACTCGTCAGCTGCTTTCTCCTCTGATTTTCTTTTCCTTCTCTTTGGTTGAATAGATTGATCATAATTTTCCATAATGCTTGAGATATCTTGACAGTCGCCAGTAACAATCAAATCCAGGAACTCTATGTAGTCTACTACACTCATAGATGGTTCGTCTCTATTGACCCAAATCACACATCCCCGATTGGCGTGAACAGATTTTGCTAGTTCTTTCACAAGTCTTCTTACCCCTGGAATCTTTAGAGAGGTACCAGCGATTATTAGACAATCTGGTTTTGATTTTAAATCTAAAGTAGACACTTTCCCAATATGTTCACCATCTGGATGGAATTCATTGTACAGCACGATTCTTGGTCTTAAGCAACCAACTCCTTGTGGTCTCTTGCCAGCTAAACGTCTCACTTCATCCAGTTCTAAACATTCCGGACAAACAGGCACTTCTTCACCGTCAAATATCTCCGGCTCTAACTCAGAGTTCCATCGACATTTAGAGCAGCACATATACTTTATCGTTCCATGAAGTTGAATTGTTGGAGGGTATGGTGGGTTAGCCTTGATTGGAATAGATGTTTGTAGATGTGGGAGCTGATATTCCAAACAGTCAATATTCTGTGTATAATGTCTCAAAAGTCTACCTTCACCCGAAATATCATTCAATAATTTATGAAACTTTGTTGCTTTTGACTCCTGTGTCATTGCAAAGAGTTGTTTAATCATTGCATGGAACTTAGCAGTTGATTTGTTGTCTCGATAGACATTACTATCAAAAAGTGCTTTACCATTAGAACCAGCAGCAACTGAAGATTTTAGGCCTTGGAAAAGACCATTTGATGATCTGAAGTCGGGGATACCTGAAGCCACGGATATACCAGCACCCGTTACAACTGCGATCTTTTTGGAATATCTCAAGGCATAATGGAGGAACCCAACATCTTCATAATCAATCATATCATCTTGGTCAAAAATTGGGGTATCTGGATCGTAAGATGCGGTGTTTAAAACTGTACCGTTAAGAGGTCTGTATTTCAATTTAGGTTTCCTTTTCAACTTTGGTTTCGATGATGAGATAGAAGCTTGAGACTCTGAATGAGAGGAGGTCAGGAAAGAATCAGAATCTGGTGAAGGACTTGAAGGCTTATAGGCCTCGTGCATAGCAACTTTGATGTCATCGCTGGAGTCAAAGCTCTTGTTGTATATCTGGGATGAAGGGGGCGTCAAGAGTTCAGACATCTTGTAGAAAGTGTGTAGAGAAGGGGTATAAAGAATATGCTATAAGAACACTTTGAACTTACAGCCCACTAATTTATGTATAACAAAAAGAGGATGGCACAAAGTATGAATATGGTGAGAAGGGGGCTATTCAAAGAAGATCTAGGGAGTGTAAAAAGGACAGCTGGAACAAGGATCTTTGCTCTTCAACAGAACCAAAACAAAACAAAACAAGCAGAAACACAGAGCTCGATATTAATTTGTTGGTACAAAAAAGTGTTCCGAGATACACTAAGATATTATGTAAGCTGCACACTATTTGTTTTCAATTTTCCTAATTAGGAAATTCACTATTTTTGATAAATTGACCTCGGATATTTGCATGTCCCATCACGTGTATTTTTCTTGTTGCCCTCGGATAATGTTTTCTTCACAAGAAGTAAAAAAAAAAACACCAAAATGCGAAAACACTAAACAACAAAAGTAAAGGCGATTGCAATAAAAAAGTGAATCAGCTTAAAATGGTTCAAATAAGTGAGGTAAAAGACACAGATAAAAGGGACTCCAGAACAGCTGCACATACGCACATCAAGGGTCTTGGGCTCGATGAAAGAGGGAATGCCAAACCAATCGAAAACGGGTTTGTTGGCCAAACTGAAGCCAGAGAAGCTGCAGGTGTGATTGTCGACCTAATCAAGGCTAAGAAGATGTCTGGTAAAGCTATTTTGCTTGCAGGTGGTCCAGCTACTGGGAAAACTGCCATTGCTTTGGCAATCTCTCAAGAATTGGGCCCAAAGGTTCCTTTTGTTCCTATCGTTGGGTCTGAACTATACTCTGTTGAAGTTAAGAAAACTGAAGCTCTGATGGAAAATTTCAGAAGATCTATAGGGTTAAGAATAAAAGAAACCAAAGAAGTCTACGAAGGTGAAGTTACAGAACTAACTCCAGAAGAGAGTGAAAATCCTTTAGGTGGTTATGGTAAAACCATTTCTCATGTGATCGTTGGTTTGAAATCTGCTAAAGGTACCAAAACTCTTAGATTAGATCCAAGTATTTATGAAAGCATTCAAAAAGAAAAAATAACTATTGGTGACGTTATATATATAGAGGCAAACACTGGCTCAGTGAAAAGAGTGGGTAGATCAGATGCTTATGCTACAGAATTTGACTTGGAAGCCGAGGAATACGTCCCATTGCCAAAAGGTGATGTTCATAAGAAAAAGGAGATTGTTCAGGATATTACTCTGCACGACTTGGACATTGCTAATGCTAGACCTCAAGGTGGTCAAGATGTCTTGTCAATGATGGGACAGTTGCTAAAACCAAAGAAAACTGAAATCACTGAAAAGCTTAGACAAGAGGTGAATAAGGTTGTTCAAAAATACATTGACCAAGGTGTTGCCGAATTGGTTCCTGGTGTGCTTTTCATTGATGAGGTCAATATGCTAGATATCGAAATTTTCACTTACCTCAATAGAGCTCTTGAAGCTACTATTGCCCCAATTGTTGTTCTAGCTTCAAACAGAGGTTTGACCACTGTTCGTGGTACTGATGATATTAAAGCTCCACATGGTGTTCCACCAGATTTAATTGATAGATTATTGATCATTCGTACATTACCATACTCTACTGAGGAAATTAAGGTTATTATTGAAAAAAGAGCTAAAGTTGAAGGCTTGCCAATCTCACAAGAAGCTTTGGAAAAGCTAGCTCAAGAAGGTGCAAAAACATCATTGCGTTATTCTCTACAATTATTGTCTCCATCAGGTATACTTTCCAACACATTGGGTCATTCTGAAATCCAAGTAAGTGATATTGAAGAAGCTCAATTATTATTCTTAGATGCCAAAAGAAGTACCACGGTTCTTCAGAATACTGAGGGGTATTTATAAATGAATAAATAAATTAGAGATAAAGTGGATTAGAGAACAATCTCGCTATGTATAATTATTTGTTTAAAAACATCATTATTACGAAATCATTTTCACGAAGTAGAAACTGCTACAGATTGACGACTTTTTTAAAACCATTGTAAATATCGTTGTTCTTTGGTATTTTTTTCTATTACTTGCATTTTCAATTACCTAACGACGAAACTTCCTTCAAGAATGCAGATGGTGCCAATATTTGAGTGCTACCGTAGACAACCGATTTATTACTTCCTTGAGATGTTCTGATCGTTGCCCATTCCTGCAAATTTTGATACTCGACGTAATTACCACCACCCACAACAAAAACAACGCCTTCTAAATATGTCTGTCTTTTTGGTTGTCTTGAGTGCGAACCTCTGATAACTTTAGGGTCAAAAAACAAGTAGTCATCTGTCAATTTCAAGCGATCCTCTGTCACATTAGTTGGATCCATTATTGTTTCAACGATATTGGTGATTGGCATGGTCTTTTTTTCAGGAAGTAAACTTTTGATACCTGAAATTAAAGAACCGACACCTTCAGTGATTTTACCATCAGCTAAATTATATAGTTTTGAAGATAAGCCAGAGAATAAAGCTGATGAGTTTCCTTGCGGTTTAGATTTTGCACCGTTTGCATATGAGTTCAAAACATTTGAAGAATCTCTTAGCCTTAAACTTTCTTTAAACTTCTTGATATACTTGAATGCACCTAAATCAAAATCTTCATTCTTAGCAAAACTTTCCTCCACCTGTGTTACAAATTCAGAAGGTAAATCTGTTGTTAAATATAAGACAATAAAAGTTCTTATTTTGTCTTCCAAATTATGGGTGTTTCCATCTGTGTTTAAAACTTCCAGGAAACGTGATCTTGATTTTGGATCACTCAAACTTTGTTCAATCTCAAAAAAGGAATCCAGGCCCTTAGCTTTCAGTTCATTAAGTAGCGATAACAGAACATTCATATGCATATCAATAACTGCTTTGCGAGCAGTAAGTTCTGGGAGTTGGTTGACAGTTTTCTGTAGTGTCTGATCATTCTTCCCATCTAGATCATTCAAATTTGGGGTTGCAGCACCTTTAGTCAACTCGGCAGCTCTTTCCTTGTAACTCTTTAGCTCAGAGTCAGCATTATCCACGGCATCTGGGAATGGTAATTGAGAGTTTTTGGCCCAGAAAAAGTCCTTTGGGTCTAAGTCATATTGTTTACGAACCTTTTTCCCGTTCTCTTCGGTATCAATAGTGATTGTATTTCTCTGTAATGTGAACACATCAGCAACAAGACATTGATAAATCCAAGAATGGGCGAACATAGCAGCAACATCCACATTTCTGTCAAGTAAAATCAAAACAAATCTTTGTGAATAATCTGGACCACCAGAAGCAGAGGTACTGATGACATAGTCTCTCAGTCTCGCATCTAATTTTTCAGCTACTAGTTGAGCAGGACCTCCAGTTTGAGAACGTATTATAGGAATGTTACCCATGGTAATGATTGTATCGAAGAGACCATCCGCTATATTGTCCGCAATCATATTGATCTGTTCCTCACTTGTTTTAGCACTCGCGAATTTGGAATAAACCTCTGGAATTTCCAATGAGAATAAACTTGGCTCTGTCACGATATAGTTCAAATATTGGTCATAGACTTGTAGAACCTTTGAGGATTTACCAGTTAAAGCCACTGATTTAGCAAGTTCTTCCAACAAATCTCTGCTTAGAGAGGAAGTGAAGTTGATGTAAAAACTTGAGTATTTGTCCTCCTTTATATCGTTTGCTATTCTTTGAACGTTGTCAGAAGTAGGTTCAACAAAATATATAGCTGGAACATCAGGTAAGGGAGATCTTGGGGAGAGAATTGAAGAGTGCATTGTTATACCAGATTTCAATAGGTCATTGACTCTTAAAACAGAGGAAATGATCGACGTACTCTTGTTGTCAAGAACGAGTACTTTCCAAATGATTTCCTCTCCATTCAAGCTTGATGTAAGATCAGAATTATCAGAACTGATGTTTAAATGCAACATCTTCTCTAAAGCGACTGTATTTTGAATGTTAGTCTTGTTATTCTGAATTAGCTAGAGGGGAGACAAAACACGTACAAATTTGCTTTTCTCTCAAAGAGCTCTGTTGTTGAGCACGAGACATTGTGAAATTGAAATATGACCTTTAACTGGAAACGGACAGGGCTCACGTTCTTCTCAGCCAGAGTTCTGCTGCTGCGGGCGGGCTCTTCGTTGTTTGTTGATGTTCTTTTGGAGTTTTCCATTTCTGAACACCAAAACAACAACTTTCGCGAAAAACATGAAGAAACTTCGCGGAAATCAACCCTAAGTCTTCTTTATAACTATTCAATGAGCCCGGGATGTTCTGTTGTCTAAACGTTTATCGCAGCTGTATTTAGAGACTAGGAAACGTAGAGTACTCAATGTTCTCAGCGGCAGTCTTGAAGACATCCTTGATGTGATGAGACCTGTGCTTTACTTGTGCGATCCTATTCAATCGCTAGATGTTCAAACCGAACTAACCACATGAGCCTGGAGTTATGTGGTTGGTCCTAAGACTTTGAAGACCCTGCTTCCTGTGTGTTTGACCCCTTTTGAGAGACCCTTTGGACTGAGCTACTGTTATTTCAACCCAGCTGTTTTGCGGTGACTCCAAAGAATTGGAAGTATGCCGGTAAAACTATAGGACTAAGACTCATTTTGCAGTTCACTGAATAGGAATTTTACGGCTCTTTACGATTCTTCTAGCACCATGCCTAACTTTAACCCGATGGGATCTTATGTAAGGGCGAGATTTTACTACAGGCGCTCCGTAAAACTTCCAAGAACTTCATATTGCTCTTGCCTCTGATGCTGCCTTCGGTGATCATTGAAATTTCAGACGTGCTTCAAATATCGCTTATACCTTGAGCAGCAATTGTTTTCACGATTTTATTGCGTGATATCAACTGAATTTTGGTTGCCTTCTAGGTTCTGACTATTCCACGATCTGGATCCAAGTCCATTGAATATCAAAGATGCATGTATGTTTGGTGGAAGTGCTTGAACAAATCTTCTATTACATTATTTGCTGAGGGTGGATAGTTTTATTCAGCTTTTTTCTTGACCATAAAGGTGTTTGCTTTACGTGGAATGTGTTATTTATGTGCATAAAGATACACGTTCATACTCGTGGCAGCCTTCGATCGTCATTGTCCTTAACTTGCGCTAAAGACAAATTCGGGCTTCCCCTTGGTTTAAACGGACCTTTTGGTTACAACGGGGTCTCTAATCAGTCAAGTCGAGACATTTTGGCTCTATGCATCAAACCTCTATAAAGCGCAGGCAGTCTGTTCCTCTCTTGAATATGCGTCACCGCAACGCTTACCTAGACATGAGCCGTGCTTTATTTATCCGATGTACAAAAACCTATGTCATCTAGTACTTTGTTGGCTGCTTCAAACCAGAACGTACCTTCCATTGATGTGACTCGAACAATCTAATCTGGAAACCCTTCAGATTGGTCAGTGTTGCTAATTGATGGGTATTCGGCATAATTTGAGATGCGGAGGCCTAGTGTGTAAAGTTAACTACTCAGTACCTGTTCTGGTGTCGGCCATTTCCTGTTTTAGATGCTTAAATGAATTCTATGATTAAAGGGTTTTCGGTTTCACTAAAATCAAGTTTATCTACTCTGCCTCTCTTTCTTGATTAATCATGGAAGATGTGTCTAACTACTTTGGTTTTCCTACCGGCTAGAATCAAGCACTCGGTGTGATCTGTGTAATTCGTGTTAGTTGCTCATTCTTCGAGTACAGGCTGACGGAAAAACTGAAGTCTCAGACCTGTCAACACCATTGCATATGCTAACTTAACTTAACCTTCTGATGAATTCTCACCCAGTGCCTCACAATGCTACAATTCCATTAAGTGCCTGTGCGTACTTCTTTCTATCGTTCTAACCTTTCAAAGTACCACTATATCGGAGGTAGTTTTGGGCCTGGATCTCCAGTTTGCTTGCACACTTTTCAATTCATCTTATATGGTTCAGTGCTGTTCTTTTTCTGTTCGTTTCATCATGTGTAGTAACGAAGCCTACATTTTTTCTTGTCTGAGTAGAGAACAAAATTATAATGACGCAAGACTTATTATGTTCATCGCATTCATAATGAATTAGCATTGAAAGAGACGCACCAAATTATATGAGATTCGGTTTCATTTTGGGGTTGCTGAATTGAACATATTCTATGATACGCTGTGTTTCCACCTCAGAGTTCCAAGTGCTAGGAAGAAAAAAGAAATAGATGGTTCATCTATCATTTTCCGCTTCTACTCAATAATCTTTCGAAACTCGGTATGCTCGTATCCGCTAGCTACATTCGATTCCAAGGCACTAAACCCCCAAAAAAATAGTCAAAAAGAAAAAAGGAGTTCGTAAATTCATTAAATGATTGTCGTTTGTCGTTTATCGTTAGAATACTAGAATAAACGAACGGTTCTAGAAAAAAGTACTTAGAACATGATCGTCTTTTAGGTTTTGGTCGACAACCCCATATATCTCCATCAAGAAATTTGGAAATTTCTTGTTAAAGTATTCATAAAATCCATCAGGTAAGGGACTCATTCTTGCAATAAGCTCAGGTGGCAAATCGTTAAAATGGTGGTATTTGTTTCTTAGTGCCCTCAATAAATCCATCAATCTGTCACCATGATACTTCCTATACTTTCCCAAGTTATCAATGAACATTCTGTCAAACTTGGTACACCAGTCATTACCAATGACATTGAACGCAACGAATTCTAGTTTTTGTAGTAGTTCACTCGGAGGATCTCTCTGTTCGACTTCAAATCTGTCACTAACCTTCAACAAAAATTCAAGCTTTTTGGCATTAGACCAGAAAAATGGATGAGCTAAAACTTGAGAAGTGTTTGGTCTTTGTTTGGGATCTCTTGCAATCATGATGGCTATTAAGTCCTTAGCTTCTTCAACATTGGTTGGTAAAATGTCCAAAGCATCAAGGGAATACTCATTTTTGATAACATTACCTTCCCTCAAATATCTATCACCAAACGGATGACCACCATTTGTTAAAATATAATAGAATACGCAGCCCATAGAAAAGATATCAATGGCTCTGGTTAGCTTTCTCTTGGAGAAAGCATCAAAAACAATAGGCTCCACAATAGAATTGGTAGAAGTGTTGAAAGAGTGCTCGCTGTTTAAAGATTGAGACATTGAATTCTCTAATAGCAATTCGGGTGCTCTCCAGCCAGAAGTACCAGCAGCATGTTGGGTAGTAGCTTTAAAAGAACTTTCATCCGCTTCCAACCTCTTACAGAGACCGAAATCAGAAATAAGGACTCTAACGGGGGAGAAGGTCTCCTGCTTGGTCATTAACTTCTTTGGAGGAGCAACTAAAATATTCTGTGGTTTGATATCACGATGGACAATCTTTAGGGAATGAAGATGGTGAAGACCCTTAGCGACTTGCTCCAGAACATTGATGGGGTTCATGAGCTTCACCAAATCTTGATGATTAAATGCCTTTTCAATAACGTCTTCCAAACTTGCAGAGCATAACTCCAAGGCTATGTATAAAAACTTATCACTAGTTTCACTGTAGAAGTATCTAATAACGTTCGGGTGATCATCACTTTCAGTTAATAGACTGATTTCATGGCTTGCGACATCATAAAAGTCAATCAGCATTCTTTTAACAGCAACATCTCTGTTCTGGAACGTACCTTTAAGAACAACTGTACCATATGAGCCATACCCTAAAACGGTATTAGAAAGGGAGAGACCATTTAGCTTAGGAGTGCCTTGGATTTGCTGATCAGATAGTGATTCGACATCTGTATCTCTTGGAACTATTTCGGACAAGTTCTTCTTGTTCTTTTTTCCACCTCTTGAACCTCTTTTTCTTTTTTTGAGGCCTATGGTGTTACCTGCATTTGAAAGTCTATCCTCAAGAGGTGGTTCAACAATCTTGACTTCTTTTTTCTTACCATTCCCATTCACCTTTGATTCAGGCTCGGAATCAAGCTCAGGTTCAAGGGAGTCAGCAATAGATGACTCCATAATTGGTTTAATTGATTTCTCATCACCAGAGTTTGAATGAGCTTCTTTAATATCCTTCTCGGGTTTACTAGTAACATAGTCTATGTCCTTAATCTGTGGTTCGACAGCGTGTGTCTCTTGAGCAAGCAGCTTGAGATCATTGGCGATTTCAATGTTCTCAGCAAACTCTCTAATCTCTAGACCGTTTCTCTGCAATAGAACATTGACTGAAGGGATCAGATTAAATTTCATCAATAAAAGAATAATAGACAAGAACATTAATGCCATGATAGCATTCTCAAAGCATCTTAACAAAAATTTACCATAAACTGTATCAGTGAACCCATTACCATCTCTTTTAGCGTATCCAATTTCTATTATTGGAGAAGATGAAGTGGCCATGTTTAGCAAAGATGTGGTGCGAGGACTGAATGGCTGAATGTCGTTTGAGCCTGGTGTTTGGACATTAGAAGAAACTCTAGTTGGAGAATATTCACCTGGGAAATCGGTTGGATGAGGATATCCTATCAATCCAAGTGTTTGATCATCAGCACCATCATTTACAATGACGAAATGCACGCCAACCATGGCAGCTTCCAGTTCTTCGGGTGTATTTATGAAATGTGGGCCTCGCCATCTATCGCTCAAGGAATACTTTGATGCTGGAGCAGATTTCACCAATAATGGATATGAATCACTTCCTAGGGCATACCAAGAATGATTGCTTGTCATATCTAAATAGGTAGCAGTGTTCTTCTCTTGATTTGGACGCCTTAATGGATGAGGAAGGCATACATAACCACTGACTGCATGTATGCCATTAGTTTTATAATCATTGATAACATCAAAGACGTTGATAACTGTAGTAGGCAGCTTGCTCATCCATTTAACGAACTTTGAGCTGTAATCAATGGCTAACAGACTATGATCTGTTAATGGTGAAAATCCAGTACCATCAAGAGGATCTTTATTTTGCTCTATCAAATCAAAATCCACATTATTAGGACCCCAAGTCGAGTATGTGACATTCCATGAAGCACTACCTTTGGAATGGATAGTCAATTCATATGTCGTTTTGCCTAGTAAAATTGTATCATGGTGGTGGTAAACGTCACTCTCGTCATCATTCGAGCAATATTCCTTCGTGTTGGAGGAACCATAACTTGAGATAATTTCACCGGTATTTAAGTCAACAGAATAGAGCGAGCTTTTTCTGACACCAGTGAAGATTCTATCATCAAAAGCAAAAGGACTCTTGAGAACCAGATGACTTATTGAATAAGGAAATTTTGTTAGTCCCAGTTCTCTTGTAAAGAAATAAAGACTTCCACCCCCATATGGTTCGACCATCCATATGAGTGAATCATCTGGATTTGTCGCCTGGAAATCAGGATCCGAGTAGTTTGTGGTTATTTCTACTAAAGGGGCATCACTATCAATTGACCAAAGCATTTCACCTGTGCTTCTCTTCAATCCATGAAGTCCACCTTCAATATCAGAAACCAGCAGTATATCGGTGGTGTGGTAATTATGTATAGGCCTTACACCGTCAGCTTTTATGTACCCAATGGGAACTTCCTGCGGGCTTTGTATTAGTTGTTGGGTGTTTCTATTATTGGAATTTGGGTTATTCCCTTCATTAACTGTGCTTATCAGACGGTGCTGGTTTTGGTTTAAGATTGAGGATAGATAGACGGGTGATATCAGCGCAAGGATAACACAGACGATGGGTATAATGACGAATGCCAGTTTATGTTTAGGAGGTACCCTCATGATGGTAAATCTGTTAGATCAAGGCGATGGGTAGCGTATTGGAAGAGGGATGGGAACAATGAAAGAAGAAAAAAAAAAGAAAACGAAAACAAAATGAAAAGCACTCTATCAAAGGGATGGTGTCCAGCGGGAAGAGAGCGTGTGGGTCTGACAGTTCAAACAGCAGTCCAGCGGCCTTTGAAACGTCTAATTTGCGGCAAGCTTTCTGTGAGTGCTGAGATCTCTAGTTCTATTGCGCCTTTTGAATGCACGCAGATACAGATTTAATTTCCCAGCCGATTTTTTGCAAAAAATTTTGTCCATAACGAAAACTGCCGAATCGAGCAATTGACACGGAGAAGAGATGGCAGATCGCGGTTTATGAGTTGGCTCTAAATAAGTGTAGTCTACTTATGCTGGAGGGAAGACCCAGGCAAGCTTCCCGACACTTGTTCGTTGTATAATACACGCTAAGAATGGTAAGCTTCTAATGTTGTTGTTCCATACGTGATATCCTAATAGGAGGACGTCCATCAAGCAATGGTATAGATGGTTTACAAATAGATCATCAAGAGTGATACAACATCTTTAAAGACATAAACACTGAACATTTAACAAATTGATGTGAGAATTTTAGAGCTCACTCAACAAACTATAAATTCATTAAAACAGAAAAGATAAAAGAAAAAAAAAATGTCACAGAACCAATACAAAATACCAAAACGCAAAGTATAAATATCCAAAAACCACCATCATAACTAAACCAACAGAACAAAAGAGACTCGATCAGCAGAGAGAACATATGTCCTCTCATATTTTTTCATTTATTGATCAATAACCAGATACCAAAAACAAAAGGTCATTATCATGAGGATTCCACTATTCCTCTCAATATCTTGATATTACCAAAGTAGGCATCATAGTGCATCCCTTCATTTTCATTCCTACTGTTTCTTGGTCTGTTTTTATGTTCAAGTCCGGGTAGAGGCCATGTGCAAGTCAGGCCTAGTCTTCTGCATTCATGACAATTTGGCTTGGTTTCACAACATCTTTTCTTTCTTTGACGGCAAGTCAAACAACCCATTCTTGATCTTTTAACCTTGATAGTTCCATCCTTACCAATTCTTGTATTTGGTTTTGCAATTGAGGTACTCGAAGACTTGTGAGAGCCTGGTGATCTATGACATTGACTCTCTCTCGATTCTGTCGATCTGTTAGAGTTCTTGGAATATATGTAACTTGGTGATGATGAGGTTGAGGTGGATAAAGTTGTTGATGAGCCATCATCTGAATAGAGTGATTCAGCTTTACTTGAAATCTTATCATGGCTATAATCTAAAGGAAACTCAGATAGCTCACTAATGGTGGATTGTAATTTAGGTAAATGTTGACTCATATCAAATGTTCCAGAGTGCATCATTTGGAATTGAGGTATCTGTTGGTTCTCAGTTGGGTACATCCAACTGTTGTTGACGAAAACATCATTCTGTGAGTAATGATCGTATGATAGTCCTTTAGCGATGGAATTTGGAGAAGCATTAAGAGGTGAACTATACTCTGGATGGCTAGTGGATGTGATTGGTTCTTCTATGTTACTCATTTTGATGGTTGGTATCAATTCCGCACTTGAAACATTGAAGGTGCCATTAATTCCTTGAATGAAAGGTTGTTCGTTCATTTGAGAGTCTTGATGTTGTTCGCTCATAGTTGTAGTGAACTTGAACAGTGTTGATTATTGAGGGTGTATGGATTCTAAAGCACTACCACTTGAATCCTGAATCTGATAATTGGATTTCGTGGATATTTATGTTCTTCAGCAGATACAACTTAGCCTCTAAATGAGCAAAATAGAGTTTGTAAGTATGTATGTTGTGGGAAGATATGTGTAGTTCAAACGGAAAATCTTAAGGCACTCAATATGTATGTGAGTAAAGAAAAGTATAATCAGATTAGAGATTGTACAGATGTAGGAATTTAATTTAATTGTATTTGGGAGGTACAGGTACAGGTGGTTAAATAAGTGTTTATATATTTGAGTATGTTTTGATAAAATTTGATGAAACATGTTGGAACGGTTGAGGTTAGGTTTTCAAACCGAGAGTAATGTATGTGGCTGCAGGCTAATGATGCAGTATCAGGGACAACTTAATTTTACATTTCACATACATAAGTTTTAAAATTCTTTGCATTTGTCTGATGCTCGCTTCTTCCTTCCAGAAGCATATTTCCAGGCAGGTGACTCTTTCACAAACAAAATCCCGAACAACAAACGGACAAAATAGGCCTCGTTTTGTAAGAACTTATGATTACTTGTTTGGTACATGCAGTGATCGGTAGAAATCACAATCACATTAGTTCATTCGATAACCTCTGCTTGATATCTACCGATTAATTAAATCTTATAAAAGCATTAGAAATCCAAAATATCATTGGGAACACTCGTGTGTATTTTTTAGTTAAAGTTCATTTAACCAGGCTGATGATTACATAATTTTCATTTTACAGTCCATCATCATGCCGCGCCGTAATTTCTTCTTTTAAACCTTAATAATACTGCAGCATACAGAGAATTTCAAATCTGCGGTACAAAATCTTTTAGTTATTACAGTACCAATATTTTTGATTACACCAGAACAATCTTCGGCGGAATGTGGAAAAGGCTAAAATTTCTATTGAGCGACCTTTCAACAACATCATCAAGCGTTGAACGAAGGTGAGATTAATTCTAGTCCATCAGGGCTAATGATAACTAAATTACTGGGCCTTTCATAGATTGCATGATTTATTTGCTCAAAATTGAGGCTTGAAGCTTCTAGGGTTTGCAAACAATTCCTTTACGTAAAGACATTTATGCTAAGCTGAAAGCTCATAATCATTTAAAAACTACACCTTTTCATGGAAGGGGTTACACTTTAGTGAGCTTTGGTAGCTGTTAACATAGTAGAAGGCACACATTCGATCAAATATAAAAATACCGATCATCTCGTCAGAGAATTATAACTCTATAATAAAGGTCCTTTCTGTGGGTCTGGCGAAGAGTCTACTTTTGCAGCGGAAATTTTCGAACGGTTTAGCAGTTGGGTGATTCTAAGAACGGCATTTTAAGGACTTTCAGATAACTTGCGGGGTATCAATTGATTCAGGCTGTTTGAGTTCATTTAACCAGTTACCGGTACCGCTATGGATAGCGGTGGGGGTTATGGTGGCATCTGGCAATCATTATAATAGTTAAGCTATTAGCGAGAGAAACTATTTGGCCCGTTCCATTGTCACAACTTGAATCAAGCGCAATCCAGATACATATATGCTATAACTTAACGCCCTGGTTTCTAGTGGCCGTTTTCGTGTCCATTATGGTAAGAAAAACTAACATCTACTATAGTAGTAGGCGCATACTAGTAAAATTCCTATGATCAAAATAAATTGTCAGAATCGAAGAAGGAATTGATTGTCTTTCTTTTCCATTCTAAACCATATCTGGATCGAAAAATACAAAAGATCTGAATCAAAGTAGACAATAATAGGGGAAATATAAAAACATCAATCTATCAGTTCCTTCAGTCTCTTATTGTTCTAAAATGTGCAGTGTGTATTATTTCAAATCTGAGACGGGCTCCGCTCAAACAAAAGCAAAAAAAATTCAGTGGACGCGCGAATGTCTCACATTTGCGGACGAACGGACGATCAAAGAAGCCCATGTGACAGGATTCTCGAAGCTTTTTTTTTCCGGCTGCGCTATTGTTTAGAAAAGAACAAAAGAGATTTCCACAGCGCTGATCAACTGGCATTCAAAGCTTCCGTGATGAATCGATGATAATAACTGTATCAGACGCCATTGTTTCAAGAATTCTCAGATCCATTATAATGAAAGAACCACTTCAAGAAAGAACCACTTCAAACAGCCTTGCCAACCTTTCCGTCTCAACTGTATAAATTGTTGAAAACCTTTTTTCAAATGACTCCTTCCTTTGGGACACATCTGTAGCTTAAAACAAAAGTCAAGACTTTTCACTTCGAGAACATATTCTATTGGGCATGTTAATTGCCGATTCCTGGTTCCTGCTTTATTAGTAAAATATCGAGATCCAGACGATCGATATGCATAATGATTTTTGTCTAAGTGAAGCATCTAGATCTCCAAAGATAGCCAGAGAGCTTTAGCGCCAATGCACTAACATTTTGAGAAACTTCAAAAAGACAGAAAAGGTCGAATCTAACTATATTATCTTAATCCTTATCTCAATCAGTATTCAGCATTTCTCCATTAAACGAGCGATAACTATTTAACCGGGGCAATTAATTTTCTAACATTATGTTAATAGAACGCGCTGCTTACAGACTGCTGAATTTTCCAGGTCTATAAATGGGATATAATTTTTGATTAATAATGGAATCTATCTACTCTGTTTTCATTCTGTTTGATGTTAACTAAGTTCGATCCAATCAAAGGGACTCTAATCTAAAGAGGATCCAAAATTTGAACTAAGTCAAGTAACAACTTAATCATGGAGAAATGAGATTAACAGCTTGTTTAAAATTATTTTAAGTTTTACTTGCCTATTCAAACTGGTTGTTGGTACCTGGGTCTTGACTCTGAAAGGAATAATCACGAATCTTGCTTACTGAACCCTGAAATCTGTTTGCTATCCCAAAATTATTTTTGCTGCGCCTGAATCTCAAAGCGATGAGGTCTGCACCATCAGCATTGATAATTCTCATAACTCAGAAAAAGAAAATGGTTAGGTGATTTGAATCTGTGAAATCATGATAGACGCAGTATTTTTCCGTTACCTTTCATTTAGATATAAGAATAGAAATGTTACTCACAAATACTACGCCAAAACCTTTGAATTGTACAAAAAAGTTGGGCATTAAGTTATACTTCTTTACTTTGATCAAGAAAAAATGTCTTAACTTATGCCGTATAGAGATTAAAGGATGGAGATCGTATGGTTATAAATGCATTACTGTAAAGTCTTGTTTTGGAGCGCACAAAAACAAGAAATTCCTTTCAAAGTTACCGACAGGAAATCACTTCCTTACTGTATACATGTATGTATGTCCGAATGTATGTTGTATGTATGTATGTCTTACTGTAGTGACCAAGAAGGTGTAAGTACACGGGAAATTTCTAAAGAACAAGCCTTCTAAACAAACTATACAACTTCTTGAATACGGGATTTCTGTTCATTACATATCTTTCTCAGAGACCAACCTGTCTGTCCACCTTTAGTAGTATCTCAGTTGCATGCTCTCTCAGTGCTTATGTAGATCATTACCTAATAGGTATCACTGGAACAATACAATCATTAACAGACCATCCAGAATATTAAATTACTCGGCAGATTAATCTAATACATATATCCTAGATTATTTAAAAAGCAGTACTTGATGTTATTTGCTGGTGGTGGTGGCTACCAGACTTTCCAACGGAAAAAAGTCTTGTGCTTAACACATTGCCAAGTATTAGCCATGGAGAAAAGTAGTAAGAGAATAGCAATTTAAAAATTTATTTTGATACTTTGCTAATTTTTGAAAGCTAACTGTTTTACTCAATATTATGATATTATAATAAGAAAACTTAATAAACGTGAAAATCATCGATTAGTCTCTCAATATTTCTATAAGTTTTCTTTTGAATGTGAAGAGATTGACTATCCGATGACTGAAGCTTATTGAAGATGGTCTAAGGTGTAGATGTTACAGAAAACATCAGTTCATTTAACCGTCCTATGATGTCACTATACCTTTTTTTAAAAAAACTCTTACCGGCCGCAGCCGCTCACATTCTCCCTCTTTCCTAAAGATTGTTAAACTAATAGAAGGGTTTACTTAATGTTTGGACAGTTGGGAGGTGTCCACATTGCATTAGGTTACGAATTCTAGACCCTGTTCTATGTTGTGACAGATGAGCGAGCCCCTGGGATATTTTAACTTTCTCATTTGGTTTCGGCGGATGTCAAAAGGGTAAATCACTACGCAGGTAAAGCTTAAAGTACGGCAAAGGAACAATCATGTGGTCTGACAACTGATAACGAGGATTTCAATCTTGCATTAGAAAGAGTGTCCAGGCATAGGCTTTGAAATATTATTACCGGGTATTTAAAACCCTGGACAAATAGCAACTTGCCAATTTTATACTTCGCTTGAATATCATGAGAGTGGTTATTAATACCTACATTTTATAATGTACACAAGGGCAGAATATTGTTAATCGTTGTTACTACGCTAGCCACCACTATATAGCAAGTTCATAGAACTCAAAAACTGTTTTTTTTCATCAGAACTTTGAAACGCTTTACACACAGAGCTACTGGGATACCTATCGGTAATGAAACAGAGTCATGAGGTTTAGGTTCCTCGAATCCAAAGTCATTGCCTCCCACGGGTTATACATCTAATGAACTACAAGGTGTGAGTTGCCGTTTCAGGAAAATAGGCCATCTTCAATAACAGCCCAGAAATCCTACTCGAAAGCGGAAGTAATTCGGGAAATCAAGTTGAGTTTAGCTTTAATTTTAGCTTTTGATGATTTCGTTCGAATTAGTGGGTTTATTTTGGTGCCGCGGATCTGCAAAATAGAGTTTGGAGCTAAGTTAGGTGCACTTTTGTCCAGATATCAGACATTATAAGCGAGTGCTCAAGTTACAGCTATTGGGTGAGATGAACTAAATTGAGGTGTAGTTAAATCATTCATTGACAGCAGCCAGTGGAATAACACGGCGCTTGATCTACGAGAGCTCCACTGCTATGGACCAAACTTTAATGGAATGACATACTAGATTTTTTCTTTCTGTACGTGTTCTCGCAATGAAACACATATGCTCAAAGCATTTTGTCCTGTTACATTATTATCATTCGGTTCGTTTATTACTTTATAAATTAACTTTACTGTTGAGCGCTGGCACAACATACCAAGAGAGCCTACCCACACCAGCAAATGGAGCACAATGATGTTTGTCTAAACTACCGAAAACTACCTCCAAGGTCACAATCATTGTGGAGGACCTTGAGCTCCTCCTTCTTTTAATGATGAACGACCAGCCTTCAATAGTTCATCACATAACAGCAGATTACTAGCAATACCAACGGCAGATGTGATAGCATTTCTGAGGACTCTAAATGAATCCCAAATACCTTCAATTGTTGGATCACAGGAATCACCAGAATTCAAATCAATACCAATAATGCGGCCTTCTTCTAATTCATCCTGGCAAGTTGAAACCACATCTAGAGCATCATAACCAGAATTTTTAACTAAAGTCTTTGGAATGACTAGCAAAGCCTCTGAAAAGGCTTGAATACCAGTTTTGGTTCTCCCTTTTGATAACAAAGATATATTTTTGTTTAGGTAATCTGAGGCAGAGAGAAAGAAGGCACCAGCACCTGGCACAACACCATTGTCTTTAATAACATTAGCAACGGCTCTCAAACCATCTCTAACAGCATCTTTTGTTTGGTTTAAGGAATGATTGGTGGAACCTTTGATTAAAACAGTGACAGACTTTGGATCCTTGTTTTCAGTGACATAAGTGAATTTGTCTTCACCAATAGTTTCTTCATAGACATAACCTGAATATCCCAAGATTTCAGGCGAAAGATCATCAACAGAGTTTTGAGCTTCACCACCAGTGACTAGTTGCAATCTTTCCATGTTACGTCTTTTTGCTCTTCTTAATGCTAAAATATTATGTTTCGCCAAGATATCCAAGGACATTGGATCGATACCTTTTTGATTTACAATAACGAATCCTTTGTCTGAGTCTAAACCACATACTTCATTCTTTAAGTCAACAATTTTTTTCAATTTATCATCAACAAATTTTCTTTCACCCTGAACCAATTTATCTCTTTGTTCTGCAGAACTGTAGAAGAAACTTGAATTGACCTCAGTTTTTTCATATTCTAAAGAGACGTTCAAGATCAAAACATGAGCATTTTTGACTTGTTTTGGCATATCTGGATGTCTCGCACCATGATCCAGGACCAAACCTTTAACCAGCTGTGATTGTTTAGGGCTTCCGTGTTGCATTTGCATTATTTCAACCATGTGTAAGTCTAATCCCTTTTCACCTTTAACACCCAGAACAGCATCGGTAACTATTGGAGTTAAAACCTCTGAAACCTCATTGTTAACTTTTGTGGATAATGAGGATCTGGCCACTTGTAATAATAATTCACGATCCAATTCTTTCTCTAGTTTAAATTCATCTAATAACTTCAAGGTTGACTTTCTAGCAATCTCGAAACCATCCGTTATGATCCTTGGATGAACACCTTCTGAGATAAATCTTTCCGCTTGTTTCAATAGCTCTCCCACCAGCAGCACAACAGTAGTTGTACCATCACCAGTGATTTCATCTTGAGCAGAAGCAGCTCTAGCAATCATGACAGCGGTAGGATTCTGGATTTGCATTTCGCTCAACAGGACTTTACCGTCTTTAGTCAATTTGATGTTTCCAGCACCGTCAACCAACATTTTCAAAGTACCTTTTGGACCAAGGTTGGTCTCTAGAACCTGTTGCAAACCTTGTGCAGCAGCACTGTTGACCTGGAGAGCAGCATCTCTTCTCAAGGACTCTGCCCTTGGGTTCAACAATTGTAGGGAAGAAGACATTTATGGCAGTACTCTTTATAGCCAAACACGCCTTCGATGAGATCCACCAAACATTTTTTTTTGATATTTTCATTTTCTGAACAAAAACGCGAAAAATTATGAGATTACCCGGATTTACATGAAGAAGATGGAGTATAAATAATGAATGGATGGATTTATGTGCTTGTTTCTGAAAACACTCAGATTCTGGAAACTGGACCACCTGGACTGGTTGGCTTTCTTGCACTGAGCACTTCGACACCGGTTTCAGTAATCAGTAGCTCGTGTTCAAACTGAGCACTTAACTTACCATCAGCAGTGGAAGAAGTCCAGTCATCTGGCCACGAGTAAGCATTATAGACACCTTCGTTGATCATTGGCTCGATAGTGAATACCATCCCTGGTTTCATAATACCTGGAGATTTATTTCTGGCGTAATGTGCAACCTGTGGACCACTGTGGAACAGTTCACCAACACCATGTCCACAAAAGGCTCTGACAACAGAACAGTTGTTTTGTTTAGCATGTTTCTCAATGATATCACCTAAACTTCTAAAAGCAACGCCTGGCTTACAATGTGCAATTGCTAAATCTAAACATTCTCTAGCAGTTTCCACAGTATTAATAGCATTCTTTTTTGGAGTACCCACGTAATAGGTTTCGTTTAAGTCAGCATGGAAACCATCTAAGTACAGAGAAATATCAATATTCACAATATCACCATCTTGCAGCGGTCTTTTATCTGGAATCCCATGGCAAATGATCTCATTAACAGAAGTACATACACTTTTGGTGTAGTTATAATAGTTAACAGTTGAAGGGTAAGCACCTCTCTTAATTGTTTCATTATGAACCAGCTCATCAATTTGTTCTGTAGTGTTACCAACTTTGACAAGAGATGCAGCAGCATCCAGAATTTCTCTACCGAACTTGGCCACTCTTTTGATCTTTTTTATTTCTTCCTCGTTATAAATTCTGATCTTTCCAGTTCTATCGTTCTGTTGTTCTGAGATTGGTTGACCGTTTTTAGCGTAATCTGGTCTGACGATATGAGCCGGGATTTCTCTTCTAGGGGCTAATGGGTAGGCTGCTCTCAAAGTACCAGTGTATGGGAAATCAGGAAAAGGATCATAAGAGTCAACGCCTTGTTTTATATGGATAGCCTTATGTAGTGCCCAATCTCTTTTGAAACAGCTTTGATTACAAAAGACAGAGGTTTGATTCTGCTTCAGACACAAAGGACATTTCAATGATGAAGTGGTCTCTTTACCACAGTCCCACGCAGCACAGATGTGAGTCTCAGGGACTTCTGGAGCAGCAGCAACTTCAGTGGCGGCAGTCATCTCAGTACTCTCTGATTGTTTGTGTCAAAATGCGTATTCTTCTATGTGATGCTTCCTTTTAATTCCTTTTTTTTTTTTCTAGCAAAGAAAATTTTTTGGCTTTTCGGAGTCTGCTCAAAGATAGAGAAAGAGAGATGACTACCGTCTACAGCTGAACAGTGGATTGGTCTGTTGATCACTGCATAGTATTTGACGAGTAACTAGATTCTAGAGCTAATGGAGAGCAAGGAGCATTATGCAGATGGATAGTACTTCCTCAAAACAGAGAAACAAAGACGAGTCACAGCTTATATCTCTCTCTTGATATCACTGTAGGTGCTCTGGTCCAAAGCTCATAGGCAACAACTCCTTGATTGTTTTGACTGTGTAAGTACCATCGTCTTTGAACATATAAATGGGGACTTCTTGGCTGAACTCACGGATGAATTGCCTACATATCCCACACGGTGTTATAAATTCGTCCTTCATATCACTGGATATAGCAATAACTCTCAATGTTTTGTGGCCTTTTAATATTGCAGATGAGATTGTTGTTCTCTCTGCACAAATTGAACCGCCTGGCAAACTGTTAGTTAGTGAAATCTTTTAATTTGATTGTGCGTCCCAACTTACTATATGAAGCGTTTTCTATATTAGCACCATCAAAATATTCGCCAGATTCTGTTATGATTGAACAACCAACTCTAAACAGCAGTATTAGTATACCGTTGACCTATTGGCAGTAAGTTATAGCACTTAAAGATCTAGCACAGCACAGTGTAATATTTCTGAGCCTTATCTTGTGACATACCTAAATTTCGAATAAGGAGAATAGGACAGGTCTTTTGCTTTCAAAACTCGTGACCTGAGTATATGTAATTCCTCTTCAGATATAGAATGGTTCACTGAACTCATGTTGACCAATATATTGTGTTGGAACCCAATTTCGAAGTATTTGAATCGCTAAGATGGAGGAAAGATAAGAACAATAACTAATCAATCTCAAATACTGACTGGAAGAACTTGTCATTACGTAAACTTCCTCTATATTCTTACGTAATTCATTATAGAGTGGGTTAATGATGGAAATTTTATTTTCAAAAGTAGCGCAAGTGGTTTAGCGGTAAAATTCAAAGTTGCCATCTTTGAGCCCCCGGTTCGACTCCGGGCTTGCGCATTTTCTTTTTTGAAAAAAAAAATCATTATCATTTTGTTATTTTGGTACTCCTTTTTAAGGTACCCCCATACTGGCAAGGGCTGACAAGCCAAACCTGGTAATTGTAGTTTACATAATTTTTTTTCTTTTTGTAATTCATGTTGATGTGTTCGGTTCAACTTTTGTTTTAGCCGAGAATGACGTCACAGATCCGAGGTTCACTCCCTCTGGACGCTGGTAGCCCAGGCGGGACTCAGTGGGTGCCTGGGCAGAGGGCCTTCGGCGGACGTTTTCGCGGCACACGGGCCTCTCTGTGTAGATTTGGTTATGACAGTCGTTTAGAAAAGAAAAAAACGGAAATGGGAAACCAAACGACAAGAAAAAAAGTGTTTGATGGGTTGAATGACACCAAAAGGGAAGTAGAAGAACCCTCTATTTCATAACCACCTCGCACCAACAGAAGTACCCATCAGCTCACACGCACTAGCTCTGCTTTATTCACTGAAGAGAGAGAGTGCACCATCACAGAAAGAGTTCAGAGCTCACGATCTTCTTAGTTTCATTCTTTACATAGCATTGCAAGGTGCACCAGATCACGTTTATACTGAATCACGTCTAAATGAATAAAGTCAAAATCAAAGAGCTAAACTCGCTCTTCGTGCTCCGCCATGCCCAGCGTTGTGACAAGGTGGCATCTACAGTATCGTCCATCGACTTTGTCAACTCATCAAATCATCGTAACCAGCATTCACAGACGAATCTTGACTGCATAGTTGGTGAAACATACAACCCTGGACTGGCAACTTTCGAGTCAACTGGGAACAAATCCAATAATGGTTACATCCAGTCCATGGAAATGGGAAGCAAGATCTTATCTTATATACAGGATCATGTGCAAGAGACTATCGTTGTTATAAAACTACATACCTCCCCATATCTAAGGTGCTTGGAAACCATCAAACTAATGATTGATTACATCATTAAAAAACACCGTGATGATAAGTTGATAAGGATCGAACTATCAATAGACCAAGTGCTGTCTGAGTGGCTGAATACTGAACTAGATATCAACTATTTCCCTCCAAATGACGATGGTGCGTCTTTATTGAACACAGCTATTCAGTACCTAAATGCAAATTTGGCCTTTAACAAGAATGAAAATGTGAAGATTTTCCTGAATCTTAATGACAGTTATAAACACGGCCATTCAGGACCTTATAGTGAGACATTTCTTCAACATTTTACAAGATTGAGTAATGGTTTAATATCAATAATCAAAGAAGATTCTCACAACCTTTCCAAAGAACCAGACTCAACTGACATTGTACTATTAATGACTCATGGTGCTTGTGTTAGAAGTCTGGTCTCGAAACTACTGGGAAAATCATTATATGTTGAAATACCTCTTGCCTCTGTTTCTTTGGCAAAACCTTCATTTCAGGACTCAAAACGTTATTATTGGAGGTTGATTGAAACTGATATCGAGCTAAGATCGATCATAAATTTTGAACAAGTTGACATTTACTCAAATAGAGACCCATTTAGAGATATCCAAACAACTTTCAATCATAGTAAAGTTCCAAATCAGTTGAACTTCAAAAATAATAATATATTAGATAAAAATGAGAATTTCAACCGAATAAGGTCCCATTCTTTATTGAACCCGACATATCGCCACACAGACTCAGATTCAGATTCAGATTCAGATAATGAAGGGATTAGTTTCAAAGCTAGATCAAGACCTCAGAGTTCTACCAATGGTACTCATCAAAGAAGATTCAGGTCATCAAGTTTATTTGGCCCAAAGACCCCATTCTTCAATAATATGTCAAACCAATCTTCAAGAAAGACTAGCCGTGAAGATTTCAAGAATTTCAATCTATTAAATACAGAACCATCAACTGGTTTGAAAAGAACCACTTCATTTCTATCAACGAATTCATCACGATTGAATTCCAGTGATCCGATCTTAAATTCATCAGACTCTTTGAATTTGAATAGATATAGAAATATCGATGAAGATGATGGTATTCATGGTCGTTTCGAAAGAGAGGTTGTACCAGAATTAGAAGAATTATCATCCAACAATAGTTCTACAAATAGCCTAAACCATGAAAATGTTAAAAAGAGTTTGATAAGTGATACAGATTTAAAGAAATCAACATCATCAATTTTAACAATCACACCATCATCATCTGAGTTAAATCACACATTTGGCAACATCGAAGATGTTAATACCAATAAATTCAGAGATAATTTAACTATTGAACCAACCTCTGCTTCATCCTCAAGAATCTTCGATAAGTCATTAATAGAGAAAACACTACAAGAGATAAATAAGGGAGAATCCAGTGGATCTGAAGATGATTCGAAGCCAAACAATTGGATGAGTTTCAAGAAACCAACCGGAATAGGAACAAATACTGAGAATAAGTTTAAAATCGATCTTTATGGCAACAAGAATAAGTACAGGTTGAGTTTATACGGTGATGATAACGACTCTGAAGGTTCAGGTTCATGGTTCTTAGGCTCTAATAAGTATTAGAAAGGTACTAGTGGGATATGGGCACTAAAGAAATAGGGATATAGTGCGGCCAAGAACGGAGAACAAGTAATAGAGTACTATCTGCTGCCACAATCGAACTAAAATATTGAGACTTCCATAGCAGGAAAATCCCATCGGTATTATTCATGAAGAGAAAAAGGGTATATTAAGCTATAAATGTGTGCTTTTGCTCAGTTTTTTTTGACCTCGATCTTGTTAATTCTGCTTTGATCTTTACTTTCAAAAGTATTGGGTACGCACAACCCTATACTTTTATTCATTCTTTTAATTTCCAATCTTTCATTTTAATTCTACTAATTTATGACAGTCAAGATCAAAACAGATTATCAGATCAATTTCCAAGGGCAATCGTGAGTTATAGACTAAATTTAATAGGCAAGAGTTGCTTTTTATCTGCTACAAATTATAGAACCTTTCATATTGATTATTTTCTCATGAATAAATAATGATATGATAAAAACAGTAGTACATATCGAACATAAAATAAATAAGTCTCGTTAAGTGTTTCTTGCAGAAGGAAAAAACGAAAGAAGTTGGTCTCTCATGAAAACAAGGAGTAGAAAAAACTCCAACCAGTTTGCTTTGTAAAATTGGTATCAATCTCACTCAATTTCTGTTCAGCTTGTTCTTTCAAATCAATATCACCATTTTTCTCGTACAAAAGAACCAAATTGCTTAATATCTGTTTAGTGACATAAGCAGCACCTGGATCATTCCTGGAATCGGGATAAGACTCCTTAAAAGCCTCATTGCACCACTCAATCGATCTTTTAGTTAGGCCTCTCTTGTATAAGATCTCACCAATGTAATTCTTTAACATTGGTTTATCGCTTAATTTGATGAAATCATAATCGTTTTCATCAACTATTTGTAACAAGTTCAGAAAGATCTCGATACTTTTAACATAATCTTGCTTTCTAACGTATAGAACTCCCAGATCAACCAAACTGTTAAATACTTCAGAATTCAGTTCTGAAGATTTGTCCAACAGATATGAATCGTGATCTCTGAATTTTATACCAGATGAGTAGTATTCGTTGAATCTAATACCATCCAATAAATAGCTTTCAGCTTTTTTGAAATCACCATCATTAGTTGAGAATCTTGCAGCCAATCTCAATGCCATTGATTTCAACGGCTTACTACCGATATCCATGGGAACATTGATGGCATAGTTGATTAGCTTTCTAGAGCTAGCAAAATCACCGGTATCAGTCTTAGCTATGGCCAATCTCACAACGATATCGACATAACTTGATTGCCAATCTTTGCTTTTTGCTTGTAACTGTTCCAAGTTCAAAAGCTTGAATTTACGCTCATTAGTAGCATCTTCTCCATCTAGCTTTATCCCTTCTTCGGCTGCGATACTTCTAAGTGTCTTTGTCAATAAGTGATCAGCCCTTAGTTCATCTTGTAACACCTCTTGGTGATAGACGGCAAATCGAGAGTGGATTGTTGGCAGAAGGCTCCAGTCTTTTGAGATATGTTGAATTGGTTCTAAGAAGTAAGCACTTGAGTAATATCCTGTAATGCCCAGCACAAACGCAGAGGCGTAGAAGATTCCAATACCTTTCAGAGTGACTTTTGAAAGTTGCAACAGTCTCACACCAGTTGGGTTCTGGATGACGATCTTCTGAAACGTTCTCTTTTGATGTCTTACACAGGCGAAAGAGTTTCGCTTTGCGGTGTGGAATAGCCCAGTTCTGAGCATCTTTAACTGGTACTTATTCAAAAGGATGGCTGAGCCTAATTGCCTTCTGATGTTGTTTCTCTTTTTTATGAGCCAATGATTTTTTAAAGGAGTAAAGCACTACTGAAATGAAAACTAAACTGAAAACAATCAGCAAAACACCGACAGGCACTTAAGGCCACTCGTTGATTAGCACAGATGAGCCTGCCACCAAAACAGGCGAAGCTTCGAAGAGACCACCAGAACCATATTGAAGACAGGCCCACGCTTCCCAGGGGTGCTTCAACGCTCCAAAGACTGCTGAGATGGCTGATAACGATGCCCTCATCATCCCAAACCAGTACGACGCAAGATGCTACTAAGAACTATCAAGTCTGGAACAGTGAAAAAATGATTTTCCTGTTCAATGGACGATTCAGAATGGCAAAGGGGAGACCAGTTTCTATCTTCACGTTCAGCGCAATTGTGCTACCATGTGTGTTATTCTGCATATTTGAGTGAGCACTTATATCAACCTTTATTCTCATTATTGGAGACTGTATTACTAACTACTTAGCAGAGCTTCGTGGTGCTGGCATCATATCTCACCAGCAGCAGTGATACTGTTCTTATACTGCTGGGGTATCACTTTGGCCTCGTTTATCAGAGCTGCTGCTTCAGACCCAGGCGTGGTCCCTAGGAACATTCACTTAACAGAAGATCCATATAACATCCCAGCAGACTACTTTAACGTCATTACACTCCCGGGGAAATCTCCAACGAGAGGGGTGGAGATCAAATATTGTGTCACTTGTCGTGATTGGAGAATGCCTAGGACTTTTCATTGTTCCAAATGTGATCAGTGCATAAGCATTCACGACCATCATTGTAAATGGCTGAATAACTGTGTTGGAGAGAGGAATTATCGGTATTTCTTCAATTTCTTACTATTCAGTTGTCTAACATGCTGCTACTTCACCAGTGTCTCATTCTACCACATTTTCAAAGAGAAGAGTAATAGAGGTGTGTCAATCAAAGAGTCTCTGAAACACACTCCATTGAGTCTTTTCAATGCGTTGTATGGATTACTTGCATTGTTATACCCATTGTTACTACTGACTTACCATATCTACTTGATATCAACACAACAGACCACTAGAGAGTTCCTGAAGAAAGTGCAGACGTTTGACGGTCCCTATAGTTTCAATAACATCTTCAAGAACATTGGTAGTTCTCTATTCAGAGTCCGTGGAGTTAGTTTTATTAGTGCCAGGACTGATTACAAGCCGGGCGACCACCGCTTTCAGCGATATGAGTAACGAATGAACTCGGACTTTGCCCAATTGAATTATTTGTATGAATACACAATAGATTATCGTCGTTCATCAGTAGAATAACTAGCATTTCTATTGTGCCGATGGGCGTTCTGGTTGGAATATGTTATCTATTGTTCTTGCCCAGATTTCGTAATTTTCGCGTCATAATAAGTGAATTGGAAAAAGAAACTTTTCTTTATCAAAAATTTTCCACATTTTATATAAAACCGAGTGAAAAGTTCCGATTTTCCAGAATAAACTGTTACTAGTTAGTGAAAGAAGAGGCAGAAAGATGAAGATATTTGAGAATACGTGCGAGTTTGAGTATCCATGGGACCAAGTGACAGCTGCGAACTGGAGCAAGTACCCGAATGAAGTTTCTACGCATGTTGTTGCTGTGGATGTGCTTAGAAGAGAGTTAGATCCAGAGAAGATGGTTCTTACTACCGAAAGATTGATCACCTGTAAGCAGTCAATTCCACGTTGGCTTTTATGTCTGGTGGGTGGCAAAGAAGTGAGTTATGTCAGAGAAGTGTCGACGGTGGATATGAATACAAAGACATTGACTCTGAAGAGTCTTAACCTAACGATGAACAACTTGCTTAAAGTTTTTGAGACTGTCACATATGAACCACACTCTATCAGCCCGAGCAAAACAGTGTTTAAGCAAGAGGCACAGATCACAGCATATGCTGCAATCCAGAGAATTTGCAATAAGATTGAGGACTGGTCCGTTCAAAGATTTGGAGAGAATGCTAACAAAGGAAAGAAGGGATTTGATTCTGTATTATCATTATTAAGTGAGCAGTGGGAGAGAAAGGAAAAGCTAGTAGATGATTTGACCGTTTCATTTGATAAAGTCGTAAAGACAGTTGACACTTCTTTCGATAGTGTTGTGAAGACAGTTGATACCTCGATTGGGTCTATAAAGACAGAAATTGTTAAAGAGACTGATAAGATTTTGACCGATGCTGAAAAAATGAAGAAATCTATTTTGAGTGAATACTACGAAATCATCAAAGCTGCCTTCAAGAGAAGCTAATAAGCATTACTACTACAGGATACCAACACACACTTACACACATTTTTTATCACGAGAACTGAATATTTATGACATTTTATGGAACTTTTCATTGTTTTAGGGGTTATGTTTGATGCATTTTTGAGAATATATTGTTTTAGCATTGTTTTATGAGTTCACGAATACATTTATATAGAGAAATACAGCATCTTATTACCAAACAATAGCAGTAGCTGGCAGTGTATCTAAAATCCGATCCCGAAAGGGAAATTAATCCGACAAGCAGCTTCATCACCACTACAAAAATGCTCACTTAACCAAAAAAAGAACACATTTTCACTTTTCCACCTTTGTGAAGTAAGCGCAGAGGTTCAAGAGTCCACCGCTGCTTGTCAATGTACTTGCAAAATGTCCAATGAACGCTCACCGCTATTGGCCTCGCCTCAACTGGAGGAGGACATAGTCTTTGACCCGTCTAGTGAAGTCCCCGGGTTTGTTGCATCTCAGTTAGATCATCAGCTGGAGCATCCAATACATCAAACGCGCAGCGAACAGGACGAATTACACATATCGCAGACGCGGAAGAATGTCATTCTGGTGTCAATGTACTTGGGTGTCTTCTTAGCTTCGCTAGACTCCACAATCGTAACAACGTTGGTTGGCCATATCGCTTCTGAGTTCAACGCATTGCCAAAGTTATCATGGATTGCTACATCATACTTGGTTTCAAGTGCAACCTTCCAGCCATTGTACGGGAAACTGAGCGATATATTTGGGCGGAGAGCTCTTTTACTTTTGTGCAATGCCCTCTTCACTGTTGGATGCTTGTTTTGTTGGCTTGCTCCAGATGCGAATCTGCTGATACTGGGCAGATTTGTTCAAGGTGCTGGAGGAGGAGGATTGACATCGTTATCTTCTATCACGACTAGTGATATCGTTCCTTTGAAGTCCAGAGGGATTTATCAGGGATTGACAAATGTCGCTTTTGCACTTGGGACCGCCATTGGCGGATTACTAGGTGGGTTATGCTCCGATACACTTGGCTGGAGATTTGCTTTCTTCGTACAAATACCACTCTCGTTATTGAGTGGATTATGCATCTTCTTGTTTTTAAATTTACCGAAGAAGAACCAAAGCGAGATGAAGGTCTTGGAGAAGTTAAAATTGATTGATTGGCTTGGCTCTTTAAGTTTGATCGTCTTTTTGCTGTTGTTCTTGACAGGTGCTTCAATTGCTGGAAAGGATATCGCCTTTACTAGTGCGGAATTCATCATTCTATCATTTGTTACGATTATTTCACTAATTTCATTTGTCTTGATTGAACTGATGGTGTCGAAGAACCCAATTATTCCTTTGCATTTCTTGAAAATTCCAACTGTTACCGGTGTCTCATTATCAAACTTCTTTGCTTCTGTAAGCACGTTTACTTCATACTTCATAATTCCCATATATTTCACATCCATCATGAACTTGAACTCTACTGAAATTGGCCAGAGATTCTCTCCAAACTTTTTTTCTATCATCCTTGGTTCATTAGGTGCAGGATTCTACATTAGATCAACAGGAAAATACAAAACATTACTCTTGGTATCTGGTCTGATCTCCATTTTTGGAGTTGTGAGAATTGTTAAATTGAACCCAGGTTATAGTACCTTTGAGCAGTACATATTAATGGTCACCCCTGGAATAGGGTTCTCTGTCATTATTACCGCCACGTTGTTAGCATTGATTGCTGCTGTTCCTCATGAACATCAAGCAGCAACGACCTCAATAAGTTATTTATTCAGATCAACAGGCTCTACCTTAGGTGTGTCAATAGCTTCCGCCATGTTCACAAGTAGATTGGAATCACAGTTGAGCTCAAATGTACTCAAGTTCGTCGAGAAGGGTCATGACTTACAAGAGTTGGAATCGATTATCTATAAGGCTAAACATAGTTCTGAATATGTTCACAATGGTGCTCCTGAGTTCATTGTTAGCTCGTTGATGGACAGCTATGAGAATGCATCGAAATTGGCTTTCAAATTTAGCTTAGTTGCAACGGTTTTATCTTTCTTAAGTCTACTTTTAATTAAGGAATACGTATTACATTCCACTCTAAAAAGAAGCCAATCATTACAAAGCTCAAAATAACATAATAAATTTTTGAACCAACATATGTACATTTGTTCTTAAATCGAAACAATACCAGTATTTACAGAGAACTATATCTATATAAAAAAGAATTCATTATCATAATTATCATTGTTCATTTTCTCCGTAATCGCCTGTTTCATTAAAGACTCATTTACCCATATTGGCCTGTCCTCATAACAATCCAAGTTCATTTCGATCGTGTTAACTAGAAACTTTATAACACCCAACCCCAAATCATTCTGTTTCAATTTATTATAGTGATATTTCAGCATGGACAATGGGTAATTCTTAACATATTTGAAGTAAAGTAACAACAAAAAGTCATAAAATACTTCTTCTTTCTGGTTGAATTTCGGGATACTAAAATGAACAGATCGTACCAAGACCTCTTCAAATTCTGAACATACTCTTGGAAAATTTCTAGGCGACTGCGAATTATTTTGAAACATGATTTTCTGATTCAAAAGTTGGATCAGGTTATGATACAAATCCAACAGTTGGTTTGATATTCCAAGAACCTTTGTCTTACCAACATTTAAAGATTCCAAGTTAAACAAATCGTGGGGCGTAAAATCATTCACAGTATGAAAACCTCCATCGTCTTCTTTTTCCTCCACTTCAAGTGCCTCTTCTGAGTCATCTTGGTTTTGGAAATGGATAGTGAAAGTAGGAGGAGGTGGTTCATCATGATCACTAGAGTCCTCTATATATTTTGGGATTCTTATGATTTGATCTGGTGGTGTTTCTCCTATTGAGATTAGGATCTTTGAGCTCTTCATATTTAAAGGTACGGGGTTCTTCTTGTTCAGATCTGGAATGTCCTTCAACAAGTTGTAACCAGAATCTAAATCTTCATACATGGACTGGAACTTATCATCCATTTGGAACTGGGAATGATTATAAAGCTGATTCGTTGTTTGAAGGAATGTGTAGTACTCATAAAGAGGTGATGAAGTTTCCACTTGATAACAGAACAGTGTTGAGTTGTACACCCCTATTTTCGAGTTTATTATTATTGTAAGAATTAATAGAAAAAGGAAATGTTCATGTGTCTTGAAACTGTCAAGATATTGGTCTATCCCTTGTTTCAATGATCTTAACTCTTTCAACTTTTCTTCATTATTGATCGTGATAGTGTGTAAAAGAGAGACGATATCAAGTGATGACAGTAAAAGTTGCTCAAACAGGGAAGAGTTTAGTAAGTACTTCCCGATGGATGTCTGGATGATAACGGATAAATCATGCTTCATAGATTCACCAAACAGTGTAGGTATTATGTCAATGAAGTATCGAATGTTTGGCAGAATGCTAATCAAAAAAGATTTATCAAAAAGGGAACCTGTTGGTTCATTCAAACTTTCTTCCTCGATAACATGAATCAATGCTATCCTCGTTGGTTTGGCATCCTGATCTTGATGTATATCATTTGTTATAGGTTTTGTTACTGGTTGTGTGTATTCTTCCTTGTACCTGAAACAGGAGAATGGACCTTTCCTTACATGATCTGTAACTAGTACCGAGTCAATGTAATTAACATCGTTTTCTAACTCGTTATAGTATTGGTACAGATTCCATTTACACAGCTCGATGCTTGATCTTTTAACTGTAATATCATCGAGTTTGCCTTGTTCAACATCGGGGACATCAGAGACTGAATCCAGCTCCCCATTCTTGTTGGTGAGAGGCAGCGACCAGTTTAGCTTGATATCGTAGCCCTCGCAATTCAGCTTTGACTTGATACAGCGTTGACAATGTGGTTTAGCAGCATCACACTTGACTTTTCGTCTTCTGCATGTCCAGCATCCAATGAATGTTCTTTTGAACAGCTTTGATCGTTTCCTGGGTGGTGGCATTTATAGGAGAAGGGTGAACATGTGGATACTCGGCTGTCAGATAAGAATGGGCAGTAGCCTGAGAAGAGCCTTCTGGCGGAAGATCTTGAGCAGCTCTTCGCTGTTTTGTATTGTTGTGTTGATCTCCGCTCCATCTTTGGCTCCCTTTTGTAGTGGCAGCTTCGGGTGGCAAATGCAAGCGAGCCCACACAGTGCAGGGCTCCATAACCCGCATTTTCCGCGTCGGTAGGAAAATGGAAATGTCAAACGAATGGAGGAAAAGAGAAGCGATGAGACTAGCGAGATCGAGTACACCTCTTCCTAGACAGAGCGTACTTCTCAGGTAACTAAACATGCAGCATACAATGTTTGAAGCACCGACACATACCATAAATGCTAAAAGAACTTCTTTCTGGGGGCTTCTCTTCGTTTTGCTGATGTAAATCCGTTAATATCTTGCTCGCAAAAGTTCGCCGTTTGCAGAATCCAGAGATCTCGGAAAGCATTTCGCACAAACAGAAAAAGACGTCAAAAGTGAGAACAATTGATTGAGAGGATGACCCGATCGATAAAGAACTAAGATAATCCACCCAAGTAGAACTAGAACTATTTAAATGCACCGTTTGTACTGTTTTCACCTTCCAGACTACAACATACTTTCAGAGAGCTATTCACTGCACTGAGAATGAGGCGCCATGCCACCGGTCTTGTACGCACCCTTACGTTCAGAAGAGCAATAAATACTTCAAGACAGACACCTTCCCAACTACCAGCTTCTACTTCAACCCCAGTGCCTACAATCAAGAATGACTACAAGTCAACATATCTAGACTCCCTTTCTTCAAAACTGCTATTCTCGTATGCTGCTATAGGCCTATGTACACTCAACAAACCGATCCTAAACACAGTCATCAAACTCTTCCCCCTTATCCCAACACCTGTGTTAGATTTCTTCATCGGCAAGATCTACTGTGGTGGTTCTACTCCTGCCCAGGTTATCGAAACTGGTAAGAGTTTGAGCAATAGGGGTATCAACAATATGATGTTAAGTTTGACCATTGAGGATTCTGAAGGCACTAAGAACATCGATATCAACTATATAGTTGATGAGACCACAAAGTCCATCGATACCATTCTAAAACCACATATTTTAGAGCTAATTGAATCTGGAAAGGAAGACATAAACTCTATACCACCAGGATATATCGTGATCAAACCTTCTGCTGTCATTGCAAACCCCGTCGATGTTCTTTTGAACTACAACAAGCCGGAATACCAGGCACGCTGGGAAGAACTTTTGAACAACTGTTCTAGAATAACCAATAGAGTGGTTGAGTTAAACGAAGAATTGGCGTTGAAGTATCCAACAAGAGAATCACCATTTTTTGTTACTGTCATTGATGCGGAGAAGTATGATTTACAACAAGGTGTTTACGAGTTACAAAGAAACTTGTACGCTAAATACAATCTATTAAATAAACCAATTCAAGTTGTTGGTACATTCCAAATGTATTTGAAAGATGCATTTGATCAAATCAAGAAAGAAGAAGAGTTGGCTAAAAAGCAAAACTATAGAGTCGGTTTAAAATTAGTCAGAGGTGCTTATATTCATTCAGAACCAGACCGTGGAGTTATCCATGATACTAAAGAGCAGACGGATGAATACTATAATACTGGTGTTAAATATGTGTTGGATGATTTATCTAGGAATTCAAAAAGCTCAACTCTAGGTCATTTGATCGTCGCTTCTCATAACAAACAATCATCCAGTTATGCCTCCAATATATTAAACGAATCCTTGAACGTACATTTCAAGTCAAATGTTGTTCTAGGTCAATTATTGGGTATGGCAGATGATGTGACGTATGACTTGATCAAGAATAAAGGCATCAAGAATATTATTAAATATGTTCCTTGGGGCCCACCAATTGAAACCAAAGATTACCTTCTAAGAAGACTACAAGAGAATGGTGATGCTGTTAGAAGTGATAATGGTTGGCCATTAGTGAAGAATGTTTTTAAAGTTTACAAGCATAGATATTTAGGATTATGAATTCATTATGATTAGCATTTATAAAAGCATACAATTTTTTACATGACTTGTAGTTTTAAATAACTACCATGGTCAGCTTTTTCGTTGTATTCAATTGATTTTCAAGTCAGATGGGTCACTGGTTCTCTCAGGGAAAGAATATCCAAACAACTCCTTCATATCAGAAGTTAATTCATATCCAGTGATTTCATCATCCTGTATTTCTATTTCTTCTTCTGGTTTATTTGACGATCTTGTTCTATGAGGAAGTTTTGCCTTTGGTTCTTTGGTCTGTCTCTTAGGATTAGAACCAAGTTGCTCAACTTCATCCGGATCCATCTCTTCTAGGAAAACATCACTATAATAGTCCTCATCTTCATAATACTGGAAAATGCCATCATCATCATTAACTTCAATCTCTTTGTGATACTCTGCTTTAAAGTTGTCAACATCAATACTAAGAGAAGTTAAATAACTATCAATATTGTTAAACTTATATTCTTGATCGATCTCATCGAGTTGTTGAGTTTCTAGAGACAATAAGAACCAAGCTTTCTCGTTATCTAATAATTGCTCATCCCCATCTTTATCATCAACAATAAAATGATTGTCATCATAATTAAACTCATCCACTTCAACGTCAGCCAATTCCTTAACGTTGTAAGTGGCATTAGGCCTCTGACGAATCCCGTCAAATATGAAAGTTTTAACAAACCTCCTTAATGGTCTATCATCAGGATCAAAAATATCATCATCATGATCAGGTAAAACCCTATCTTCGTCCAGAATCTCAAAATTCAATCTGTCTGGTAATTCTTGGTAATATGAATCCAGATTTTTGGGCCTATTCAAATTCAACTGACCCAATGCTTCCCTAATGTGGTGTTCCGCAATAGTTATCTGTAACAATTCCTCATCATTTGTTGATATTACCAATGAATTTGCTCGATTTCTATCATGCAGCCTGTTGACGATAATCTTCTTGATCAGATCCTTGGTCATAAGATATACGTGTCTTTCCAATGGAAGATAAGTGTCATACCAAAGGAATGAGGAAACATTTTTCAAAGACGTAGGTAGTGAATCTCTTGAAATGCTCTCGTTTCTTTTATAGAAGTCACATAATCTCTCAAGACGCTTATAGTCAATGATAGAGTTAGGTATTAAGTTTGTCTTGATATAGGAACTCATTGCGTTGTTATGTTTTACAGTACTCTTGAATCTTTTGATTTCTCTATTTCTTAACTCTTTAGCGTAGAAGTCCTCTATATTTATCAAATCTTCATCAACCTCAATGGCTATGGGCATTTCATCATAATTGACGATATATTCGAGATCCATTCTCTTTTTATGTTGCTTTGTGGCAGCGTTCAGTAAGTCATAATAGTGTTTGATCTCTAATATGGATTTTCTTGGGAGATGTTCCTGTATTCTTTCAATCTGGTTTATACCATATCTCCCCAAGTACTCGAAGAAATTATTTCTCTCCCTGATGCTCCAGGGGCTTCCCACTAGAGCTTTACTCTTGAATGTACCTGTTTCTGTTCTCTGGCCTGTTGCAGTGATATGCCTGGAATGTGTTTCGCCTTCTGCGGTGACCTTGATGAATTTTGAAGATTCTTCATTGTAGAACTTCACGTAGGGCTGGAGGACTTCGGCGTCTTGGATCTTTAGCTTCTTATGAGGCCATCTGAACTCCTCCTCACTGAGTCGTTTGGGCATGGCGATTTATTGGTTATTGTTTGGTTCTTCTGCTTGTTTGTTTACCTTTCAGCGCGTACTACCTTGAAAGGGTTTTTCAAAAATTCCTATGAGAATGAAGCAATTCATTGGTGATAAAATACAAAATATACAGGTTTCTATTTGATGTACCGACTCAAAAACTTCTTGTGGAAGTCAGAACGCACAAGATCGTTGACATAATCATCATCGCTCTCTTTCTTTTCCGTGTTGTTCTGATGCTGGAACACGGTGTTCTGTCTCCAGCTCTTCCTAATTGGTTTGTTAGGGTTTAATAGAGGGTTACTCAGAAGTGCAGCCTCCTGTTGAGCCTCACTTTCTTCAGCACGTTTAGCCTCTTCTCGTTCCCGTTTGATCTTCTCCAGTTCTTTGAGCAACTCTGCCTCATCATCATCATCTTCTTCGTCTTCTTCGTCTTCGCTGCTGTCATCTTTGGTGTCTTCTTCTTCACTACTCTCATCTAGATCTGCTGTATCCTCCTGTATTCTCAGTCTTTTTGCGTTATAGCTCTCTTCTTCGACACGATGACTTGCTTGCTTGTTCTTGTTTTCTCTTTCAAGTAGTTCTAATTTAAGTTCATTTATCTTGTCCTTTGCCTCTACAGGATCGATTGAAAGGCTTTTGTTATTCTCATTTCTGTATTTCAGTTGTTTGTGTGCTGGCAGAGCTCTTGAATGAAGGATGGACGATGTCTGAAGATCTCTTCCTCTTCGGCTTTCAAAAGTTGGTCTATGGTTTGTTGTCATTCTGAGGGACAGCTGGCTGTTGCTTTCCTGTTAATACTGTTAGCACTTTCTGTAGACTTTTCTTAAACTTGACTCAAAAACCTTATACACGTGACGTGCACGTGACTAATAGTTGAAATAAAATAATAGTTTCTAAAATACGACGTGATATTAGTGCAAACTGAGTGGCAGCAGCACTGCTTACCAGAGTCGTTGATGACACTTCTGTGTCACTGTACTTATATAGTTCCTTCCCATGATTCCAGCTATGTACGGCCAACTGGGTATGTAAAACAAGACAAAGAAGCTTGTTTTTTCGAGGATGAGCCTTTCGTTCCCCGAGACAGGCACACGACGTCATTAAGAAAAAGATGGGTGTCCCAGCAATCGGGAGAACAATTGAGCTTGGAACTAAGTAGGCAAGTTCGTGCATTTGCGTATATACACAAGTGGATCTGTCGAACTAGCCCCTACCCACAACTCACACACTTTGACATCTTTAACCACCGGTTCTCGTAGCCGTTTCCCTCCAGACCAGACCAGACACATTCAGCACGTCACAAACGATGTGCACAGCATTGGTATTCGCGAAAAGAACAGACTCCCAGAAATTCAGAAAAAAAAGTCAGAAAAAAATTGTAGTTAAAAATTGTAGTTAAAAATAGATGTAAACAGATTAAATTGTACATCACAGAGAGAGCCTACAACCTTCTTTCAGACATTTCAGACCTTTCGTATCTCGGTGCTTGCGCTGTTTGCTTATTCCAAGCTTTTTTTCGGTGTTCTTCTCTCTCTTTTTTTGATAGAGTTTGTTCAGGGCTGGTTCCCTGCTCATAGTTTTGTTTCAGAACTGCTACTCATCAAATACACACATACGAAGGTCAGTGGTGAACAAAAGGAGGCCAAAAAACCCCTTTCAGCAATTGTATCTTTAATTACTGCATTCAAACAACAGTGTTAGGCCCAGCTACTGAAGGAGAAAACCATACTGCTCCATTCATCTTTTGCATTTGTACACTATGAGTGATACCAATATATCTCCAGAAACTCAGACGTTTACAATAGTGCCTCAATTCTCAATATCAGTTAAAGACTTTGCCTATGATGAAGATCAAGAACTGCACTACGGAGTGATAGATTATGACATTTATTCACAACAAGACGACGATAATGATGACAATGATGAATATAATGCTGACAATTCACATATAATAAGGAAAAGTATAATCAACGTACCCAACTATAAATATTTCCAAGATGGCCCCCCATGGCAAGAAGATCCAGACTTGAAAACACCAAACTATAAGCATGAACCAGGAAAAGAATACGAGTTTTCAATAAGTTCAACTGACGAAATACATGGTAAGGCTATTGCTCTATTTGATTTTGAACCTGAAAATGATAATGAGGTTGGATTGAAAGAGGGACAGATAGTCTGGGTGAGCTATAGACATGGCCAAGGATGGCTAGTTGCTGAGGATCCCCAAACCGGTGAGACTGGTTTAGTTCCCGAAGAATACGTTCAATTGATTCATGATGGGAATTATTACGACGATGACGAAGAGGAAGAAGAACCAAGACAGGTATTACCTCAATTAATGCATGATCATAATGCGGCATATCCTCATCATGAAGGAAATGAAAGTGATTGGATCGATGAAGAAGTTGAGGAAGACGAGGAGGAGGGTATACCCAAGGTTGATAAACTAAAACTCAAGTAGAGGAAAATCGAGAAGTTAGTTGGTTTTTTTTAGAGTGGACTATTCAAATATGTTAGCTGAATTGTATTATTACTTTGATTTGTGAATTTGATCTGAAAACAGAGCTCCTTGCATGCTCTTATAGTTTCTGCACTCTATAGATATATACAGTGGATATATACTAATGACTTAATCTGGGTTCGAATAAGTGGAGTTTAGTGTAGATTAATGATCTGGAGATACTAATTTTCTTTGAGATACTATACAGTTGTCTTTTATTCATCATCACTGGCAATTTCATCTTCCCAGTTATCTTCATTAACGTCAGGATCTTCATCAATATTAACTTCAACAGCACCCCCAAGTTCGGCTAACAGTTTGTTTGAATGTTCCATTATCTCAGGATCAACCCCATCTGTTAGACCCATTTCATGAAGTTTCAAAACATACGATAAATTTCTTTGAGCATTTAGAGTATTTTCAGCATACTGATCTTTGAAGTCCTCAATAACAAAACTTTCAAATACTTCTGGGTTAAACACTTCGTATTTTTTATCATATAGTGATTTTTTGATGTAAAGAAAATTAGCAAAGCCTTCCAAATAATAACTTTCCGCATTGTCCTCATCTATGTCTCTAACACTGGAAGCTATGCTACTGCCCAATTCATAATCACCAAGCTCAATTGAATATCTTGATAAGGTTAATAACGGCTGTATCATTTCAACATATTCGGAACTGACATCAACAGGATCCTCAATAGCATTAGTATCAGCAATGTCTTCCAATTTCGTCTTTTTAGACTCGAACAGTTCCCATGATTTTTCAATTGCCTTCTTGGCATCATCATCTTTTTGTTGAGAAATTCTAATAGATGCTAGCAAGCACCAACTCTCCGGGTTTTGATCATCGATCGTCAGAGATTGCTGGATTAATTCGTCACATTTGGATTCAGCTTCTGGCTCCATACACAGGTCAGTCATCCAGATATCAATTTCTGCGAACAGCCCTTGGTTCAATTTCTTTATGATTGAAAAATCTCCTGGGTTTGATTCCAATTTAGTAGTCAATTGTGCGATACCATGGTCAATAAGCTCAATCCCCTTTATCCCACCAACTATTTGACCGAGATAGAAGAATTTCTCGGAACCTAATTCACCATTAATGTCTAATTCACATGATTTCTCAAGGTATTCATACGCTTTTTCAACTTTACCATTTTCCAAATAAACTTCACCAATCAATTGTAAGAACTGAACATCATTTTGATATTTGGACTTGTGGGACTTCACAAGTTTTAAAGCTTCTATTGTGTTTTGGACAGAGAGAAGTTTCCTCGTTTCATCAATCAGAGAGCTCAAAGACATTATTAAAATACACCCAATAGATCAACTGGTTGATATTAAACCTCATTTCCTCCTCTGTTTGTTTGTATGCCTTCGTTAAATTTTTTCTTTAATTTTGGTTACGCGGCGATGGCCCCAAAGATATTACATAAGTAATTACATAATTACGTTAGTTCAAGCCCAAAAAAATTGTTAACATGAATGAACCACTGAAGATTTCAGTAGATTCTAACAATAAGTGCGGCAGCTTTGTAGTTATTTGCGTTATTTCAAGGATGGATTACAAGGAACAACAGCAAGAGGAGGTTGAGATTCTACAGTCGATTTATCCAGATGAACTGTTCGTGGAGTCAGAGGAGGAATTCCACATAAACTTACTACTGGAAACCCCAAGTGAAAGAAAGCATAGACTGAAATTGTCAGTGAAATATCCAGAGACGTATCCTGATGTTGCACCAGAGTTATCACTTGGTGTGGGGGAAACACTAGAGATTGATGATCTTAATTCCGATGAAGAGGAATACGAGGAACGTGAAGAGGTTGATGACGATGGTGTGGTCCATAAAGTTGTGTTGATATCAGAGATAATTGATTTCGATGATGAGGATTTACAACAGTTGAAAAATGTCCTGGTGGAGGAAGCTGAAGAACAAATAGGAATACCATCGGTTTTTGGACTGGTGTCATCTTTAAAAGATCATGCCGAGCAACTGTTTGAAAAAAAAATGAATGTGGAACAAAAGAAGTATGATGAAAGGTTATTAGCAAGAGAAAGAGAAGAGCAGAAGAAATTCTACGGTACGAAAGTTACAGCTGAGACGTATAATGAATGGAGACTGAAATTCAGAAAAGAATTGAAGATTGATGAAAGGTTAGAAGAGAGAAAGAAAAAATATCATGGTGGTAAATTAACAGGTAAAGAAATGTTCGAAAGAGGTCTTGCAGATGAGGCAGACATTGTGGAGAAGCTAGATGCTGCTACAGAGAAACTAACTATTGACGACGAATAGAGTTTAGGATCGTTTTATTGGTATATATACATGAAGAACATGAAGAGTAGTCTTTATGATAATTCATTTTGCATTCTTAAATATCGCTGCAAAAGAATCTTCTGGCTTTGTAGATGGAGGTGTGTCGACCGAAGGAATAGTCAATAATGTGTTGAGGGTATTAGTCTTGGTATCTTGAGTAAATGATATCAGGTCATTATCAAAAGTCGACTCTTTAGGAGTCTCTTGAAAATCTCCAAAATCATCATCTACGCTTACTTTGAGTTTCAGAGTATTATCCGTTGGTATCTCTTCTTTGAACCCTTCGCTTGAGAAAGACTCATTATCATGAAACTTCCCTTTGCTGGGTTGTCCCGTTGGTGAATATGGATGTTTGTAATCATCTTCATAGTCATTGTTATCTTCTTTCTCAGATTGGTCTTGATAGTACTCTGGATCTTCAAGTCCATTTTCATCATCATCGATTAAAGAATTTCCTCTATTTCTGAAATTCCCAGAATCATCTGCATAGCTAAAGATTCCCGGTAATTCATTCTCCGTATGATAAACATGACTTAATTGATTCCTTACCTGGCTCTTTATGTTTGAGTTCTTCAACTTATGACGATCCAGGCTCTTGTGTTTGAAGTTCTTCTCATATGCAGGTACATCATGATCTTTCTTCAACGGTTTGAGATCATTTCCCTGGTTCACGCTTGGATCAAGAACTTGACTTGATAGTTTTAATGCGCTCTCAATCTCACGCTTTCTATAGTCTTCATCATTATATAGCATCATCAGTTCATCCGCACTCGTTACAATAGACTTGGAGTTCTCAATATCCTGTAATTTAGCGCTGGGTATCGCATCTTTGCCTTTGAACTCCTGTTCAATATCCCGCACCAATTTTGAGTATTTAGCTATGACTTGTTCGACATATATCTGGTTTGAGCCAATCGCAGCAGCAATCTGGTCGGTATTTGGACTATTAAGCAGTAGAAATTCCAATACTTTCAAGCATTTCTTTACAATTCGCCATTCACTTCCTTGGTTAACATAGGAAACGGCAGCGTTATAAACCGAAGAGGATATTGAGTTTGATCTGTAATTAGATGGATTGAGATATCTGGCTATTCTATGGAAGATGATGTCCACTTCCTGATACGGTTCCAGCTGTGTCTCGTTAATTGAAATGTCCAGTAAGTGGATCAACTGTTTCGTGGAGGGCCCCCATGGGTCATTTGTAGTGATGTTTCTTAGTTCCTGCTCGAATAAGGGGGAGTCCGAAGCGAATAACGAGTTCTGAGCACTCCTTGCGGCTTTCCGGATGTCGTAGAGTGACAAATTCGATAGTTTCTTCATTGGGAGTGTCTGAATCTTTGTTCCTTTGACAGTGTTAAAGCAGTATCAAGTTCTGTTTTCTCTATCATTTACCACTTCTCACATAATCTTTTACCGAAATTGCCCTACAAACAAAAGAGACAAGACAAGAAACCTACAGAAAGTGGCACAAATTTTTAAAGAGGCTAAGAATTATCGCTTAATCATTTGTATATAAAAATAAGAGATCAACGCTGGAAGTTATAAACCTGAAGAGGCTTACAATTCACCAGATTTGGCAACAACCAACTTGGTCTTGGTAGCACCGCTGTTGGAACCCAAGGATTCGATTTTCTTGACAACGTCTAAACCTTCAATGACTTCACCGAAGACAACGTGCTTACCGTCTAACCATGAACATGGGACAGTGGTGATGAAGAATTGGGAACCGTTGGTGTTTGGACCGGCGTTGGCCATGGATAATAAACCTGGTTTAGTGTGTTTCTTGACGAAGTTCTCGTCAGCGAATTTCTCACCGTAGATGGATTTACCACCAGTACCGTTACCACGGGTGAAATCACCACCTTGTAACATGAATTGTGGGATAACTCTGTGGAATGGAGAGCCTTCGTAACCAAAACCTTTTTCACCAGTAGCTAAAGCTCTGAAGTTTTCAGCAGTTTTTGGGACAACATCGTTGTACAATTGGAAGGTAATTCTACCTAATGGGGCACCTATAATCAAAGAATTAGTTAGCATTGACTCATCATGGTAAGTTTTTTACTACAAGAGTGCTCAAAACTGGACTGAAATTGGGTGTTGGGCACTATTAATAGAAGGAACCGAGCCAGCTCCAGTCAAAAAGAAGTAGCACAACCCAATTGAGCCCGTTTGAAAGCGTAGCTCTCGAGACAAAAGCGAACATACCGTCAGAAGTAACGTCGAAGAAAACTTTGGACATTTTGATTGAGTTTAATGGAATTGATCTCAAAGGTGATTGAGAAGAAGAGAAAAGAGTTTTGCAACGTTTTTGGATCTTTTTTACTGGCAACCTTGGGAAACTGGCAAAAAAATTGTCGAGCAATTACGTAATGCCGCGAATTTTATGATTCTTCTAGAACTCTTTGGGCATAATAGAAAGGAGGGTAATATGATTATATAATATGATGGAATCTTACGTAACATATTAAGTAAGATCGATGTCAATGTTTACCCGACCGAGATGAGCTTGTAGTGAGAAAAAATTTTGGCACCATCGCATTGTTTGATAAACAAAACGAAAGGAGCTGGAACAGAGGTTATCTTGGATATTTTCATTGTGTGAAGGATGGTGCTGAAGTCAACATACTCTGGTGATGTCTCTGTCTACCAGGTCAGTGGTGCTAATACCTCCAGAGCCTTGCCAGATTGGATTGCTAAGAAGAGAAAGAGATCTTTGAAGAATGATCTGGACTATCAAAATAGAATAGAACTGATCCAAGATTTTGAGTTCAGTGAAGCATCAAACAAAATAAAGGTGACTCCTGATGGTCAATATGCCATGGCCACAGGTACTTATAAACCACAGATCCATGTTTATGATTTCGCAAATCTATCACTTAAATTCGAAAGACATACAGATGCTGAAAATGTTGATTTTGAAATCTTATCAAATGACTGGACTAAATCTGTTCATCTACAGAACGACAGAAGCATAGAATTCCATAATAAGGGTGGTATCCATTATAGAGCCAGAATTCCTAAATTTGGTAGAAACATATCATATAATCCTGTCAACTGTGACCTATATGTGTCTGCCTCATCAAATGAAATTTACAGACTAAACTTGGATCAAGGAAGATTCCTAAACCCTTTTGTCCTGGATACTGATGCTGGTGCTAATCATGTTGGCTTCAATGAGGTTAACGGTTTAGTATCTGTCGGATTAGAAGATGGGACTGTTGAATTTTTTGATTCAAGAGCCAAGGCAAGAATTGCAAAACTAATACTGCCTTCTTCAAGTTATACGAATGAGAGCTACCAAATTACAACAACTAGTTTCAAAAATGATGGTCTAAATTTTGCATGTGGTACTTCTAATGGCTATACATATCTATATGATTTAAGAAGTTCAACCCCAACTTTGGTGAAAGATCATGGTTACGGATTTGACATCAAGAAGATCATATGGTTGAATGAAAATAGGTTCTTATCTACAGATAAAAGAATTGCAAAAGTTTATAATGCTAATGATGGAAAATTATTTGCTTCAATGGAACCAAGCGTCGATATCAATGATATTGAATATTTACCAGATACTGGTATGTTCTTCATGGCAAATGAAGGTATTCAAATGCATACTTATTATATACCGAACCTGGGACCTGCTCCAAGATGGTGCTCATTCCTGGATAACATCACTGAAGAGTTGGAAGAGAAACCAGCAGACTCTGTCTATTCGAATTACAGATTTATTACTAGGGACGATGTTTCTAAGCTGAATATTGCTCATCTAGTTGGAACCAAAGTGTTGAGAAGTTATATGCATGGTTTCTTCATCAATACCGAGTTATACGATAAGGTGAACTTGATTGCCAATCCAAACTCCTACAGAGATGAGAGAGAAAGAGAAATTAAAAAGAGAGTTGAAAAGGAAAGAGAGTCCAGAATCAGAAGCACTGGTGCTATTACCAATACCAAGATTAAAGTTAACAAAGAACTTGTTGATAAACTTTCCAAGAAATCAGGTTCAAAAGTTACTGAAAGCATTGTTAATGATGACCGTTTTGCTGAAATGTTTGAAAATCCAGAGTTTCAAATCGATAAAACATCCCATGAATATAAACAACTTAACCCTGTTGAGTCTGTTCTTGATGAAGGTTCTGCTAAACGTGTTAGAGCTATGACAGCAGCCGAAGAATCTGATGAAGAAAGAATCAATAGAGCTAACGGAGAAGAGTCATCAGATGACAGTGACAGTGATAGCTCAAGTGAATCAGAAGATGATGAAGAGGAAGAGAAACCGAATGATGGTCTAGATAAACTACAGCAACTGAAGGTGAAGAAACAGCTGGATGCTGTTAGAAAGAAAACAGAGGCCAAGGCCAAGTCGGATAAATTCCTGAATGATATGAGATCATACACATCGGAATCAAGTGCAGTTAATAAGAATCAAGTATCTTTTGACAAACAATTGAAGAAGTTACAGAAAAAGAAAGAAGTCGAAGATGAGTCTAGAAAAGGTGAAGTGCTACATAAGCATGCTAAAGGTGAGGCTGAATTGACCTTTGTTCCAAAGAAACCTGAACCAAAGAAAAAGAAGAGTATTAAGTTTGATAATGAATCAGAGGATGAGGATAAGGCAGAAGATGATCAGAAACATGGAAGAACCCGTCAAAGATTTGAAGGTCGTAGAAGAGCTAGTAAAAATGCATTCCGTGGTATGTGAGATGAATATCAATTATTGTGCATAAATATAGAGGAAACGTGTTTACAGTACTATGCTGTAGTATGAGTCTGTTTGTGAACTACACTTTGGAAATGTATGTTATAAAAAAGATTAAGATAAATCTTAGGGTACTGTAAGAGCGAATATTATTGCCAATCACTCTGGAACCAGCAATATAAAGAAACAAAATATTTTTTCGGGTATAAGAAATATAATCATATTTTTTTGGACTTGTGGTTATAACAAGGCAGAACAGACTCTTTCTATGCTGAGCATGATGATGAGAACTCTTCAACGTTGATATCCTGTAAGTAATCAACGAATTCTTGCAAATTGGTAAAGGAAACTTCCTGACCACCGTATAAGATTCTTAAGTAGTGAGTGTTGGCTTCTTCCTTGCTGTTGTACAATTCGAAAACGTATTCACTACCCATACCTGGCCATTTGAAGAATTTCAACTCTAAGAAATCTTTAATCAAAGATGTCAAACCAGCAATCGAACCATCATGGGCAATGTTATGTTGATATTTGACAGATCTTTCGCCTTCAATGACTTCTTGGAATCTCTCAGCCAATTCCAGGGTGAAGTTACCGAATTTGTATTTACCAAAATCGGTGGCATTTTCAGAAGCTCTAAAAGTGTAATCATATTCCCAATGACCTAATTTTAAAACAGTTTCATACTGTTCATTAGTAACATTGACTCTGTCACCAGAACAAGTCTTTGAAGATAAGTTATCGAAGAAATGATCAATAGAGTTGAAAAAACTTGGAGAACCAGTAGCATTTAATCCAAAAATATCGCCCAACTCGGTGTAAATAGTCATATTCAACTCCTCATACCAAATATCAGTAGCTCTGATAGCACTTTTTAAGGCATCGGCTTGGGAACATTTAATGTTTGGTTCCAAGTTATCGGATTCTCTTAACTCTGGAGTGACATTCGCAGCTGGATAGAACCCATCAATCAAAGAATTGAAGACTTGGGTGGTGATGTTGTTGTTCGTTACTCTGAAAGCGACTAGATCCTCATCATACTCCTCAGGAATAAAGCCCAAGATACCGTTATAGACACCAAATAGGTCAACACCATGTTGTAAAGAATCAATCTTACCACCAGTGGTAATTTGTGGATAGCGATAATACGTTTCCTTGATATCGGTTGGGACAAGGTTTGCGGCATAAGCAGTTCTTTTATGATGACGATGGATAACTTCAACGTAGGCTAGCTCATACTTATCAGATGAAACATTTTGATAAGTCAATGGGTTGACATGAGGCATGTTACAATAGTTGTAGCCTTCAATATCAGCAGGTTGGGAACCTTTGTGGAAACCGGTCAGTGGCTTGGCGACATAATCTGGAGCAGTAACAAGCTGAGTATGGTCCAATTGAGCACTGGCAACGGTGGCCAATAGAACAGAGGATAGAACGGCTTTGGATAGCATTGTGATGACAGTTGCTGTTAAGAACGAGAAACCCTGAACTTAAAAGGGCAGTGGAAAAGAAGGAAAGGATCCAGTTAATATAAGAATTCAGGGAAAACCAACAATCGACTCTTTTGAGACACCGAGCTTTACAGCAACACGCATTTTAGATGTGAAACCGTTTTCTGGTTGTTGTTTGTGGTGGGCTTTGCACGTTTTTTAGTCTGTTCTTGTGTAGATTCCTGTAGATCTTCGAAACGTGTTTCCGATCGCGAACTTCTTGTAGGGTCCCACTTTAACCTTTGGCGAGAGAGACGAAAACAGTACATAGAATGGCTCAATTCGGGGAGTCATCGGCGATTCTTGGCCAGATGAGGTGGTCGTTCTCTTTGCAGCTTATCAGGCTTAGATCAAGCAGCTTTGTGGTGCGGGATTGTCCAATTGCAGAAAGTTCATTTAACCAAAGAAGAAATGGAAATACACATGGGTGCCTGAAACACCATGTTACAACGTTATGAGTCAAGAATAGATACTAATAAATAAACAAAACGATAGAGAAGCATCAGGGTCTACTGAGGTCTAGATAATGCTATCCCACAACTTATGATACCATGGACGGAGGGCCAACACCTCGTCCTCTTCTCTCCAGTCAATATCCTTTCTGCGTCCCTCTTGAAGATCTAATGTATGCAGATCCACGATCTTGAAACCCTTAATGAATCCAATGAAAACATAAAGAAAAAGTGCGAATGGTAAAAGAACATAAGCATCAACAAAATCTTTTGCTGAAAAGGGTTTCAAAGTTGACCAACCTTGGATTAAAGTCAATAAAATATTGAAAAACAGGGAAAACCAAACAAAATATGGGTGAAACTTAGCTCTAAATGGCAATTGATTCAAATCAAAATCTTGATATTTCCATGCTTGTCTAACTCTTAGATGTGTAAAAGAGATGATTGCCCATGTCATGAAAACAGCAACACCAGAAATGTTGACGATATAACTATAGGCTTCTGCAGCACCTGTGCTAACATTCATCAGGGATAATAGACCCAATGCGTTCATGACTATTATAGCAACCACTGGAACACCTCTTTTATCTTTCCATGCAACAAACTTTGGTGCCAGACCTTCAGAAGCTAAATTGGTGATAGTTCTACTACCAATAAAGATGGAACTGTTCACAGCACTCAAACAAGTCAATAAAATGAACGCATTGACTAAGTGAGTACCACCATTCCAACCAGCATTGACAATAGCGATACTAATTGGGGATTTCAAAGCTCTTTCCGAGGCAGCTAAACCTGGTGAATTTGAAGGAACAGTAACACCATAAAACAAAGCAATTAAGAAATAAACAAAGAAGATTCTGATGGTCGTCAATTTAACAGCTTTTGGAATGGCAACTTTTGGATTTTTGGTTTCATTAGAAGTTGCAGAGATACTCTCAATACCTGAAAAAAAAGTTGAAAAATAAACTAGAGTGCTCACAAAACCTTTAAACCCATCGCTTAGAGCACCTGGATCATTCCAATAATGGAATCCAAATGCTGGTCTCCCTGGAATACCACCAGAAATGTATACAACTGAGAAAAAGTAAAAGGCGATCAAACCAATGATTTTGAACCAAGCTAGCCAATATTCCATTTCACCAAAAGCAGCAACACCTAATAATTGCAGTGCTAAAAAGAAGAACCAGAACAGAAGAATATAACCGTAAATTGGGACCTTCGCTTCTGAGTCCCAATAAAGCATAATTGAAGATAATGTATTGTATTCATTTGACAAGACACACAACCAAACAATCACGTAAAGGTAACCAGCTAAAGCACCCAACGAATCACTATGGAACCTTCTTGCAAGGGTGGGAAACCCTCCTCCAGCTGGATAGACACTTAGCATCTCACCAAGACTTAACATGACGGCGAAGGCTATTAAACCAACAATAAGCACAGCTAACAGTAGAGCTAATGGCCCACCAATGACCAAGGTTTGTCCGGCACCAACCAGAATACCTGGGCCGATGATACCAGCCAATGCGATCAGGGAAACATGTCTATCCTTAAGGCCTCTTTTTACACCGGTCTCTTTATCGAAAAGCTCATTTGAAGACGTTGAGTCTTCAAGGTCATCGCTTACATAGTCAATTGCTTGGGAAGATGTCTTCTCCTGGTCAGACATTGTTGGTGGATCCAGTGTTAGAGAGATAGCAGTCTTCGTATGTGGAGTGGTAGTTGCTACTCTATATTATCATCCCAAGAAGCAAACAAAAAAATGTCTTCCACAGTTACATTTATAGTTGAAGAGAGAGAAAGAAGAAGTTTCAACTGTGAACTTTTTTTGGCATTTCATCTTCTGAAAACTCTCCAAACAAAAAAAAAAAAATAAAAAAAACACTTCACTTCAAATTGCGTCAGTTTGTGGCACGTCAGGAAATGGCAGCAGCAGCAGGAGAAGTCCGGCAGGAAGCGAACGCTCTCCAGCGGCCGAAGCGAAGCGGGTTCAAGTGCAGCAGAACTGAATATTCGATTCGAAAATGAGAGTGGTCGAAGAGAGCTTCGAATTGTGGAGAGTGTTTGTTCCCTGCCATGCCATGCCCTTTTCTTATCTCTATTCGCTAAGACTTAAGACTTGGGGGGACCCTTTGATTTCTGCAAGTCAGTGGAATGCTTAGTATTGTGCTCGTATTTTGGTTCATCTATTGCATAATCCACAATCCCCAACTTCTCGAATGCGTAAGGAAGACCCAAAATTCGTTTGTTTGACCAGTGCTCTTAATCCATCTAAATATTGATAACTATTTTTTTTAATGTTTGAACAAGGTCCAAAGAAGGAGATGCTGCTTCCAAAGACAGAGTCAAAATGATGATCGCCTTAATCAACTTGGCCATAGAAGCCTTTTCAAATTAGACCCATTTTATAGATTTTTTACTAATGTATGTCGATTTCAAACAAAGAATATGCGAAATGGGCAATTATGTGTCCTCTAGCGATACTTGTCAGTTTAGTTCATTTAGTTCTTCTATAGAAGAGGGAACAAAATAATTAATCTTCATGATATAGCAGCTGTTTAAACGTCTTCTCCCGTGCTACATTATGTGACTATCCAAAAATGATAGTTACAGAGCTCTCATGTCCTTTCAATGACTACTGATATGACCACTAGAGGAAGAATCGTCTATCATCTAATATTTATGTATAACTATACAGGTTTGAATACCCAAAATAGGTTCAGTTCAATGTTCACCACGTTTACGCAACTGGTAAGTGGTGTACAAGGGAAATATTTCTTCCTTTGATTGAATTTCAACGTTTGAATTTTCGGTTATCTTTCGAGTGATCTCATCTGATAAAATTTCTTTGCTTTGTAACTCTATGAATTGTAATAACTCACTCTCATTTTCAACTGAAGCGATCAGCTTAGTTTCAGAAGAAGTGATTGAAATAATTTTATCTTTCAACTCCACAATCTTGTCCAACACTAGTTTCTGTTCATCAAGCTTCAAGATTAATATGACATTGGTGGATTCAATTAAGATAGCAAATGCGTGTATGGATTCCAATGAAATGGTCTGGGAAACACTCAATTCTTTGAGATCATTTGATTCATTTTGAAATTTAGAAGGTGCTAAATGTGATTCGTTTAGATATGGCTCAATTATTGCAGTCAACTCGAATTTATCTAGTAGTAAACCTTTAGTCCAATCCCATAATAGGATAAAAGAATCACCACCACCACTCAATAATAAATTTGGTGCAAAATTTGGGATACTTAGTTGTGAAACAAATTCTGTATGACCGAACAAGAAATTTTCTATAATGAAACCTTTTGGATATTGTGAAACTCTAATATGTTCATCACGATCAGCTGTCAACACAAATTGTTTATCATTATTGGAACCAATAACAACATCAGTTAACATGGAAACATGCCCAAGAACTGGTTCAGTCTCGGCGTTTAGTTCTTTAGGAGCTTCTGAATCGATTGGAACGGAATAGACGTCACCAAATTTATCACCAACTACTAGATTAGAGCTATCAGTTGAAGAGGTAACAGCACTAGGTCTCTTAGGAAAAGGCTGTCTCTTGATCTGTCTCAAGACATTTTCTTTATTTTCAATATCCAGGTCAAAGATCACACTAGCTTTATCGGAATCGGTAGCAGCGATCAAGTATTTTTCATTTGTTGTTAGATGTAAGGCCCTGATGTAATTGAAAGCCTTTGGAGCCCCTGGTCCAGGTGTTGGAACTTTTGGCTCTGAAACTTTGTGCTTCTTGGAAGGTGGCTCGGTAGATCCACTCGATTCCTTGGATTCGTTCTCTGCTCTTTGTCTTTCTTGTTCCTTCTTAACTTTTTCTTTCAACGATTGAGTAGGATCAACATCATCAATCCATAAGCCAACTCTTTCACCAGTTTCGGTGCTGAAGACTTGCAGCTGGTTTTGAGATGTGGCAAAAAGAAGGCTCCCGCTTCTATTGGAGATCACTAGCTGGAAAGGATGCTTCATTTCTCGATAACTTTGAGGAGGCTCCAAGTTGATGTTTGTGCTCATCGCTCAAGGCAGAAAAAAAAATTTATACTAACACAAAGAAAATGCTTATGTAATGATATGCATTACAACCGTGTTATCTGATAAAACAACCAAAAGGTAGCTATTTTATGACTTAATGGTAAGAAAGTATAGTATTTATAGGGGTTATCTAAATATCAAGCTATAATCACTCACCACTAGGCCATTTTTGCTGCGCTTGTTTGGTGGTGATGGAAAGGTCGTGTGCAACATTATGTAACGGTATAAAAAAAAATTGTGCTGCAATAAAATCTTTCTTTGGCAATTTGAACCGAATCAAGAGAATACACCAATTTACTGAGTACTTGTATGTGGCCATAAAAAGAGACCATTCCGTTCATTTCACACTACATTTCACTGTCTCTCTCTTGAAGCATCATAGACATTCCTTCAAACTCCACTCAAAGGCTCTTCTCAACTACCACTTCGAAAGCCCTATTATGTCAGGTCAGCTTACGCATCCAACAATCGTTAATGGTTGGTTTAGAGAAGTCTCGGACACTTCGTTTCCAGGTCAAGCCCTAGAGCTGAAAGTTAATCACATACTCTATACCGGAAAATCTGCGTTTCAAGATGTATGTTCATTCAGTTTTACATTCTTTTTTTCTCTAAGTGCTGTTATACTAATAAAAAAAATGTTTAGATTTTGATATTTGAAAGTTCAGACTATGGTAATGTCTTGGTCTTGGATGGTATAATCCAAGTATCAGAAAGAGATGAATTTGCATATCAAGAGATGATAACCCATATACCAATTTTTACACATCCAAACCCTAAATCAGTCTTGGTTATTGGTGGTGGTGATGGTGGTGTTTTAAGAGAAGTTTTGAAGCATGATGATATTGAAAGAATAGTTCTTGTTGAAATCGATGAGACAGTTATTGAGCTAAGTAAGAAATATCTACCTAAAATGGCCATTGCCTTTGAAAGTCCAAAGATTGAAGTTAAACTATGCGATGGCTTCAAATATCTTCAAGATCTAGCTTCTTCTGATCTTAAGTTTGATATCATCATTACTGATTCTTCAGATCCTGAAGGCCCTGCTGCTGCTTTTTTCCAGAAACAGTACTTTCAACTACTTTATAACTCACTAAACGAGGATGGTATCGTTATTACTCAGGCATCGGAAAACGTTTGGCTAAAGATCGACGTATTAAGGTCTCTAAAACAGATCATTAGTGAGGTCTTTCCTGTTGTCAAATACTCATATACTACTGTTCCAACATACACTTCTGGTCAGTTAGGACTGATGATTGCCTCAAAAGACTCAAAAAACCTATTGAGTACCCCATTGAGAAAGCTTTCAAAAGAGCAAGAGTTTGAACTGTTCAAATATTACAATAGTGAGATCCATAAAGCAAGTTTTGTTTTGCCAAACTGGGCAAAATATTACTTACAACAATAGAATTAATAGATACTTGTATATAAAATCATAATCATTAGTCGTAGTGTATTATCCAAAAATATCATCAATTGCTGATTTCTTTCTTTTCTTCTTTTTCTTTTTCTTCTGCTGTTCTGCTGCATCACTTAGTGAAGAGGTTTTGATGTCTGTTCTGGTCAGAGACTTCTTCTCCTTCTTTTTCTTCTTCTGCACACCAAATAAATCATCAATAGTGGACTCGGCACTTTTATGTATGTCCTTTTGATTTGTAGTTAATTTTGTTTGCTGTATGTCTCCCTCTTGTGTTGTAATGACTTCACTTCCAATTTCTTCTATAACATCTGCCCCGATCTCTAATTTCTCATTTCCTCTTTCAATCTCACTAGCTTTAAGAACTTTAACGTCATTTATACCTTCTATTTGATTAATTTCATGGTGAACTCTACTTAATATACCAATCAGTGTCAGTCCTAAAGTGATGAATTGTCCGAGTGCAACGATTCCATTAAATGCCCAGTAGCACTTCGGTACCACATAATATTTCAAATGTCTTGCTAAATTCAAAATATGCACTTTCAGCTTCTCATTGGAGCTAGCTTGATACCTTGACAGGTGCGTTATGAGCTTATCCAAATGTCTTTTCAGTATATTGAAATATTTCCACCAAGTGGCTACTCTGTGCTGGTTCTTGTTTCTTCTGTTGAGAAGAAGAATAATTTTCTGTTCCGATACGAGTCTTTCCAGACTGTCCCCTGGTATTATCGGCATTGTGCCTCTCTATGTACTTCACTTTGTTCACTACCAAAACTTCTAAAGTACTTTATTTAGTCCATTGAATTTTCATGTTTATCTAAAATTGATTATATAAGCGATGAGTTCGAGGCGGGTAACGATGCATACGTACAATGGATTTATCCTATAAGAAATATATAACTTCTTAGACCTTCTGCGGTGTGTATCGCCTTAGCTTGTCAAGAGTCAGGTCCTTGTACTCCTCAAGAGTGAGTGATTCCTTATCTAGCACATTTGAAGTCCTTTTATTGAGCCATTTGATCTCTCTTAATAAACCAGAGAGCTTTCTGTATGATGTTGTATCCCAAATAGTGGATTTCGAAGTAAAATCATGTGAAGTTGCCTTTATAGCAGATGCTGTAGATTTAAAAGTGACTATTGCTGAATCATATCTCTTCTCGGATGGACTTCTGCTGATCATGTCTATCTTTTCAACTATACCAAAGGGTGCAAGAATGCCCTCCAGTACATCTTTTGTAAAATATTGTGAAACCCCTTCCTTTATTTTCCATTTTACTTTCACTTTTCTATTTAGCTCTGTACTTTGGATTTTTGAACCTGTGCTATCTTGAGTAATCTTGGATAGGTGTTCAGCCTCAAACAGTCTTCTCTTTCTGGCCCCTTCTTCTCGTAGTCTTTCCACCTCGAGACCAAACGTGTTTGAGGATTCATTAGCCTTTCTTTTGTTCCATCTGTTTGAAGCGTTTGCCAGGTCTGATTCCCTTTCAGCCTTCTCCAATTCGACTTTCATTCGTCTTCTGTCATCATCCAACTTCTCTGTTCTTACCTTATCTAAATTTCTACTGTTTATCCAAGCATCATACTGATTTCGCAGATCTTTATCACTCAGAACGTTTAGTGCTACTGTTATCTTGTGAAATATCTGGCTGGCTTCTGGAGAGGGGTTCTTATCTGGGTGGTACAATAGAGCTTGTTTTCTATAGCCTTTCCTTATGTCTGCAGTCTTAGCATCCTGTGGGATCTCAAAAAGCTGGTAGACATCAACGCCATTCGAGCGAAGAAACTCCAAATCTTTGGAAGACATTGTGAAATAACAGTCAGATCGATGTCCCTGTGAGTCGAGTTTTTGTGTTGCTTCTCACGCTTTTCTTATTGTTTTTTCTGTTGATGTTTTGAAAATTAACTCCTCTCCAACGGATAACAACATTGACAACCATCACAGGCCAAAAGTATCGCAACCAGCCCAATGAGCGAACAAGCAGAACTGCAGGCAAAGCTGGAAGCATTGAGTGTGAGCTCAAGTGCTCCTTCCTCTGCTGAAATTGACGAATTATACGAGACCTTTGAGAAACTCTCAGCACAAGACATCAATGACATACTTGAGAGGGCTCACGAAACACAACGTGTCAAAGAATTCAGATCAAAATTTAACGAATTCCCTCAGGAAACTCTGAGAATCATTCAGAAGTCCTCAAACACTAAATTTTTCCTTTCAGTCATTACTAAAGAAGATTCCATAAAATACATCAAGCTGCTCAAAGAACACATTAGAAAACCTGGGGTGGAGCAATCCGATCTTGAAACCTCGATTGACTTGGCTGATAGGTTGATAAACCATTTTCAGTATGGGATTGATGACCTGGAAGCTATAATATCTGTTTTAGTTCCACACATCGGTGACTCTGAGGTTGTCACTCTGATTTTAATCAAGTTCTATTCACAGTTTAAGGAGTTAACGTACAGCATATTTGAGGACCAACTGGAAATTGCAACTATTGAAAACAAATACGTCGTTTCGTTCAAGTTATTGGCTCTACTGTTTCAACTTGATATCAAACTAGCTGCCAGTCTTTTTCAATTAGAAAGTTTGCAAGTGCTGCTGAATTCTGTTAATGCAAATACAAAACCCAACATAATTAAAGAAGGATTACTGTTGCTGTCGTCGGCGTGTATTACAGATGAATTAAGAAAGAACATTTCTGAAAGATTTCTAGATTATTTGATTACTGCAGTTAAATACTCCGACCTTCAAATCAAGACATTATCTGCCTTAGTGATTGTGAAGACTTGGAACTTCACTTCATTAACTTCGAAATTGAAACTTGATGAGATCGTTGAGATTTTCTTGCAGGATTTAAACGAATATTCCATTGAAGGGTTGGCGTATCTTTCGATCAAGAAATCTATTAAGATAAAATTAAGAAAAAGCTCTGATGTAATTTTTGATCTATTAAAACAATTGGAAGACCTTGAAAATACTAATCATTATGGTATTTTAGTTATTCTTGCTAACTTATCAACTACTGAAGAAAAAACAGAAGTCTCAGAGTTGAAAAAACATGCTCAAAAAGGTATTGAAGAGGAAATTGAAGAAGATGAGGACGAAATTCATGAGTTTAATGAAGATTTGGTTGAAAGAAAAGTAGTCTCTAGCATTTTTAAGCTGAAGACAGTTTCGATAACAGCATTACATCAAATCATTATCATTATTCGGAACCTAAGCTCTAATAGAAAGTTGAATTCTGAAATCATCAAGCAAGGTGGTTTAAGAATTGTCTTAAACTTTTTGTCGAAAGAGAAAGAGTTCACGGAGACTAGGATACTGGGATTGAAAACCTTGGCGAGTCTTCTAATCACTTCAGACCCCGAACTTGTTTTCAATAATGATTCACCAAAAACTGCATTCAACTACTTGTTTCAGGTTCTTGCGATCGATGAGCTCAAGCAACAAGATAAATTCCAAGCATTGCTTGCCTTGACGAACCTTTCTATCTTAGATAATGGCCCACTACCTGAATCACAATGGGAAGTCATCGACACTTATTTGACTCAAGATAGTGTTCTATTGAGGAGATCAACCATTGAGCTTATTTCCAATTTGATGCAACATAAATCCGGATTGCCATTCTTGTTTGGCTTTGAGAATGCAGCAGTCAAAAAGAGGTATCAACTGATTGTGCAGTATTCACTTTTGGATGATGTAAAGTCACAGAGTGCTGCTGTAAGTTCCCTTTCATTTGCTGTGACTATTCCATTCATTGCAGAAGAGTTATTGGAAGATGAGCAGCTAATTGCTAATCTTGTTTTTATTATCAATGAACTATCAAATGAAGAAGCATTAGTCGAAAGAGCTTTGTTTGTGCTGTACTATGTGGTCTTTTACGGAGAAGACTCTACAGTTGTTAAATCCCTACGGGCCTCGGAGAAGTTGAAAGAAGGTGTCACCAGCGTGATCAAGAACGTAAGCGATGCTGAGACCAAAGAAATTGCACTCGAAATAGCCAAACTTCTCAAGCTTAACTAGTCAAATGAATACATTTTAACTATAAATATGTTGATTACGTAATTTTACTCTCTCTCCGATTTTTTGTATCATAAGCAGGAACAAGCAAAGCGCACACAGCCTTTAAACGCGCACTACCAAACGTGCGATACAAAAAGACGTTGAAGCACAATCGAATTCTAACAAACTTGAATCCTTCAGAACTTCTCCTCGGTGGTCTAAAGTCCTTTTCGTTATTCTTAGTAAAATGGTGGGGGCTGATTCAAAAGACGAGCAGGCAGTGGCCCTGTTGAAAGATGAAACCAGTTCCTCAAATCAACCCGAAGACACAACTGTCGATGTTCCAATAAGTCCTACTTCAAACTCCTCGCTGAAACCGGCTCAAGAGACAATTGAGAAAGAAGAAGATGCTCTTTTAAGTAAATATGTCGAGGCATGTCAAGCTGGGGACCTCGTCACTGTTCAGAGTCTTGTTGAGTCAGGTGCCATCCAAATTGACTCAGACGTAGATAAAAACAACATTTCTGGTTTGCACTGGGCTGCGATCAATAACAGATTATCTATTGTTAAGTATTTACTTTCAAAAGGTGCCGAAGTAGATCGTGAAGGCGGTGATTTAAATGCTACTGCTTTGCATTGGGCTTGCAGATATGGTTTAGTATATGTCGTTGACTGCTTATTAAATAGTGGTGCTGACCCAAAAAAAGTTGATTCTCAAGGTTTCAACGCTTTCCATCTAGCTGTTCACTCTTCAAACATAATGCTTGTTATCTACTTAATTATTTTTATCCAAGATCTTTTTATTGATGAACCTGATCCAAATGGGAGAACAGCACTGCATTGGGCAAGTTATCAGGGAGACTCTTTAACCGTTGATGTGTTGCTGAAATACAAAGCCAGTGTTAGAAAAGTTGATGATCAAGGATTCACTCCTATCCACTGGGGCTTGATAAGGTCCCAAAAAGAGTGCCTAAAAAGATTGCTTGAACAAGGTTCCGACATTCATGCAAAGACGAACGATGGTAAAAACTGTTTCGATATCGCTACGGATATGAATAGTACAGCTACTTTGAAAGAAGCTTTATTTGAGGCCGGATTTAATGCTGACGGTTCCCCAATATATAAGCCATTCAATGAAAAATGGGCTAAGGTAATCACATTCTTTTACCCATACTTTTTGGTGCCATTCGCATTATACTTGTTTCCAAATTATCATATTATAGTTACGATCTTCTCATTGATTGTTCTATATTTTATCTCAGATCAGCTCTTGAAGAAATTCGTCCTCCCCTCTTATGTTCTATCAAGCTCACCCGTTTTAAAGTCTCCGTTTTTGTCTGGTATATTCTCTGGTACTACTTTCTGGGTCATCATAGCCTGGTTCACCACTGTTTTACCATATACTGCCACTGAAGCACCAATACTCAATTTTTTATTCCTCGTATTTGCAGGATCTGTTATATATTGCTTCCAAAGATCGATGTTTAAGAACCCAGGTTTTATTGAGCCCCCACAATCAGATTCTGAAATAAAAACAACAATTCAGGAACTTCTTTCTGAGGGACGTTATGACGCTAAAAACTTCTGCATACATACATTTATTAGAAAGCCTTTAAGATCTAAATACTCAAACTTTTCTTCAAAATGTGTTGCCAGGTTTGATCACTATTGTCCTTGGGTTTATAACGATGTTGGGTTAAGAAATCACAAGGTTTTCATGTTCTTTGTCATATCCCTTGAGTTCGCCATGATCTCATTCGTATTCCTAGTTCTCAAGTATTTTGATGAGCTGGATGATGACAATTTGACCTGTTCTTTTCTTGATGATGAGCTTTGTGCCGGTTTCACACACTCTGGTTTCGTCTTTTTCCTTTCTGCCTGGACGTCTTTCCAAATTATTTGGGTTACTTTTTTACTCTTCTCTCAGTTTTTCCAGATCTCCAAAGGTGTCACAACCCTTGAGCTTTCTGTTTTTACCAGCAGATCAACTTTAGGTAATAACCCATACTATTCCAGTGCACCATCTGAGCTCGTCAACGATCCACTATCCTCAGCAGGTTCTAGGCAAGGCCATCGTCACAAAAACTGTTTCACTACTTTATGTCTGTTAACGGGTCTTGACCAATTCAGGGTCGCTTTGAAACAAACATTGGGATTACAGGCTGACGAAAGTTTAAGACATTCTATCCCATTTGACTATGGCGTCAAACAAAATTGTCTTGATTTCTGGTTTGCTAGTGGGGACGATAATCTCAAGTTTAGAAACTTCTTGAAAATGCCTGTTGCTGGCCAAGCTACTCTTAACGGAGAAGTTGTTGATTATTACAAGTTATACAAACTACCTGAGAAGAAGCTGGTTTATGATAATCCTGTTTAACTTATGTATACCTACTAGTTTATCATGAAATAACACATATTCTTCTAATTCTACAGTTTCTAGCATTATGTTATAACATTTCATTAAATAGCATTATAAATAAATCTCATACGCGTACCTCCAGTACTTCTTGGATTTGATCTTTCAACAATCTAAAGTCATAAAAATCTGCAATATCATCATAAGTATTGATAGTTTGGGAAATGTCAGATTTTTTAACGGTCTCTATCCATTTACCAGAACAAGGACAGTAATTAGACATCTCATCTTCTTTAACTTTGTGGCATTTGGAACATTTTAGATCTTGAATATAGTAGTTCGTAACCATCTTTTGGATGGCATTGATTAAAAGCTCTTCCAGCCGAACCTTACTATATGGTTTCTCACAGTTTTCACAGTTCCATAGAGTCTTCTCGGAGTCACGACAGAAATCCAGATCTCTAGTTTGATGACAATAACCACATAGTACAGCCGGAACAATTAGTTGGGGACTTGGATTGTGGAAAATAGACTCTTTCGAAAATTCCCTTGTGTCAATCACCTCCAACATTTCTTTTCTCAACATTCTCATTTCTAGAGTTCTGGATTTCGAGAGACAAAGGACGGCACTTAGGAATTTTATTAATTCTAGTAGTGGGTTCTTCATAACCAAGTAGGCACCAGGCAGTTTTGGAAATTCATACTCGGTGGCTAAATCAGAGTCAATAATAGCATCTGTTTGACGACGAAGCAATTGTTTCAATCTCTTTAATAAAGGTTTTCGGAAGGATTCAGTTATACCTGAATCAATATTCTCTTCCACTGCTTTAGAACCTTCCAGCTGTTTCTTCAAGATATGAGAAATTTGAGTGATTCTTGGAGTAGCAGAGCCATAATCCAAATCTTTTGCCTTCGATTTGATTAAACTATCCATGAAAATGACAACCCAATCATCGAATTCAGGTTGATAAATTTTTGGCAAGAATTGTTTGATATTCCACTTAGATAAGCCAACAAGCTCCTGCTCTTCTTCATCGGAGATTTCAAGGCAGGCTCGACCACCATAATTGTACTGATCCATCCAGATCAGCAAATCCCAATACTTATCGATTCTTAGATCTAAGAAGTTGAACAGCGGTCTTGATCTAACGGCTTTAACAATATACTGAGCATATGCATAAGAGTTTTCGACTGACACTTTGGTAGTGTTTAAAATGATCTTCGATCTATTAGCAAAAATAACAGAGGCACCTAGTTTGGAGAATTCCCCAACAAGTTGAAGAATGGTTTTCTTGGTCAGATTATGAACATGATACTTCAAATATGAATCAAACAAATAGGAGTTCCTGTTTTGAACCCAAGCCACAAAGGTATGAACCATAGAATCAGCATTTGTGTTGCTCTTAAACGCATCATCCCACCAGTCCTTAACCATACTTCTAAGAACAACTAAGCTTGGACCTGTAAAAGAATCTTCCGCAAGGATAGCAGTACCGTTGTTCTCGTTAAAGATAGTCTCCACGTCAGCCATATCAGTACCTTCTGCTTCATTCAATAAAGCTGAGGTTAAAATAGTGCTCACGACCAAGTTATCGATGTCAATCTCTAATGAAGTCGTTTCATACACTTCTGGATTGTTTATTATTGGAAACTCATAATTCTCATTCTCCACCATTAGAATGTCATTCTCATGGCCACCATAATCTGGAACTGGTTTTGGAGACCACCACAACACAATATCATTCTTTTTTAACCTTCTAGCATATTCTATGTCTACCAAGTAGGCTATATCATCAGTCTTTAGATTACATAATGGAATATTGCCGTATTTTGCAAGGTTTTTCAAATGTTTGATCCAAGAAGACAGAGATAAGAAATGATTGCAAATTCTCTTCAAGACAATTGATTGCCAGCCAATGGCAGGTGTTTTAGATTCCGTAACGTTCATTTCAATAGTTGGGAAATCAGCCAGTCCTTTAAGTACTTGAGTCATTCTCTTTAATTCAGGTGACTGCAAAACAAACAATGGTTTAGTCGGTCTTTCTTCATTGATTTTGTTAATAAAACTGTTAAGCTTTCTTAAAAGTTTACCCGCTTCCTCGAAATGAACTACCTCAAACTCAAGCTCGTCTTGATATTCTATAATGTTGGAGTTCTCAGAAAGCTTCTCGACCTTCGTAGCAAATAAATTCTTATAAATCATTTCAATATTACCGCCAATTGGTTGAGCATTTCTTGCAGGTTTCAGAACAAACAGCATTGTCTTCTTCTTCCATGAGTTGAATAAAGTGTAGATCTGATATTCGTTAGTCACCATATGGAATAAGTAAGAGACATCCAATCTGAAATCGTTTAGATAGCGCGAAGTATCAGCCATAGATAATGTCTTTAAATCAAACCCGTTTTTCAGGCCCTTACCTAAAGTACCAACCTTTGCACTTGTAAAGGCGACTGAATTCCCGAGGTTCATGATAACTCTTTCAGTTGCTTCAACTTGAGATTCATACAAGCCCTGGACATTAACATTTTGGAGCAAACTACCAGGTTTGTGTATCTCTTCTTGATAAATAGTTTCTGGCATGGTCAATCTGAATAAGTTGGACGCTTTATGACCATTTGGTAGGATACTAGTAACTCTCTCTACTTCACAGCTTGGAATAGTACCATCCGGCAAAGAAGAAGTTCTAAAACTCAAATAAATCGTCTTAGGAACATGAAAGATAAAAGACTGGATTTTTCCATCAATCAACACAAAGGCCTTGACATCTCCAGGAGTCGAATCTAGTTTGTATTGAATAACTTCCCAAGTAGAACCCACAAAGTTTTCAGCTTGGGAACGAACCATATTCCCAACAGTTGATCTATGACTTGATTCACCAGAATCACCAAATAATTTTCTCCGTCTATTTCTAGCTTTCTGTTGAACTTTCCATTTCGACTTCTGATAAATCAAGAACCCAACATAATCATCATCTGGAGATGGGCATTCTCCATTCAAAAGATTGATCTCATCCTCAGTTGGTTCACTACTTTCCTGCTGTTGCGTTTTACGTTTCTTGGAAGTAACCTTTCCGAGAAAACGAGTGCCTCTCACGGCTTCGTCCCTACCAATATCCTCAATATCTTTGATAATATCGATTGGATTGGTAAGACTTTTACCAAAAAAGGTATTCAATGATGATTGTTGTTTTTTATCTTTTTTAGATGCAATTCTCTTTTGTAGCCACTCTGGATGAAGAACTCTAGGAACTGGATTCTCAACATCTTGTAAGGCAGCTGGAATTGTTATAATCTTCTGAATAACCGATTCCAAACGTTCTTTATAATAGCCCCAATCAATAATGCTTCTTGGGTCAAAGTCCTCTAGTTTAGGATCCAATAACCATCTTCTCAAAAAGTTTCGTTTAATCGATAGCTCTGATGAGAAAATAGCGACAGGAATAGCTCTTTCAGTAACAGGTGCATTTACTGGTTTTTCTGAAATAATGTATTTCACTGCTAAACCCTTATCTTTCACCATCTCGGCACCTAAAAACTCACCCAAACGTTTAGCAGTGGTGATAGAAGTGGATTTTTGAGTGCCGTATTCCTCCAAACTTCTACTCATACTCTTGTTTTCACAAATCAATTCAATCAAATCATCATCCTCAAGATTCTTACCTTTGGTATCCAGAACATCTAACCAACGATCAGCCACATTAGCAACAGCACCATAACACGTTTCAAGAGAATCTCCTTCCAAGAAAAGTTTGAATATATCAGACTGGAAGTTCTTGATTAATTGCAGTTCACCACGTCTCTTCAATTCAAAACCTTTCAACTCTGCTAAAGTACCATCATCATTAAAAACAGCATAACGCTTCTTCAAACCTTTTCCTTCTTCCTTTGATGTTGGTAGGATCATGGCTTTATAAGGACCATCTACCTCAAAGAAAATAGAGTTATCACTCCTAGTTTCATACTTCTTCAGGACTGGATCAACTAAAGTTTGGTATTGATGATTAGTAAACTTTTCATGAACCAGATAGTTAAGCATAGAACAAGGATACGATACAAAAACAGATTTGCCATTTTTCAAGTTAAAGGTATAGTTATCAGGAAATGAACTTGGAATGATACACCAGATACCGTCCGTATCTAGCTCTAGGGGTCTACCAAGTCTTTCAATCAAGCCTCTGGCCATTTGAATAATTGTAGCACCTGTTAAACAGGTAATACCGGCCATTTCAATTGAATACCATCTAGACCCCTTTCTCATAACATAACCATAAAAACTGTTCAGAATAACCTTGAAAGCCAACTGTAATGATTCATAATAGACAACCTTCTTCTTAGAATCTTCCTTCTCACTAGCAGTTTGACTTTCGGATTTCTTTTTCCAAGTCTTAGCTAAACCTTTAAAGTCATAACGACGATCTCTGAAGGATCTCACTGTGTCGACGTAAAATGGGTTCTCTCTTTGGCAAATGACAGACTCCCTTTCAATAGTTTCAGTTTGTTTCACTTTATGATACACCTTCCGAGAGTAGTCTTGCAATCTTTTTTTAATCAAAGTAACTTGCTCGGTGTATGGTAAATCCTCAAAGGTTCGTCTTGATAGGCCTGGCTTTCTGGGTGGGAAGGTCTCATTCTGCAAAGATCTCTTTACCATATGATACTCATCCATCTTTGCCGGATAAAATTCACCTCTCCAAGACCAAGTCATTCTTCTATCACAGTTCTTACCTGGTCTATTGAAGTCGCAAGCAGCACAATCTTTCTCTGATTTCATGGAGTCTGGCTGGAGACGATTTGAGCACATGATGTTTGGATACATAGACGCAACATCGACATGATAAATTAATGGCTTCTCTCTCCTCTTTGGTGAATTCTTGAGATCTAAAAGTCTCTCTTCTATTGCATCATAAACTTCTTTAAAATTTGTAACATCTTCGAATTTTTGTTTTCCTTCAACGACAATACTAAATTTCAAAGCTTCTTCCAAATCACCTAAGATTTCATCTATTACAGTTGGATCAACTTTGAAATCACAATCAATATCAGATCGGAAGACCCCAGCTTCTAAGGACTCAACATGACCTCCCACGTAAGTTTCTGATTCTAGTAAATGACCATCATAAAATCTTTCAGGAGGATCTGTGTGTTTGTTGGGCAGCAATATATTATTTGAATATGCTTGGACCATTAATAACATTTCACACAAGGTACCTGTTCCTTTTCTGAGAAGCTCATCAGGATTTAATGGAACAATAATACCTAAAGAGCAAATGAAATTGCTGACAATCTTTTTATATAGGTAAAATGTGGCAACTGCGTCAGAAACAGAATATTCAGAGAGGACTTGTGGCCTACTATAAGCGTATGGAGTCATAAGTTCTGGATCCAGTTCAATCGGGTTGTAACCTAACTTTGTAGTAGTGACGGCTTTCAGACCTTGAGAGCCCTGAGGCAAATAAGAATCTCTCTTCACCCATCTGTAACAATCCATATGTGAGCAGTACGTAGACTTATATTCACCTTCAGCATCAACAGCGAAACCAATTTCATCATACATGTTCAACCCATGAACCGATGCCCTAGCCTCAACGAACGGCCAGTCAAAAAAATCACCATTGAACGTCGCAATGACTGTTGGTTTCGCTTCCCGTATGTGTTCAAAAAATCTTTCTAGCGTTGCTTTTTCATCAGGCTCATTAAAAACTGTAAAGAGACCAGGATATTCAGGTTTGGGAGTATACTCAAAATCATCAATATCCTCAGAGATTATCTCTCTATTGGTAATCAGGAAACCATCGCCATCAATCATGTAAGAAATCATCATTACCTGATCAGTAGCACTGTCTGGGAATTTTAATGGTCTTTTCGTTGTCTCAATATCAAAAGCCATTACGACTGGGTCACCAAACTCTGTTCTTTCAGGAATCTCTTCAAAGTTCACCTCATTCTTATCAGCAGAAATCCTATACCATTTACCAACTCTTAGATCTTTATCAATGGAGACACGGGTAGTGTAAGGAACATCATGTTCACGGATATCTTCAATGTATTCAGAAATATCGCCAGTATTATCGGCTGATTTGGAATTAGAGTCCTCAGATGAATATTTTGTGTTAACAGCAGAGTAGATTTCTTTGGTAGCTTTTTTACTTTCATTCTCTTTGATAGTGGGCTGTATTATTCTTTTGGCTTCAAATAGATCAGATGAATTTGGGAAGTTTAGTTTCAACAAGGATCTTTTCAGGCCAACCAAATGATTTGGTATTGCTAGATCTTCTTTTAAAACTCTCGATATCGACTTGACATATAGTTCGAGTTGTTTCTTCAAATATTCTTCCACTCCCGCCTCGTACCCAGGTGTGCAAGCGACATAGAAGTAAGGATCATACTGCACTGTTGTTTTGAAAGTACCACCATCATCATCAAGGAAATAATAGTCAACTCCAGAAACACCATTGATGTAGTCCTTATGTGGAATGGTCGTGGCATGCATATTTATAAGCCAGCCAGTTCTAGTGGGTCCGGACTCGAATCTTTCGAATCCCATAATGGTATCCATCTGGTCTGTCTTTTTGGCATGTTCTAGCTTGGATTTATCATTTCTGGAAGATGAGTAAAAATTGTTATTAATGCTGGTATTGGGTATATAGTTATCTCTCTTATTTGTGTCATTCTTCACGTATCTGGCAGTTGTGGAGCCCTTAAACTGCCCGTTAGCAGGAATACCCATCCTCAAAGTTGACTGTGCTAGCTTCCACAACGAATGGCCTCTCTTTCCAAGGTCAACAGTAAATGTTTATGTTTCTAAGTCTTGTGTATTGAGAGACGCGTCCCAACTAGGAAAAGATTTAATTTACCTGCCAAAAATCCGCGTTTCCTCAATTCCAAAAGAGGTAATTAATGAGCACGTGAGTTTGAAGTCTTTTTCACGTGATGTCTGGTTAGAGCAGCATATTCCAGGCTCAGAGAAAATCTGAACAACAAAGAAAAACAGTGGAAGATCAAGAGAAGACGAACAAGAGAATCAGACCTCTCTGTGCGATTCGCTCATCTACTTGCTTGGTCTAAGTAGTTGGAATCATGTCCTATAACCCGTACGCAGCAAGCGTGGACAGTGCTCCACAACAAGCTGGAATACAACATCCACAACCGCAGCATGCGTCTGGGTATATCAACCAACAACAACAGTATCAACAACAGCAAGCCCAAGGACTACAAGGACAACAACAGTACACACAGCAACAGCAACAGCAATTCAACAGCTTCCAACAACAGCAACAGCATGGAGAATTTCAACAGCAAGGTAATCAACAGCAGCTCTTCAATAATACCTACAGTCAAATATTCAACGACCCAAGGGCTGCAATTACCTTACAAGCTGGGGAAGGTGCTTTCAGAGCTGGAACACACTTCGTGGAGGAGAATTTCCAGAAGATTGTTGGTGGTAAAGCCATCAATTACTATTTCAAAGTTTCAAACTCATACGTCGTTAATAAGTTACTGCTGATCTTGTTCCCTTTTAGAAATACTGTCTGGACAAGACGATTTAAAAATGGTGATAGCGATTCTCCAGAATTCAATAACGGTGTTCCAGCTTATGCATTTCCTCTTGATGATAAGAATGCCCCTGATTTATACATACCATTGATGGGTGTCGTTACCTATATTTTAACCCTAGCTCTCCTGGCTGGTTTGAAAGATGAATTTACACCACAAGTGTTTGGTGCGGAAACAAGTACCTCATTACTAGCCTTATTGCTAGATTTTGGTCTTTTGAAACTAGGGCTCTATCTATTGAATATTTCTTCGACAAACTGGGATCTGATCGCTTATATTGGTTATAAATTCGTTCCAATCGTAATAATTCTATTTGTTAAAAACATATCACGCTCAAGAATCATCAACTGGATTGTTTACATTTATGTACTGGTAGCTTTTGCATACTTTGAGTTGAGAGCTATCAGATTCAGTTTGTTTGGTGGTATCGTTAATAGCACTCAACACTTGAACAACAAAACCATTAAGAATTCCAATTACTTCTTATTCCTTTATGCTTTCCTCTTCCAAGGCTTTATCTTCTGGTGGTTGAGTAAATAGGTCACGACTACAATGATAAATATAAACATTTAATATAAATTAATTCGTAACAAATTCGTTTAGGATCCATGGTTTCTTGATATCAGGCTTTTCTCTTCTTCTTCTGCTCTGATCTTGCTTTCAGTCTTTCCGTACAGTCAGGACAGTACCATTTACCTTTTGGAGGCTCTTTCAGTCCAACACATTCATAGTGGAACCACTCGTATTTACAATCATCATTATCACAACCAACCATCTCACCGAATGAAACACGTTGACAGAAACAATACAGTTCGTTCTCCTCATCGTTTCCACCTGCAGACATGGTAGAGGTTTCAGGGGCGCCTGGGGCAGAATGTACATGTCCTGGAGCTCTTGGTGACTTCAGTCTGACAGTAGGAGTAGACGACGTGAGGTCAAGACTAGGTTCTGGAGTTTTTGATTCTTCCAATCTTTGTTTCTTCAAAGGTCTTCCAGTGGTCGTGTTTGATGCAGTAGTAGATTTATTGACCAATGCTTTCTTCATCTGTTTCTTTGGAACTGGCTGAACAGGTATCATTGGAGTAACACTAGCAGAGTCGACAACTGATGTAGGTATATAGCTAGTAATCGAATTCGGCGGTGCCGCTGTTCCCACTCTGGAACTATTTCTGCTGGAGAATAATTCCTGCTCTAAATCAATATCCAAATCATCAAAGACCAACAATCCTTCAGCACTTAACTTCTCCATATCTGCCTCAAGCTTCAAAAAGTGTTTTGATGCTAGAAACAATGCTGTGTTTGCCACAACGCATTTTTCCTTCTGCAGCTGCTCTGCTTTTTTGAAATCTTCCCGTATTTTTGGGTACAGCTGGTTTTCCTTTGGATTTTTAGTCAGAGAGCCATGTTGCTTGATGAATTTGTGGATGGCTGAGTCTTTCTGTGATATCTTCTTCCTTATTTCATACAAGTTGGAGTCGCTCGTTCCAAGTTCGGCCAGTAAGTGCTGAAGTTCGGCCGGAAGATTCGATATATCTTGAGTGTATTGGTCAAGTGTAGCAGCGGTATCCATTTTCAAAAAAAAAAACACTCCTTTGTAGCAGCCTCTAGTTACATTCAGTTCTGCTTAAGCTGAATTTTAGTTTATGTCTTTCTACGTTTTAGCTTTTGCCCAAAATCTCAGCTTTTCGCGGTTAACTATGCCGTTACCCGGACTTCTTCTCATATCAAGAGCATGGCATCTCACTTATATTACACATCCAATTTACACATAAATCAAAGGATTGAGAAGTTTCATTTCTGGAACGTGATTGATCCTGGCAGGTTGGCCTCGAATTTGCCTTTACCAACATCTAAGCTTTCTGCGGCCTTTGTACGACTGCGTGTTGAAGTCACACCAAAATCATAGCCATTAGAGCCGTCCAGTGACTCTATCCCATAGACCTTGGAGTGAGCATTAGCATTCATTTGTTGAACTTTAATCTCACTCTTTTCTTTCAAATGTTTTTCCAATATCAACGCATTTCTTGAGTTTGCCTTATAGAGCACCTCCACGAAATCACCAAGAATAGGTATCAACCCAAGGGCAAAGTCGATCAGAATATTACCCAAAATCTGCAATTGCACCACAACAGGCAAACCGTCGTCAACTTGTCTTGCTGTGTGGAATAGAAGAAGTGAGAGAAGAACACTTGCAAGATCTCCAACCACAGGAACTAACCCAATCAAACCTGCAAAGCCAATTCGATAGCCTGCAACATTGAAGAGCATATCTAAATGATAGGCCCTTCTGATTACTTTTCTCAAGATGTTCTCATCTCTGCTGGACAATCCTACAGGTATTTCCTTTGTTTTCTTCACTTTTTTGATCTTTTTTGCTCCAGTGAGGAACGAGTGTTGTTCAATTTCGTACTATCGTAGTTGTAGTTGTTAACATAGAAGTCCCGTAATGGTAATTGGCAATCATACTCACAATATCGTAATAAGGGTCTTCTAATCCAAACTTGTTCCATTTGGTTTCCCTGAATATCTTATCAGATAGCTGTTAGTTTAGTGCAAATAGATTTTTGAAGGGGTCTTCATTGTGACTCTTGTCGTCATACCTTTTGTGAAATGTACTTTATAATCCAGGTAATAAGGAACTGCATTTCGGTTGTGAAAGATTATAAGGTATCTGTTGATGAGCTGTTTCTTCGTAGATCTAATGTATTAATACAAAGGGTGATTTTTATATGGAATATTCTCATAATTTATTTTTTGGCCAATTTCACCTTCGGCAGCAACAATAGAGACATTAGTATTCGGTGAGAAATCGTCATAGCCAATAGATGCCAGAAACCCCCGAAGTACAGAAAAATAGCAATACGTTGCTCAAAAAAATCTACCGAGTCTGCAAAATCATAAAATAGTTAAAGATAAGTAATACACAATTAAAAGTAACGTAATTCCCCAAAATGAAAAGCATTTGAAGCATAAGAACTCTTTTCAAAACAACGAGATAAAAAAAAACAGACATATTCAAACAAAACAGAATTATTGAAGAGCATAGAGCTAGATATACTTGAAAGAACAGGTACCTCTAATCTTTCTTGGAAGATCTCGAGGCAAAAACAACTGGTGGAGTTGGGACATCAGGTTGTTCAATCAGTTTGGCTTGTAGTGCCAAACTGTAGTCTCTCAACTGCATGTTTTCTTGTTTCAAAGCCTCAATAGTTTGTTTTAACCCATCAACTTCCTTTGCCTTCTCTTCTAAGTCTCTGATGTGCTGTTCTTTGCGCTGTCTAAAGTTTCTTTGCGCAACTCTATTTTGTTCAGCTCTTTTGGTGTTGGTTAACGGTCTATTGTTGTGACGGTTTAATCTAGCCAGTTCTTCTTCAGTGTTAACGGCTTTGTTAACTTCTTGACCAGTTGAATCAACATTGGAGGATTGATTGTCATTAGAGACGGCAACAGCTGCTGCTGCAACGTCAAACCCTTCGTCTAAAGCTTGTTGTTGATGAGCAGCAGTTTGCGCTAATTGGGTTTCTTGAGGAGTGAGTTGATTGATCGGGTGGAGGGCTTCTCTGCTGAAACTTGGATCAATCTGTTCCTCTAATGCACCTGAATCTAGTGGTTAGTACCATACGGTGAAAAAAAAAAGACTAAGCAATGTAACTGGTAACTTACCTCTCTTTTTAGAAGATGCTTCTGCCCAGTAGGTTTGTTGTGTACTCATTTTTTTCTAGGTGTTTGGTTGCTATGGAAATATGAGTTAGTGAAAAAAGATCAACAAAGAACGCAAAGCTCCAGGCAAAAATGGACAAAAGCAGCGCATATTCAGAACAAAAAAACAGGGAATGGGATCCATCTCTAGACTATCATCGACGCTCTCGTTACGAACTCATGAATCGACAGACATTTTCTCAGCTATGAGTTCATTACCTATTACCTAATCCCTTACTGTTCCAGCTTATATAATGGAAAAAACAATCAAAACAAAGGGCACAGCGAGAGTGCATAAAAGCCCTTGGGAGCAAACGTCTAAAAACAGGATCATCTTTCCACACTGAAAAGCACAAAAATTACTCACAAGATAGCTATGTTTAAACAGTGAAAAGCTCACTTTTGAAGTGTGATTAAACCGATTTAGTGAAAATGTAAGGGTGAATTTGAATTCAACCCGACAATTACAAAGCAATTACCAAAAAAATTCGCGTATTACGTAATCTTCTAGAATGGGATGCATAATCATAAAGTAATTCATTCCATCATTTATAAACATTCAATGCGCCTGATCTATCCACTGAAACAATCATTTCGTAGGGTCTTAGGAGTAAGGCAAAGTCGTTAATAATATCATGGTGTCCTTTGATTAACTGTTCTTGCTCTTCTGACATCAAATTCTTATTTTTCTTTCTTTTCTTACCCTTATTTTCACCATCAACCTCCTTCTCATCAACTGGGAACCTTTCAGTCACAATTCTCATGGTTGGGTTGATCTGTGACGATGAATACAATGGAGTCCCCTTAGTGCTTTCGCTAATACTAGATGTCAAAATAACCTTTGATTCTTTCGGGTCATAGACGTTCCAAAGGACCAGCTCGTAAGAAGGTGAGGCTGTCATAATCCAGAACTTTTTCTTGCCTTCTATTTGTGTTTCAATCAACTTTAAAGCAGTTAAGGAGTTATTTTGTAGTGGCCCTTGAGTGGAAACAATATCAACAGCATCTTCTTTCTCAATTTCGACAACGCTATAATCATCAAATCCACTTTTAGATGAAGAACGACTAAATATTTCCCTAATATTCCCCGTGCTCAGGTCAAAAATACATGCATCTTCATCCCCAGTTCCCCCGATAATCGTGACAAATCTTCCCTTCTTCCTGTTCAAACAGTATTCGCTAGAGCAGGAGCTTATTTTCTTTATGGGGAATCCACGTTTAAACTTCCAACTCTTTAAAGGAACTTTGAATCTCAAATCCCAAAAGTCCAGAACGCCTTTTGATGTACCAATAAGTAACCAACTATCATTGGAATCAATAGTAAAACTCATAATGGTTCCATGTGATGGGTCATTCTGAGCACTAAAATCAATCCGCATTGTTCTGATATCAACCCCTATTATTTCAGAAGATGAGCAAACGCCAAACAAGACGTTTTTCTGTTCCCTGTGTCCAAACAAAAAGTTGACAATATACGCGTTCTCTAGTTTAGTCTCTCTTATAATTGTTAATGCATCGATAACCTTGGAATTGGTTCTCTTTTTATCGTAATCGACTGATATAATTCTGATATGGCCGTCCTTTGTAGCAACACCAAAAGAGTTGTAACCCCTTAAAAACTTAATATGGGTTATTGAGCTTTCCAAGTCGATAGAAAGCGCCGATGAATGCGAAACATTCTTTTCTAACTTATTAACATCCCACACTTTCAAATTCCCTGCATCATCACCCGTAACAAAAAACCCATAATCTGGTGAAACATCAATGGAGTTAATACTGGCTTTGTGTTCTTTTATGTGCGAAACCAAGTCACCTTTGGGAGACCAGTCTTTAGAAATCTGAATATCAGCGAGTTGAACTTTTTGATTAAACTCCTGAAACTCATCCAGGCCCGGTTCTAAGCTGACAGAGTTAAGGAACCTTATAATAAACGTATCTCTCCCTTTATAGCTGTTTGTGACTACCAATGTCATTTCACTCGAGGGTTTCAGTTTCTTAGCATGCGAGGAGGATCTTCTTGATCTTTGGAAAGATGATTCTAGTTCACCAAAAGCGTTCTCCTCGTGCGTCATTATTGATGGTGCAGCTTTGGCCTTGTTTAGTATTAAGGATTTAGCAAAATCATCGGAAAATGAGGGAGTCACTGTATTATGCGATGAGATCTCAGCTGAGTCTTGGTCAACAAACGTACCTTCGACCAAACGATCGTCAATTGAATCCAAATACGTTGGTTCCTCAATAGAGTTTTGTGTAAAGTTATCTGAATGCAACTTAGAATCGAAAAAAACATTTCTCGGAAGTATCCCCAATTGTTGTAATTGAAGATTGCCCAGTTCATACTCTTTATTATTTGATCTGAATGTCAACCTTGATACTCTGTAAATATATTCTCTCAGATCAGCTATCTTCCATAGTTCTTGCTTGCTCAAACCAGAGGCAACCAATCTGTCTACCCAAACTTTGTCTTCTTGCGATAATGGAATCTCTAAAAGACCAAACTTGATAGAATGTGTCTTCTCATTCTTATTCGATGAAGATGAGGATGAGACAAAATCAAGGCCTCTGTTTCCAAAAATGTCAAGGGAACTTTTGTTGACTGGTTTCCAAAATAGCGTATTCTCACATCTAATAGACCATGTGCAAGCTAGATTATATACTGATCTTGACAATGGGCGTTTACAAACGGAATAAAGAGTATTCCAACTGAAATCTGTTGCATCATACTCAAAATATGACCTAATTATGGGATATAGCATGCAATATAGATCAGCAAGTGATTGACTTTCAGCAATTGTGGCCACTAAAAGCAAAGAGCCTTGTCTTATCCACTCGTTTGGGTGCAGTAATAATTTTGACACGAAAGCCAGTAAATCCCAAACAAAAGCTTTTCTTATAAGTCCTAATTTTAAGACATCATGAAATGTGTTAAGAACTTTTATCACAACTAGTTCTTCAGTGTCCGATAGGGTCTGCACTAGAAGTGGTAAAATATAATGTTCTAAACTCGTTGTTCCAACGTATATCGACAGTCCAGTGACAGCTTCAACAAAAGCAATTCTCAAAAGAGGATCTTTATCGTTTAAGTAAGTGATGAGATGGCTCAAAATCAAATCATTAGATTTTTCCCTTCCAAAAAATGAACATAATGGAAGTAGGTTATTCAATAAACTAATCTTAACAGTGGATTCTGGATCGGAGAGAATAGCAGTAGCAAATCTTTCAAAATCATCAACGAGACTCTCTTTCGAAATATCAAACATTCCTGAAGTAGAAGATAATCCAGTATTTTCTGTTTCGGGATCAATAGACGTTTCTAATACAGAGGCCTTCATAATAGTGGTCATCTCATAGAACCTAATAGATGTATGAGCCAAGTATGGTAAACAAGCAGCAAAACATATTCTCACATAGGAAGAAGCTTTTGATAATAGAGTAGTTAGCCAAGGTTTAATATACTCGGGGAAAAGCAAAACATTAACAGGACCTATAGCATCAACTAATAAAAGCAACTGTGTCATAGTTAATAAGGCCGAAGCTTGAACATTATAAGATGTATCACTTAGCAAAGTCATAACATATGGTAAGCATCTATCCAATTTCCCTTCATCGTGAATTCTTTCTGATAGAGCTAGAATCAGCTCTAAAGCTTGCAGCTTGGAATTCTCTTCACGCACATTTCTTATTGATGAGAACAACAATGTCAACACAATCAAGGCAATATCATCGGTTTCCCCTACTTTAGAGGTTGACCTTAACTTGTAAGTTTTGGGTACACCAGGAAGTGACAGTTTCAAAGGCAAGTAACCTGTATCATTGTTTGGATCAGCTAAATCTGTCTCAACGGGATATTTATAGCCGAGGAAATAAGAGATTTTGTCAAAATCGTTGTACAATCTATTTATTCTTAAGTCACATTCTTGCGTACTTCCTTTGGCACTGTACGAGAAATTCTCATTGAAGCCTTTAAAGTACTCATAAAAGAAATTATAGAAGCTATGAGGAAATATAACTTCACGATACTTCCTTAGATATTCTCTTGCTGATAGTCTTTCTGTTGGATTCAAGCTTATCATGCTCTGAACCATCTCTCGTATCTTTGGATTAGTGATACCTGTAAGATCTGGAACGAATTCGCCTCTCTTATACTTGTATAGTTGTGACAGTGTGAAAATTGGTGACCCTTCTAGAAAAATCTCAGCAATAGCACATCCCAGACTGAAAATATCCATAGCTGGTGTTACAGTATTTGATTTGCCTTCTTCATTTTCATCGCTGCTCAAAAACCTCTCAGGCGCAAGATAACATATTCTTCTCTGTGACGTATCGAAATAAAAGGAGAATGTTCCTGGATTATCTTCTGGAAGATAAATTGGTTTAAACGGCGCAAAATCAGTTAGTAGTATCCAATTCCAAGAAGTAACTAAAATATTCTCTGTCTTGATATCACCATGAGTAACACCCCTTTCATGGCACTCAGTCAGCGTGTTCAAAAGCTGAAAAGAGAGCCACTTTTTCTCAATTTCTTCCAAAAATGGTCTCGTACTGATTCTGTCGTAAACATTTGTCTTGATATATTGCCGTATAAGATAACCTGCTCTTTCTGTTTCAATAATCTTAGAATATGTAAGGACGCTATGAACATCGGCCAGTTTTGTATTCAACTCTTTAAGTGATTGATCCCATTGGGATAGTTTCATCCCATCATTTGGTTTTATGAAGACTTTGACCACCACAGCACCATTTGTATCATTTGCCTTTATCATCTTGAGGAATCTAGATGACCCAATTTGTTTTCGATATTGTATCTCATCCAGCACATCGACGTAGGAGGAGATGGCAATCGAAGACGCCGAAGGCGCCATCAAGGATATTTCTGCCCCCATACCAGTGCAATTGTCGCTCGCTACCCTGTTTCAATTCCTTGTTTTCACCCGTAGCATCATGGAGCTAATGGCATTAATTTTTGAGTAGAGGAACAGAAACCACCAGAAATTCGCGAAGCTCCAGCTGCTTATCTACTGCTCTTCTCGTACATGCGAATAATTACAAGGTTTCAGTGCAGGAGCTTTGAGTTGTAACGATTAAAGGTTGCTTTGAAACATTAGCTCTAATAACAGTTCTCCACTTCTCAAAAGACTATACATAATTATCATACTTCTTCTCACGATACAGGTTTCCTATCCTTTCAATCTTAAACTGTTCAACTTCCTCATGAATCAAGATCTTATAATCGTTCAAGCTTTGGGCTGTGCTCTCAAAACTAAAATCAAATATCTCCGGAGCAATGATCTCTTCTGATACATCTCTAATGCGTCTTAGAAATGGGTGAGAAAGAGCACTTTCAACGTTATATCTTTCCTTCGTATCCCAGCAAAGCAATTTCCCTAAAAGATGATGGGCACTTTCTGATGCAAAGGGTAATACCTCAGACCATTCTAGAGCCTTATATTGGGGATTCGGCAAGCTGAATAAATCCCATGCCAGACCTGTTCCGTATTTTAAAATGATTTCTTTTGGTGGGGTTCCTAAAACCTTCAAAATTTCCGTTGCCTGATGAATTTGATCATTTCCAATGAAGAGTGGTCTTCTTCCATAGAGTTCGGCAAATATACAACCAACAGCCCACATATCGACAGCTTTGGAGTAATTTCTTCTGCTAAGCAATAGCTCTGGGGCCCTGTACCACCTTGTTGCGACATAATTGGTGATAGCATTAGGCCTTGGTTTTAGATATTTTGGGGAAATTCCTCTAGCTAGCCCAAAGTCACAAATTTTTATCCCTCCTTGAATTGTTACCAAAACATTCCCTGGTTTCAAGTCTCTATGTATAACATCTGATGAATGGATATACTTGATCGCACATAATATCTGATAAAGGAAACTTTGTATGTGGAACTCTGAGAATTGAACAGAAGAATGAATGACTCTTGCTAGATCATAATTGGCTAACTCTTGGAAGCAATATAAACCATCGTATGGAGGACAGTATACTATATCTAGATCAATCAAGTTTATAATCTAAATGTCACAGATGAGTGTTAGTACCGAACATTTATGGGTTGTTGGAAGATAACAATAAGTGGTATGTTATTTCATACATTTTTGTGGCCCTTGAAAAACTTCATTAACTTAAGTTCTCTCACTGCCCTTTTCAATAATACATCTTTTGTGAAGATGTTTGAGACCTTTTTGATTGCAATAGATGTGAGTCTATCTTTATTTGATTTATCCAAAGCTGAGCAAACTGTACCATAAGAACCCTTCCCCAAAATCTGCTGGACTTCATACTTAGAATCAATGTAGAAATTGGCCTTTTCGTAAACAACGTAACCAGGCTTAGATTGCTTTTTGCCCTTTGAGTTGTTTGCACCACTGGCTATGTTACCGATATTCGTATTGATATTCAACACAGTTGACATTCTAGCTGTAGTTCGAAGAAATGACTGACTGATCGTGTGGTCATATAAAACAACCGTGGACACTTCCGAGAAGAAATCAGTTTGTAGAAATAGCACCTCCAATAGGGAACGCAGATGAAGTAGCTACACTGCTAGTAAAATCACCATTTCTAGAGGAGCAGTAGAGTTTTCTGTTTTTGTTTTGTTTCTTTGTCTTTGTCTTTTGTTTTTGTTTGTGTTTGTGTAAATGTTTTGAAGTTTTTCGCAAGTTGATTCTCGTAATTTTGGCGTAATATCCAAATAAGGAAATTTCTTTATCGCAAGCGCAAATTACATCAACCACCTAAAAGGTACGAAAAACTACAAAAGAAGGTGTCACTTTAAGCAAACTTCATCTTCATAGCACAGACAAATCTCAGATTGGCCTAAGTCCATTACAGCAGGCTCTCTTGTTTCTGCTGCAACCGAGATCTCTCACTCTTCTGAGTACCTTGAGCTCCCTTTTTTATTCCCACACTAGCCACCAAAGATCTTCCCTAAAAACATGATAACACTTTTCACATCCTTGGACTACTTTGCTCTCCAGAACGTGTTCAAAGCTGGTAGAAGTCGCTCAGTACATCTGAAGAGGTTTGCTTCTACGTCCAATATAGACGATTCTTTTCATCATAGTGACTGGCCAAAGAAGAAACATCCCAGTCCATACGAAATTTTGAACTTGAAGCCATCAGAGTTTAACTTACAAGATTTGAGAAAACAGTATTACTCCATTGCAAAAATTTATCATCCAGATATATCATCGAACCGAAGTCATATAGATCATTCAGGGAAACATCTGACAGACACCCACAAATCGGAGAGATTCAAGTTGTTAACGGATGCATACAACTTGTTGAAGGACACCAAGAAAAAGGCCTTGTACGACCAGTATAAAATAGGCTGGAAAATGAGTGACTCCTTGCTGGGAGATGCATTTCACTCACAGCGTCAGCACCGTACCTCTCACGCCAACTCAAGAACTCACCATGCCGATTTTAATGACTATGCTTATTGGAATGCGAGCAATTGGGAAGACTACGAGAATCTGAGAAGAAACCATAAACCATTAACCAAAGAAGAGAAGATCAAAGTCCTTGCTGGGATCTTTTTTGTTATAGTTGCATCAGCTTCTATCCAGGGGTGGTTCATTTTGGAAAATGTTGAACAGAGTTTATTGGAGAACAGAAGAGTCCATGATGACTGTGAACATGATTTAAGCCTAGCATATATGAATTATGGGCTGGATGATTCCCGGCTATCAAGAATTCGCAGGTTTCTATGGTTCAGAACTTTTGGTTTATACATTGATAAGGAAAGTCTAGATATGGGAGCCAGGGAAAATGAGCAACTACTCGATGAAATTATGGGTGATGATAGATAAAGATACTGCGTATGTATGAATTCAAAGGAGCTGGATAGCGATCGTTCATCTCCATGACACTGATGATCAATGAATAGTTAGTTATATCAAGATGTTATGATTATGTAATATTTTCTATTTTGTTACGTAATATTTTCATGAGAGGCTTTCAAATAAATTCAACCACGAAGGAGGTTTCAACGGCCTTCAGACTTGTGACTCAACGACCGAAAGAAGCAGCGAAAGATGAACTTTCTTGAGCCAGAGACGGTGCTCGATTTACAGAACATCAGAGATGTTCTCGTCCGTATGGAAGACACTATTATCTTCAATTTTATTGAGAGATCTCAGTTCTATTCTTCACCTTCAGTTTATGTCAAAAACAAATTCCAGGCCCCAAACTTCGACGGGTCCTTCCTTGACTGGTATATCTTGAATCTTGAGAAGCTTCAGTCTCAAATAAGAAGATATGAATCTCCTGATGAGGTTCCATTCTTTCCTGAGTCCCTGGAAGACACCATTTTACCTCCGATCAACTATCCAAAGATCTTAGCTTCTTATTCTGATGAGATCAACATTAACGATCTGATTAAGCACAAATACATAGAGAACATTGTGCCACTAATCAGCAGGGGTGATGGTGAGCAGCCAGAAAACTTGGGAAGCTGCACAGCTTGTGACACTGACAACCTACAAGCCTTGTCGAGAAGAATACATTTTGGTAAATTTGTTGCAGAAGCGAAGTTCCAGAATGAAACTGAGAAGTTCACCAAGTTAATCAAGGAGCAAGATATAAAGGGTATTGAGGAAGCTATCACGAATTCAGCGGTAGAAAACAAGATCTTGGAGAGACTGGTTGAGAAAGGGAAGGCCTACGGTAGAGATCCAACCTTGAAGTGGACTGACAATGGTGATCATAAAGTAAATGCTGAATATCTAGCTAAAATTTACAAAGACTGGGTAATTCCCTTAACCAAAAAAGTTGAGGTTGATTACCTCCTAAGAAGATTAGAAGAAAAATGAACCCATCCAATTAGAATTTAAAATTAAATTAATAGACTTTCTATATACACGTACCACCACAAGAAGACAATAAAGTTCTCTTGTGCGTTTTGGATTACTGCGCTCAACCCAAGAATCTCATCGCTACTTCAAAGGCGTAGAATGTTGCAGCATTAGCTGGTGCTGCTCTGAGAATAGTTGGGGTGAATCCTCTAAAGAAACCTTTTGCTCCTTCAGCTTTCCAAACTTTACGAATAGCATCGGCGAAACCTTTATATCTTGGCTTGTCGAGGCTATCAGTCTGTAGACGAGATTTGATGAAGTCAACTGGGTAAACAGACAACCATAAGAAAACACCGGAACTGGCACCGTATAGGCATAAACGATGGGCTGGAATTTGGTATCTTTCAATTTCATTATTGATGGAGTCCCTCTTTACCAGGTACTCATAGGTCAAGAAGTAGATACCCATACCATGAGCCTCACGAATAGCTGTCGGTAAAAGTCCTCTGAACAATCCAGGGATCCCTCTCTTCGATTTAACTTCTCTGATAACATCCAATGGACCCTTCTTTTTTGATAAATCTGTGTTGGTTTGAGCCTGCAAACGAGAACGGATTAGTTCGATTGGAGATGCTAAGAAAGAGTTTGCTAGACCAGAGACTGACCCAGAAACGTAGTACTGCCAGCTGTTTAAGTGTCTTTGGTTGTTGAACACAACTCTCTTCATGTATTCATTGACACCAAACTGAATGGAAACACATGCCCCAACACCAATCAATGGTGTCAGTGTCCCTTTGTAAAAAGCTTTGAAACCGTCTTCTGCTGCCAACGTCTTCACAACATCCAAAGCCCCCTTGTATCTCCCAGTGGTATCAGATGCCAATCGCACCTTTGTTGTGTCGAAAGGTTGACCGACAAGCACCTGGACGAACCCACTAAAAGTCCCTGCTGCTAGATCTTTAGCCACTCTATAATTGTCAGTTGGTTGTTGAACATCATCAACTCCAACAAACACTGTTTCCTCTGTCATTTTCCGACTAAATTCTTGCAGCGACGGTCTTTTTGACAAACACAATCCTCTCTGGTCCCAGCTGATATCTCAAACGGTTCACCTTTTTGCTGATAAAATTCTCTTGATTTCGCAGCTTTATCAAACTTATCAAGATTTCCGCCGCACTCCTTCAACCCGAGTCAAAGTGGAGGAGATTCAACCGAGTCATATCTACGTCAATATCAAGTCGGAACTCGCGAAAACACTACGTAGATGGTGAAGTATAGTGGAAAGAACATGATGTTGGATCAACTAGCAAAGAGTATCGGGAAACCTCATAATATTATAAACAGTAGCAGAATTAAGGCTAATAAACAATGCCATTATTGGTTGGGAGTATAACATGAAACCAGGAAACTTCATCCAGCCAATAAGTAAAACAAATCAGAAGGCGAACTGTATAAACAACTAGAGTGCATTTTTAGAAAGAAGGTGTAACCAATATGAACATGAAATAAAAGCATCTGATTGATCAGTCTCAAAGTTCGAACGAAAACCGAAACAGGGAAATCAGCGTATATAGGCGTAGCACTGTGTAGCAGCCAAAAGAACAAATGACTCGTAAACTTCATTAGACAATTGAAAGGAAAGATTAAAAGGCAAGAAGGAAAAGCAGAGATAACATGGAGACTCCCCAGCTTTGTATTTTGATGTTAGAGGCTGAACCTTCAAACTCTGATGCAGTTGGTTGTGTTGATGTTTGGCTTCCAGAAGCACCGTATGTAGTAAAAGAAGTACTATAATCGTGTGATGAGGTCACAGGAACTAATGTAGGAACAGAGCTTTCAGCTTTTGTGGCTATAGCAGTGACTTTAATCGTTGTAGTTGTTTCTACTTCAAAACTTCCAGAAGTAGAGGTATAAACGACAACAACGCCAGTATCTGTGGTGCCTTCCCTAGAGAAGGTTTCAGTGGTAATTGTTTTGCCTGTGACTGTACTTGTAACTTGAGTGGTAGCTGTACTAATAACTGTTGACCCTGTAACAGTTTGAGCTCTGAGAGTAGTTGAGCCTGTAATGATAGATCCTGAGCTCTCTGTGGTTGGATAATAGGTAATTAGATTGATTTCCGTTTCACCGTTAGCCTTGATAGTGGTTTCAGTAGCTGCATGTGGCACCGTCACTGTAACTGTAGTTCCAATTACACTTGTAACATAAATATCAGAGATTTGGACTGAAATAGTAGCTTTACCCTCAGTATTGGTGGTGGCAACACGAGTAATAACCTGAGTTTTAGAATTACCATTAACATCTTTTGTCACGGAGGTTTCACATGGAACAGTGACAGTCAATGTCACAACATTCTGGTCAACTTCAGTAATGGTATAAACTTCAAGTGGAATAGTGGTGGTTCCAGTAGCAAAATCTCCTCCATCATTGGTGGTTGGATAGAAGGATACAATGCCAGTATCAGTGGATCCATCAGTATCGGTGTATGTTGTGGTGTATGGGTATGGAACTGTTAGAGGAATAGTAGTGGTACCAGTAGCAAAATCGCCTCCGTCATTGGTGGTTGGATAGAAGGATACAATGCCAGTATCAGTGGATCCATCAGTATCGGTGTATGTTGTGGTGTATGGGTATGGAACCGTTAGAGGAATAGTAGTGGTACCAGTAGCAAAATCGCCTCCGTCATTGGTAGTTGGATAGAAGGATACGATGCCGGTATCAGTGGATCCATCGGTATCAGTGTATGTTGTGGTGTATGGGTATGGAACGGTTGTGTCTTCTGATGTGTTTATTAGTGATGCTCCAGGTGTACTAACAGACAACGTAGTTGTAGCAGAAGATGAGGATGAACTGCCTGAAGCTGAGAATGCGTCATCATTCAAAGTGTTCGTCAAGTCGAACTCGATTGTGGCTCTCTTTGATAATCTACCATCGAGAGTCACAATAACAACATGGGCATTAATGGTGAATGGTGATGGCCCTGTTCTTTGAGTAGTGACCTGTAACGTCAGACTTGACGCTTCGTCAATTGGGCTTTGGTAATTTGTACTAAAGGTATCCGGATTAACAGTTGATTGATCAGCAGCATCAACACCGTCGACAGAAAATTGAACAGAAGAATAACTATATTGTGTATCCGGGTTTGAGCCTGTAATCTCGATGCTTGTCCAAGGCCCTAGAGTTCCTGGTATGATAATCTCCCAATGCGGTTCTCCATTCAAAAAGTAACCGGATATCGTTGGTAATGGCACTGCAGAAGAAGTAGAAGACGCTGATGAGCTGTCAGTGGCAGAAGAAGCAGTATTCAATTCCGAGGAAGAAGCTCCACTACCATCTGAGGAAGAAGCTCCATTACTATCCGAGGATGAAGCGCTGTTAGTGTCTGTAGAAGAAGAAGCTCCACTACCATCGGTGGATGAAGCGCCTTCAGAGCCTGTAGATGAAGAAACTCCACTACCATCTGAAGAAGAAGCACTCTTAGAATCTGTGGAAGAAGAAGCTCCACTACCATCTGAGGATGAAGCTCCATTACTAGCCGAAGATGAAGCACCGTCAGAGCCTGTAGATGAAGAAGCTCCACTACCATCTGAGGAAGAAGCTCCACTACCATCTGTGGATGAAGCACTGTTAGAATCTGTGGAAGAAGAGGCTCCACTACCATCTGAGGATGAAGCTCCATTACTATCCGAGGATGAAGCACCGTCAGAGCCTGTGGATGAAGAAGCTCCACTACCATCTGAGGAAGAAGCTCCACTACCATCTGAAGAAGAAACACTGTTAAAGTCTGTGGATGAAGAAGCTCCACCATCTGAGGAAGAAACACTGTTAAAGTCTGTGGATGAAGAAGCTCCACCATCTGAGGAAGAAACACTGTTAAAGTCTGTAGATGAAGAAACTCCACTACCATCTGAAGAAGAAGCACTGTTAAAGTCTGAGGATGAAGAAGCTCCACTACCATCTGAAGAGGATGCACTGTTAGAATCTGTGGATGAAGAAGCTCCACTACCATCTGAGGATGAAGCTCCATTACTATCCGAGGATGAAGCACCGTCAGAGCCTGTGGATGAAGAAGCTCCACTACCATCTGAGGAAGAAGCTCCACTACCATCTGAAGAAGAAACACTGTTAAAGTCTGTGGATGAAGAAGCTCCACCATCTGAGGAAGAAGCTCCACTACCATCTGAAGAAGAAACACTGTTAAAGTCTGTGGATGAAGAAGCTCCGCTACCATCTGTGGACGAAGCACCTTCAGAGCCTGTAGATGAAGAAACTCCACTACCATCTGAAGAAGAAGCACTGTTAAAGTCTGAGGATGAAGAAGCTCCACTACCATCTGAGGAAGAAGCTCCACTACCATCTGAAGAGGAGGCACTGTTAGAATCTGTGGATGAAGAAGCTCCACTACCATCTGAGGATGAAGCTCCATTACCATCCGAGGATGAAGCACCATTAGAGTCTGTAGATGAAGAAACTCCACTATTATCCGAGGATGAGGCAGTGTTAGAGTCTGTAGAAGATGAATCACCATTTGAGACTGAAGAAGATGAAGCAATGATGGATGAGGAAGCTGATGATGATAAAGATGATATAGCAGAAGACTCCAAAGCTGAGGATACACTTGATGACTCGAAGAATGTCTGAGTTGATGTACACTCAGACGAAAAATCTGCTAGGTCATTACATGAGAACTGCAGGTTTGTACTATAAATAGGGCAATCCAATAAGCTCAAAACACCACAAACTGTCTGCTCTAAGAGTCTTACAACAGCTGATCCCAAGTTAGCAGTGTAGTACAAATAGAACGAATCTTCTGTCTCGAATTCAAAGGCAACGTATTCTAGCAAACAGAAATTAATTACATCGCCCAAGAAAGATAGGGAAGATAATGTGACTTTATAGGACACAACAGCTGAACCGTCCTCTAAGTTGACAACACCACTAACATCCGAAATATCAGACCCGGCCTCATAAACGTTGAATGCAGTACCTTGCAATGGTTCAGTGAATTTCAAGTACCAGGTAATAGTAAACTGGCGGTAAGGTTGCGAGAGGAAACCAACGGTGGATATAATTGTCTCTGCTGTGATATCATAGGTATATTCAAGAGTTCTGTCTTGCAAGACCGCCGAACCAGATGAGTAGAGGCAAAGCTCAGAGGCGGTGGTTGGAGATGGTAATGGAGTAGTGACAGTTTCAATGCCAGTAACTGACGACACATCCCCCGATGAAGCAGACGATGATGACGATTCTGTTGTTGTTTCAGAGGAGGAAGAATCATTAGAACCAGATGATGATGCGCTGTTGCTATCTGAAGTAGCTGAAGAGCCATTTTCACTTGAAGAGGAAGAGCCTCCTGTAGATGAAGAACCGTTGGAATCTGAAGACGAGAAGGCACCATTAGAAGAAGAGAAGTCTGAAGTAGAAGCATCTGCAGAGCCTGATGAAGAGGTTCCACTCGTAGATGAAGCACCGTTGGAATCAGAAGATGAGTTACTACCATCTGATGAAGAAGCACCGCTTCCACCTGAAGAGGATAAACCAGAGGAATCAGAAGAAGAAGAGGCAATAGAAGAAGAGCTAGTGGAGTCTGATAAAGAAGCACCGCTATCCGAAGACAATAGAGATGATATGTCGCTGGCAGAGTCGGAACTTGAAGTAGTACTGACACTTGAAATTGATGATGAGGATTCAATAAAGAAGGTAGTGCTTGAGGTGCATTCAGACGCAAAGTCCGCTAGGTCATTACAAGAGAACGCTAGATTGGTACTGTAAATAGGGCAGTCCAGTAAACTCAGGACACCACAGACTGTTTGCTCTAAAACTCTTGCAACAGCTGAACCCAAGTTAGCAGTATAGAACAAGTAGTAGGAATCTGCTGTATCAAATTCAAAAGCAACATATTGTAGCAAACAGAAATTGATCACATCACCTAAGAATGATAGGGAAGATAATGAAACTTTATAGGAGACAATAGCAGATCCTTCTTCTAAGTTGACCACACCATTTACATCCGAAATATCAGATCCAGCTTGGTAAACCTTGAACTGCGTGGCATCTAAAGGCTCGGTGAACTGTAAGTACCAGGTGATTGTGAATTGACGATATGCTTGAGTGAGTAAACCTGCACTAGAAATAATAGTTTCGGCAGTGATATCATAGAAGTATTCCAAAGTTTTTCCATTTAAAACTGTCGTAGCAGAAGAGAATTGACACAATACAGAAGCAGTAGTGGCAGATGCCAATGGGGTATTGACAGTTTGAATACCTCCAACAGTAGTAGTTTGGGCTAAAACTAACTGGAGATTCAAAATGCTCCATATGAGTGCTGAGCAGAGCACATTGAAAACCTTCATGTTGCTGGATTATCCCAATGGAGATGAACTTGATTAGGGACTCGAAAAAGGTGGAAATGTCAGCAATATAAGTACTAGTGGGACTATTATGAGTTTTTTTTCCAAGATATGCCCTATTCAGATTCGATGATCTTAAACTCAAATCGGTATCATTCTTGATGAGCTTAATAATATCTCTAACGCATGCCATGCACCTTCACTGCTGCAACTTTGACGAAGGCGGCGATAGGTTTCAATTTAAAAGAGTATGAAAACGATGCAAAACCTCACAGGTGCATATTCTGGCATGCACTAAAACTTCTATAAATATCTGGTGGAAGAACAAAGAGCCTTTTTGCACAAAAGGAGGGTCGAACAGTGCAGTTCTTGTCAGCTCCATGCTAAATCAAATCAGGAGACAAATCTGTTCCTTACACAATAATAGCTTTGGAAGTGAATGAATCTCTCAAGCATCTCATTCCACAGAATGATGAATGATACTTCGAAGATCAAACAAAAGCTGGGCGTAAATCATAGTTTGAGAACATTCCTTGATCACCACATCGAAAGCCCCTCCGAGATTGAATTTGAAATTAAACTTCAACGTAAAGTAGATATATTCAGTAAGAGGATAAACAGAAAGCTGTATCCGTAACTTTAAGAGGAAGCACTGTCATGGACAGAATGTCATGAGCGCACAAAAGTGAAAAGGCTATTCTATGCAACACATTTCAAACTATGAAGGGTGGTTCGGATTGTGATTGGGTTTCAACCCTGAAAAAGAGCGCAAATCGTGAAAGAGTTGATTATTCTCAACGTATTCCAGAAGTGATCCTTGAATCTAAAACCCCAATCTTCTCGAGTATGGATCTGAAATAAAGCCCAGCTAATAATTAATCCTTTCTGTTCATCATCTGCAAGCAAGCAAGCAATATCTCTCCCTTCACAAATGATTCCTGTTTTCTTTGTGTCTCCGTAAGCAGGGCACACCCAGACACCACAGCCCAGTACATCAGGATCTGTAAATGTGGATCTCAAAGCCTGTGATCCCTGTCAAAAGAGTATGGTTCTGCATAAACTAGTGTACGTTTCGCAAATCTTTTAGCGAGCAGAACTGGTTTAATCACCAATCTGCTCGCTTGGTTTTTGAACCTTAAAAGAAAAGAGAGGTAAAATTTGCTTTGTTGGGTTTTCAATGCTTCACATCTAGATAGTAAGAAATTACGAACTGTGATTCTCATTGCTAAACCTGCAATTTATAGTGTAACAGATGATGCTATTCTTGGAATGATTTGTGCTCCTTTAGGTAAAATCTCAAGTCATCGTGTTTCTTCGGGGGGACATCTCCTAGATCATGTTCAGTTTTCACCAACGACACAAACCAAGTGCCGTCGATGTATTAGCATTTGGTACCTACATCTCTGCGTCTTAGAAATTGGAAAAAATGCTTCGGTTAGTCCTAAGCTCCCACCGTCTTGGGTTGGAGCCGTTCAAAGTGTCTCAGAATCACACATTAATGTATGTAGTAGTAGCCTGATAATTTATATATACTCGGATAGTTGTCGACAAACAAAGCAATGGTCTGTTTCTATTAGTCGCCAGATTTGTAGTGTGTGTAGCTAGCTGTATTGCTGTTTCTCTAAAATAAAATAGTAAACCGCTGAAGATCACAGATTGAGCTAAACCTAGCTCACTAGCTCATCGTTATGACGTTATATTGGCGGAAACTCTGTAATGATTTCATCAATGAACCTGCAGCATTCTTTAAGCAGATTCTGAAGTAGTCACAGCAAACAGTTTTTGCTTCCATCCCGTCTCCGAGAGATATCCTATACATTTTCATTCTTCCATGGGATGTTGGGACCTCACAAATCTTGAGTGCAGAAAACTGGCAGCTAATCCTTGGAAATTATGGGGGAGGCTTCTCTACATGCAGCATAAGCTAAGTTTATCATTACACGAGGGCACGTTTGCAAGTATGTATAAGTACTAGGGTTTCTGGCAGCTTGACTCTGCTATGCTCAAACAGTCAACAATTGAATGGTCTCTGGCTAAAGGGAGTAGATCCCAGTAAAAAATGCGCGCAATCATTGGAAGGTTATGCTCCAAAAGAGTACGACGACGTGCGTATTAATTAATTGGACCTCAAACTTTTTGTCTTGGAACGCGATTGTGCCCATTAAGGAATTTTTACCAGAAGAGCAAGAGCTGATCCTCTTTAAATGGGCTACTTTCGTCTACGCCAGTCAAAAGGATACCGATGAGAGCATGAAAATGTCTTTCTAATGTGAACAATTCGAGGTTTTGCAGCTTTCCATTTCAGGAAGCAAGGGGAGTTGTGGCTGCTTAATCACTCATAATTGTTCTATTTTGTTATAGGACCAAAGTTGTAATTTCAACGCCCAAAGAGCAATGCTATACGACATAAACCTTTACGGACAGGTATGACAAAATCTATTTCAACTATGCAATTTAAGAAGAAATCATATCGTATCTAAATCCTGTTTCACTAGCCAGATCTCCATTCAAAAATATTTTCTGTGTGCAACTCAAAACTCATGACACACACTATTGATGTGACGGAAGGATAAGGATTCTCTAAGTTCTCAATGAAATATGAAATGAAGTCAAGGAGGTTCCCTTAAACTATACTAGCTTCGGAGAATACTCATGTCATGCAATACTTGATGATCAAATCGATGCACTTAAGTAGTCACTAGGTACTAATTAGACCTTCCGGGTCTCAAAAGCATCAAACAGAGACATACATCTATGTGTAAATACGCCTGTATATTATGCTCTACTCATCACCAAGACAAACATGACTACTGATACGTAATTTAAATCCCTTTTCAAATGAAGCTCTAGACAGAGCCATTAGAGCTACCAATTAAAACACAAGAAACGGATTATGGATTATTGTAATTACTACAAAGTATAACTGAGATAAAGTGGTCTAAAAGTAGATTTCATCTATTTATTACATATTTATTTGAGATATCCAAATTTTTAGATTTTCTAAGCTGCCTGTATTTGGTTTTCAATTATTTCTAAAATTACTTGGTCTAAAAATTGAAATCTCTTTTAAATTTATTGTTTAAAAAAGAATTTATCAGCTACTTCAGAGGTAAAATCTTCCTCTGTGATACGAAAATGGTTAATACAAATGTATTTTGTATTTTGGTATTTTATCTACTAAAAAGCAATTCAGGGACAAGAATATCTCCGAAAACTTCGAAAACTCCGGAAATTAAAGGCGATTTGGTATACTATCTATAAACTAAAATAATGCCTACGGTAAGTATTGAAACTGGATGAAGTTGAAGAAATTGTTCAAGTGAAACATGCGAAACCTTAATGATTACCTTAACATATACTGGTTTAACAGATGACGTCACATTAGTATGGGTCACTTAGTAATTATCTGTCTCAACTTGGTGTCTGGGTGTTCTGGAAAAGATGGAAGAATGACAGGAAATGGCAAGGAAGATCAATAATAACAACAGTCATCCACTTATTAAAAACCCGGATTCTATCAACTAGATATTTCACAGATATGACTGCTACCTCAAATAACAGTACCCGAACGACGGGCGCACCACAGCTCCAGATTGACCAGCTCAATAATACTTTACATCTTCGAGGCTCCCAAACACCAGAACCTGTAACCACTGAGCGCAAAAGAGAAAGAAGACCAAGAGTCAGATGGGAGGAAGGCACTGTTGATAACGAGTTCATGAACAAAAAGAAATCTAAAGGTATGTTAATTCGAACTAGTTCTTGTAAACCTTGTTACTGACAATATTTTCGATTAGTTTGTTGTATTTTCCATCCTCAGAGAGACTTTGATGAATCTGATGAAGAATGCAGCTGCGGTTCTTCCTCTTCATCTTCTTCCTCAAGTGAAAGTGACTCTGATAATGGCAATAATAAAATAAACAAGAAAGAAAGAAAGAAGAAGGACCTCAAGAAACTACCTTCTCCAAATTCATATGAAGTACAGCCCGACTACACAAAGAAACTTGATCATCATCACAACCACAATCACCCAGGCGACAAAAAACGTGGGATAATAGAGAGCGTATCGAACAAGATTCCGAAACCTAACGATAAATCGGGACAGTAGAATGCACTATCTTATTTAGTAATACATTTTACTTATAGTACACTTATAAACATAATTTTTATAGTAGAACGCTTCTATTATAATAGTGCTTCAAGACCAATTAATAAACTGAAAGTCTCTCTAGGCATCTTGTACTGAACCATACCAGCAAACACAACACAATTTTTAGCAATAAGCTTCAATTCCCTATTCTTTTCTTCCTTTATTGAACTGTTCAAAGTACTGCTGGTGATTTGCTCTTTGCTTTGGGCAACTGAAGTCATAGTGACAATTAACAAGTTTGGAATGTTTCTCAATAGATTCTCGTCAAGATATGTCAATTCCTCTGCTTTCAATCTGACAGTACTCAAATTAGCATGGGGAGTAACAGGGAGCAAACCTAATTCTTCAATCTTTTTCAGAGTTTGATCCCACTCTTTTTCAAGGAATAGTTGTCTAATCTCACCAATTCTTAGCAACTTCTTGCAAACAGTCTTACTCTTAATAGAAACTGATTGATAGACATTCAAGAAATTTCTTGCAATTAATATAGGATTTGTCTCATCATTACCATCTAATAATGGCTGATCTAATTCTGTATTACTTAAAAATTCACCCAATAATCTGTTGATGATTGAAATGACAATCTCATATTCTTCTGCTAATTGATATAACAATAAGCCATCATAAGCCCTACCTTCCTTATCAGCAGTGATCGCAGCTTGCTCAGTAACCTTTCTTAGGAAGTCGTTTTCTAATGAAACCAAAGTTTTTCTTTGTTCAATCTTACCAGGAATTCTTACGCCAGAAGAGTTCACCTTACCCAGCAAAATAGTAAACTCTCTAGTTTCTAAAATTAACTCTCTTAAAACTTCGTGCGACACTTCAGTTTGATCTTTAAATAAACAGATTAACACAAGATACTCAACAGCAATTCTTGGATCCGAGAATTTGAAACTTCTGACATAGGAGCTCAAAAGCTTACTGAACTCAGCACCCATTTCAGAAACTTGATCACCATTAGATCTTTGAAATAGTTTATAATTGGCTAGAGCTATCGTTAAGTGAACCCCATCAATTTCATTGATCTGTAGACTGTATTTAAAAGCTTCTTCGTACAAACCACTCAATAACAGAACCTGTAAATAGTTAGTTGAAAATTTGGCAGCACCATAAGATAAAATATTCTGCTGAAAGTCAGCCAAGGTATATTTCTCATGAACAGGATCAGAGTCAGCTAACGAATCATCTTTCACTAGCATCAAGTGCATCCAAATCCAATCCTCAATGGTGGTAGCAATATTCGAGATATTTCTTCTCGACAGTTGACATCTCCCTAAAATTTTGTACACAGCATATCTATATGGGTCTCCATCAACTGATTTTTTAATATGATGATTAAATTCATTCTGAATCTTAGTGACTAGTTGCTGTGGTAATCTCTTATCTTGTGACTGGACATAAGCCTTGAAGTATGGGACAAACGATTGTTCGACCTTCTTGAAAACAGATTGGTTCTCAATAACTAGATTCAGAGCTTCTTCTTCACAACCGGCTCTCAACAAATAGAAAATTAAAGCCCAAATTGGAGTGCCATTAACAATCAGTAAGTTACCACTTGCATTCAATTTCTGGTATTCAATGAAAATCTTAACTTTGTTCACAATGGTAGGAAGTCCCTTGTCGACTGCTTTATTCTTGTAAATATTATCAATATATTCAAAGAACTGTAGCTCCAAGTAGGTTTTAGCCTTTTTAATTGCCCTGTTGTTGAAGGTATGTAAATCAGTTGGAGGTTCAGCAGCTGATCGTAAATGGGAAATGATTTGCCAACTTTCATAAAACTGTCTAGATTTGGAGTCTGAACCAGATTTAAAGATATCGACAAACTCTTGAGCAAAATCAAAGTTTTCATCTTCAAGGGCTGTACCGGTTTTAATAGCTTGTCTATAATTGTTCAATCTATTAATGATTCTTGCATAGCGTTCAAACTTAGCACGAACAATGTGATTTTCATTAACATTCAACTTGGAGGCATTGTCATCCAGAAATTTCAGAGATTTACCCCATGTGATTGTATGATCTGTTTTCTGCTTTTTGCCAGCAGTATGACCCGTCTGTTTACTCAACACAATGCCAAAAGCTTCTCTGATTTCATCTCTTCTTTGCTTCCAATCCAATGAAATATTCTGGCTAACGAAAGCATCAAAATCTCTAGCCGCAGATGTCAAAGATTGCTCAATTGCAAACAATATATTCTCTTCCTTTTTTGATCTCAGGTAGCTATCTAAGTCGACACTTTGAGCCTGAGGTTTTGATCTTCCATCTAAAACTTTATTACGTTCCAAAGATTTGATTTCAGATTCCACAGTCTCAATCGATACTTTTCCGGCAAGCAAGTAGTGGGCTTTTGTCAAGCTATCCTCCTGCACATGATTGTCGAATCTGGTCTTTCTCAATCTCAAAGCTCTTTTTCTAACCTCATTAATTCCTAATCTGATGGATCCCAAGTCTGAACTTCTAGCAGGCAAGGAAGTACTAGATTCCAGCAATTCGTTTAGGACCTTCTTCCCATTAGAAAAAGAGGAAGCAGAAGCGACAGAAACACTCTCAAGCTCTTTTGCCATTTTCTTTTGCGAGTCCTCTTGCAGATGATTCCTAGCTGGCTGTTGAATGTTGTTGATTTGTTTGTTTACTTTTCTAAATTTTTGCTGAACGTTCAAAGAATTCCGGGATACCCTCGGAAATGTTTTAGTTATGATCAGTACGAATAGATACAGATCACCTTTACAGAGAACGTGAGATCTCTACAAATTAAGACCTAGTGAACAATGCAACTCAAGAAATACATAAACTATAACTTGCTCTGAAAGAAAGTTGTGGTCCCACGTGCAATTTCGTCGAAATCGGAAACTTTTACCAACCGTTCTCTAATCCACTTGCTGAGTTTAGCCTCTATTCTTTCCATACCATACCTTTTATCGAAGAGGTATATTGTAGAATAATCATTTACATGCCTGATCGACCTTCCAACACTTTGATTTACAGCTTTCATACAAATATTCTCGTAGAAATCTCTAGTTGCCTCTTGTGCTAATCTTTTATCACCTGTTTTCTTCATCACTTGATCTTCAATGTACTTCTTTTTGGAGATTATCTCACCAGAGAAAGCATTGGGAAATGGTAACCCAATTATTATAACTGCCCTGGCCAAGTCATCAGAAAAATTGATACCTTCTGACAATCGTCCTCCAACAACCGAGAGCAATAGAGCACCTCTACCAGAACTGATCTCCATGGAGTAATCTGTTAAAACGTTATTGGACGAGGACTCACTGAATACTTTCTTCACACTATTAATGGAATCCCAAAGTTCAGTTTTCTTCCATGTATCAGTGACTTGTGTTAAGTACGCGTAACTAGGTAGGAATACAACAACGCCAGCAGGTACTCTCCTAACTAACTGTAGTATAGCACTTCCTAAATCATCAATCATTAATCTATTATTTCTCTTGGCGAAGGAAAATTCGAAGTCTTTAGAAAAGCCAGAAACAGTGAAAACCTGTAAATTCTCATTGGGAATAACATGCCCGCAACTAAACTTCTTTATCACTGAAGAGTCAACATACGGGAATAAGTAATCTGTATAATCCGCTGTAGGCTCCATAGTTCCCCCTGCAAGAATGACACATTTAGCTTCTTGCACAATTTCTCTAAAGATCTGGGATGGGTCTAGTAACATGTATGTCATAAAGATGTTTGTATCTTTAACATCGAAGAAGAACTTTCCTTCACTAGATGGGCTGCACATTGCTTTCAACAATTCAACAATTTTGAACAGGGTTGGTGTGCTGGATCTTTCAGATTTCTCCATGTAAGATTCTATCTTAAAGGCCACTTTTGAAACAGATAGATATTTTTCGAGTTTGTAAATGTTCAACAGATCACCAGTTGTGCCTTCGAATATCTCATTTATATTGATTGGCTTACCAGGTAATATCTTGGGGAACTTTTCGATGTACTTCAAAATTAAATTGATAATTTTGGATAATTTCATTAAATGAATTCTATTACCACCGTTCATTCTTCTTGAAAATTTAGCTAGGTACTTCTTTAGTGATTCTTTACACTTTTCGAAGTCTTTGATTGGAACACTAACAGAATGAATAGATGTTATTGTATCTAATAAGTTATGGGCCTCATCAATGATGACAATTGACCCATTAATTGAAATACCTAAAGCATCTCTTGAAGATTTTTGAAGAAGAATTTGATACGGTAAGGTAATTACTTCTGATGAAGGAATACCCCTTCTGATAGCATAGTAAGGACAAATACCAATAGACTCACCCAGAGAGGGCAGTTCCTCAATATCATGTATTGAGGAGAAAACGTTATCTCTGAACTCGATTGAACGTTCATGCATATCTTCTGATCTCGAGCTTGGATAGAATTGACATTTCAATTTAGAGTCTGCTTTTTGTAGATCTAAACATGCTTCATTCATTAACGTGGTATCTTTAATCTTTGAAACTTTTTCATGGATGCATAATTGCTTTCTTGAGCCAATTGGCAGGTACTTTAAATGCTCTTTAGTGGATTTGAAATTCGATGGGAAATCGGGAAGCCTTAACTGTGATGAGAATTGATTCAATTGAGAATGAGTTCTTGAGGAAAAAAATACCTTAGTCTTCTGATCTATTAAAGGTATCTGGTCTAATTCTTTAGTGTTAGCTTTTTTCATTAAATCCTTAATCTCACTACTCAGTTCTAAGTTTCTTTCCTCTAGAGTTTGGGAAGATCTAACTTTTGATAACGATTCATCGCCTGAGTTGTAGTCATCAGGAACAAATTCATCCTCTTCTTTTTCAACACTGACTTCCAGCTTCCTAAATCTTTTATACTCTCGCTCTGAATCCTTCTTAAGCTTTATCTTTTTTCTTTTCTTCGATATTTCATCAAGATGCTTCTCATAAGCTTCCCCAGCATCATTTTTCTTATTTTGAACCAGATCAGAATATGACTGCTTGACCCAGTCTGGTTCATCATCCTCCTGCTCTTCGTCATGACTTCCATTTACTACCCCATCATCTTTTCTTTTCTGGTTTCGAAGCCATGTTACAGTAGAACAGATCAACGATAGAGTCTTCCCTGTTCCAGTAGGGCTTTCAAAAATGCCAATCTTATAGTTATTTCTTAACAGTTCAGTGATGGCATCCATAAATGCCACCTGAATCTTGTAGGGCGTATATGGATGGCTGTAAGTGTGATCTTCCGTCATTGCTCCATACTGAACTCGCTGTTCTTTATTATGGAAGTGGGTTCTGCGTCTTTGTTACAGACAAAGAGACGAGCTTAACTGAGAAACGCGTATTTTCAGTATTTTCTATTTTTTCGGCCGAGTTGGGACAAATACTCTCTTGTTAATCGGTTTTGTGTTTCAAGAGATTGAATAATTTGGTTTTGTGTCAGCCAGAATAGTCCAGTTTTGGTTATATGAGGCAAGAGATCTAAATGGAAAAGAGATTGGTCGGCTTTCACTTAGAGCAGGTAGAGACCAAGAATAGGAGACGGAGACAGCCTGGGTATTTTATTCAATCCTCGCTCGCCTGGAATGGATGCTACTACGTTGCTTGGACTATTTGCGTTCGCTGCCCTTTCACTTTCATTTGTTCTTGCTATTGCTACGTACATTAGAAGAACCCTCTTCCAAAGAAGAGTAAAGATGAATCAAATATATCCATTGAATGGTGAGGTTAATAGATTGGCATTTTGCATCGATAGTCCCACATCAGCATCGGTATGGACAACTGCACACAAGAGAATATTCAAGATCACAAAAGGTGATGGTTCCAAGTGGAATATCCAGAGTTCATCCAATTCCAGAAGAACAGTATGCACAATTAAGAATAGCTCATCAGAAAAGTTTATCTCCTTAAATCAGACAACTCCGTACACAAGAAACTCTCCATTGAGTACAACTCCTTCTATTCTTAAATATGATTTTTCCTGGTTTATGTGGATCCTGAACCGTCTTTCTGGAACAGTTGTTAAATCAGATTTCCTGTTTGGTACAGCAGTAACTCTAAGATGGGTAGGTCTTTATCATTTTGAAATTTTAACAAAGGAAACTAAAAGTTTGGGAACAAGTGAAGAGTCTTTTGAGATCCATAGAAGGGTTGCTTTTGTCAATGAGTTCGATGAAAGTAATCAAACTGGGTTCAACATATGGTTTGATTTTGACAAGATTAACATTGAAATACTAATTTCATCATTTCTATTTGCATTACTAGCGCAGAAATCTCAGATAAGGGGAATTCTTAAACCAAGAAAGTCAAAGACATCTTCAATAGCCTAGGTCCATTTCGTTTTGAAAAGAGACCCACTATATATAGAGGTTTCACTCAAGTTCAATATTGATTTTGTGAGAGGGCCGTAAGCATTAAATTTGTCACTTTCTATATCGATGATTCTTTTCTGAGTAACAGGATCAATTTTCACAAATGGAGTGAGAATTGGTAAGAAAGTTAGACTGCATCTTGGCCATACATGTCCAGTGACAGATGTTAGGACATCTAAGTCAATATTTTCTTCAAAATTAAACGACTCGCTGAAAGCACTGGTCCTAAATTCAACTGAAGAAGGGAGTCCACCAGAAGGATTTTTACCGGCAATAATGGATAGATTATGGAAAACAATAGAATCAATAGTATTATCAAAATTTAAACCATTATTTTCCGAATATTGAACTATCAAATCAGCAAACCGATTCCTGATAAAAGTATCTTGATCTCTAGTCAACAGATTTCGAGCGCAGTGATTCTTTATAGTAGGGTCTTGAAGTACAAACTCTTTTAGGTAATTATCAAATGAACAATCAAATTTAAGAGGTTTAGGCTTAAGCTCTTGATTTGAGTTCAACGACCCCACGAGTTTGTATTCTTGGAAGATGGCCAATGATGAGCTGTTATTTTGAGAATTATTGGCCAAGGGAATATAAGCAATCTTAAATAAATTTTGAGAGGAAATTTTATATTTGAACCCATCACTGTTGTAAATCTCATAAAAAATTGCTAAAACATTACCACTAAAATTGATGTCACACCCATATACTTTCAGTATGAAATTCTTTGTGCTGAAATCATTAAATTTGCGGTTCCAGTTTGACAGTCTTTTGGATAACACAGAGTCAACTATATTGTCGTGAGCGGGACCTAAATCGTTTGTTATCACCTTTGAATCATTATCACTAATCAGAATTATATCTGTACCAAAAGGAATAATTTTTGTATATGAGTAAAGTCCTGTTGTAGTCTGCATCTTGGATCCTGTGTTTAAAGAAGTTTTAACCAAATTATTGAGCTGAACGTGAAATAAGTCTGTTTCGCTCAGCAGAACATCATAAATCATCTGTCTTTGAGGCCCATTGATCTTTTTAGTTATGTTCCCTTGAATATGTAGGATCTCGTTGTCTTTTGAAATAGCAACAACAGAATGTCCAAAAGTTTTTAGCTTGACAATAGGACTGTCTGATATTTTGGAGGCTGAAGCTTCAGTAACTTCATCATCTTCAAATTTAAAATATTTTAGATGGCCAGAATCCATGCCTGCTATCAAGTACAACGAATCTTGGTCTTGAAACCAAGAGAAACTATGAACAATATGTTGGGCCAGCTCAGACTGAGTGCTGTGTTGTTCTTTAGTGGTCAGATCTTTCCATATCTGGTTATTTTTTATCAGTAAAAGGCTGTAATGGTTAGTTATAACACCTAAAATACTGGAGTTTCCTAGTAAGGGTGACCAGCTCAATTGGACAATGGAAGTATCAGCACTCGAGTGAATAGTGGATGTCTTCTCATCAATAGCTTCAGTTTGAAATAAATTATTTGACGGAAACGTATCGATGTCTATTTTATTGATTTCAAACAAGTCGTTTGACGATTTGAGAGAATCGTTGTTGCTATATTTTGGCGTCAAGATGGTGAGTTGGCCTGTGGTATTGATAGCGATTGAGCCATCGTCTGCCCAATGCAGCACGTCGGTGAAAGAGGAGAGCTCGCTTCTCTGTATGGTTGTATCGCTGACCATTTTGTCCCTTTTGTTCGTTGACACCAACAAGTAAACAAAGACTTTTAGCATTAATTTTTATTTGTAAACAAACAGCGCGGCAGAATGAATTTTTTATTTACCCGAAGAAAACAGTTCATTACCCGCACATAGGTTATTCTTGAATCAATCGCCCGTAAAGATCTCAAGTTACATTTTCGCATTGTGAGAGGGAAAATCAATGCAATGGGGCATCAATAATGTGTCTTCTCAAGCGATTGAGCAGTGTGCAATTATCTACATGCTAAAAACAATTATTGTGAAGTGTTTGTTACCATTTCGCTGTTTTCACGTTTTCGCCAAATGAAAGTTGCGAAAAATGATAAAATCCTTCAGTAAACAACCTTAGCGAAACAAGCAAAACACCAGTTCATATACTATCTGAAATGCTATTCCTATCATTCTTCAAAACCCTTGTGGATCGTGATGTAAGTAACCTACTGAGTTCATGCTCATACAATCAGACAGCAACTAACAAGAGACGACATTAGATTACAGTTGAAGTAAGTGGATGAATCAACGACAGGACAAACATAAGACTTTTATGTGTTATTTCTTGAAGGCAAAGACTAATATTTTGTAATAGCTGAAGAACGGGATTGAAATAAGGGGTACACTTAAGACGGCAGATCAATTCTTCAACCTCAAGCTAGATAATATTTCAGTTGTCAACGAGGCGACTTTCCCAAATCTATCATCAGTTAAAAGCATATTTTTAAGAGGTTCATCAGTAAGATATGTTCACATAAGTAAAAACGATGTGGATACCACACTACTACAAGATGCTGCTAGAAGAGGTAAGTGTATTTTCCTTTTAACTTTTTTAATGCTTTCTTTTACTAACATTTTTTCCTTTTAGAATCCATGGCCACTTCTGGAAAACCAATAGCTGGTAGATAGACCTTGAGGATAGATCCCTTATGAATAACTCAACTTTTCTAATTACCAAAATTCACAAATTGTACTTTTCTCTTTGAAAGTTCCAGTGGTTGACGAGAAAGCTTGTCGTCATCAGGTTTCAGAAGACTATAGCGCTAAGCTTTAAGTGACTCTGCCAATACTTATAGGTCTCTTAACACGTACAGCCGGTAGTAAAAACAGTGTGGTTTGAGACCGATGGTCGCAAAAATTGAAGCAGTAGATATAATGTTTTTCTTGATTATATCTCCAACCACTAGGATTCTTGAAATCAACACTTCAGAATCACACTCGACAACTTCGAAGATTTAATGAGAGTGATTGACCTCTCTAGCGATGCAGTATAAAACAGGAAAAAGTAAGTTAGTAGTAAGTAAGTCTTAGCAGTAACGAAGCCAAATATAATAGCTTACGCGACTTGTTGTAGGTCTTTTTGTCGCCTACTTGAAAACACTAAGCTGATTCTTGTCCTAAAAGATTCTCATGCAGGTGGAATCACCCTAATGCCATTGGAACGGCAACATAAGGAATTCCAGATCTTATAATATTACCGGATCCAGGTTACCTACTACTCTACTATGATTGTATAAAGGAGACCAATTCTCCATACTTGTTATACCTACTTAGTTTATAGAAACTATCATTCTTTTGTCATAGACATTAGTAAGAGGTGGTCAACAAAACTCACTGCTAGAGATGGGACGGATCCCTAAAAATCCAGGACCGTGACCCTCGGGTCTTGGACCGCGGGACCTTGGTAAAAGACCCGCGGTCCCGCGTGTCTTTTTAGTCATGTGATAGATCACGTGAAATATACAATTTCTTTTTCTACTGTTAGGTAAGAGAAGTATTAGAAGAAAATAAAAATAAAGATAAATAAACTAATTAGGAAACACTCCCAATTAGGTAATTTAGATAAATAGACTAATTGGGAAATACTCCCAATTGGGTAATCTCTGCGGGTCCGCGGTTCTCTTTCCAAAAAGTACCCGCGAACCCGCATAAACCCTCACCCGCGGGACGGGTCGCGGAATTTTAGGGAACCGTCCCATCTCTACTCACTGCTAATCACTGCAGACAATTCTTATAAACGAATATTACTATCATACAATATTCAATTCTTTTTTTTTTTGCCAGTTGACTAATGTTCATTCATGTTCTAGATATCAGTAATATAATTTTGTCTAATAAACGTTTATCTCGTAATTAACTAATAACTGCTTATCTTGTAGATCAAATTTCTTATTGTTTCTTTCTTCTTGCAGCAGTATTCAACTTCTCATCATCTGTGATGGTGAGTAGCATTCAAACTCGTATAAATTTTGATTATACGCTTTTTCTCTAGCGTAATAGTTCATCTTTGTAGATTTGTCCATTTTTGTATCGTCGGTTACAGTGGCCGAGTGGTTAAGGCGATGCCCTGCTATTTTAAGTAGCTGTTAGGCATTGGGTTCTACCTTCGCAGGTTCGAATCCTGTCTGTGACGCCATTTTTTTTTTGAAAAAATTTCCTCCTTGAATCAAAACAAATTTATTATACCCTTTTAAACGTTAACCCGTCAATTGAGCACACTGAATTGGGGATCTGTATCTTATACCTTTCAATAACTATACAAAGCAAATCAATTGTTTACAGGGTTATACAATTCTGTAATGGTAACTGAAAATCCATATTTTTATGCTCCAATCAAGAGGTATTCACATGACCTCATCGGCCTTCCTAGAGATGGGACGGTACCCTAAAATTCCGCGACCCGTCCCGCGGGTGAGGGTTTATGCGGGTTCGCGGGTACTTTTTGGAAAGGGAACCGTGGACCCGCAGAAATTACCCAATTGGGAGTATTTCCCAATTAGTCTATTTATCTAAATTACCTAATTGGGAGTGTTTCCTAATTAGTCTATTTATCTTGATTTTTATTTTCTTCTAATATACACTAACAAAAGTTGATCTGATATCGAATATCTATTCTCTCTAAGAATTGATTAATATTAGCCCTCTCTGGTTGTTGGCACCTCGACCTCTCTGTCCTCTCAGACTCTCTTAATTGAATTCAGAATACTTAAGTTAATGATTTCTCAGCAGCTATAAGGCTACAATACAAGTACACATAATATAAATTTGGAATACGTAAGACAAATCTAAACACTGCACGAAATTAAAATCGAGAAATTAATATGAGTCTGAACCAGAGGAATTAAAAATATTCGGGAACAGAAAGCTATAATCATCCAGAAACTCGTCACCATCCTCTAGATCTGCTAGATTCTTTTCTCCAAAGACCAGTTTTTCAAGATCATTTGCTATTTCTGCAGTATTTTTCCCACCTAATGGCACACCAACACTATCGAAAACACCATAACCACAAGTGTCTTTGAAGAGATTGAAGTTCAGTTTTAGTTTCATGAGCATGCTAAAATTTTGGCCATTAGTCAAACGATGGCGCCTGAGACTTAGCAATCCTCTACTAATACTGAAAGATCTTTCAGTAGATGTTGTATCAGCAGAGATGGCAAGAACGATTCTGGATAACAGAGATAATTTTGGGAAAGTAAATTGATTTTCCTTCCAGTAGTTTTCAACTGATACACCGGTTACTTTCTTTTCAGAAATGTATCTGTCAAATTCAGTAATGATAGACGTTTCCAGTATATTATCTCTATTAGTTCTTGTCTGCTTTTGCGGATGGTCGGTCGTATTACCTTCTTGATCAACAGTAGAAGAACCATTTTCATTTAGATTCTGCATCATCAATTCTATTTCTTCTGCTGTAGTAAAAAACAAGTGATCTGCGTCAAGGATCTTCCCTTCCGAAAGATTCTGGGAGATTTTAGCACCATGGTCGTCAGCTTGACCATTTACACCATCAACATAATCATTCATCTCTTTTGACAAATATTTTTTTCCATCACCAATGAGGTAGTTCAAGTAAGGATCTATTTCCCTCAACTTGGTTTTTATGTTCTCCATGATAAGAGTGAAGTCTTCAGGTGTAACATTTTCTTTGATTATTGCAGTTTTGAAAGACGGACAAAGAATGGAGGATATATACACTAAACAACCAGTCTCCGCTTTCAAATAATGTTTCTGAACATTTTGGTAAGCATCATTTACCTGGTGAATAACACTCTCAGGTAAGTTTAACGGTTTGGATAGATCTAAACCAAATTGCGTCTTAAACACATATTTAAGAACCAGGTTTGGGTCAGACACTTTCCCAGTTGGGTTCCCATTTGTATCCAGAACTGCATCTCTCCTGTTGACTTCTGATGGATTTGCAAGAATGTAAAGATAATCTGATATCATATAGAAACTGTTGAGCAACAAATGTATGTTGATTCGCTTTTGACTGTACTTGAGTGTGAGGAGCCAAAAGGGCTTCAAAATACTCCTAATCATTTCTAGAAAATCCCAGTCTTTGTTAGAGATCTTAATATGTTTCAAAGGAACGTTATTGTTGCTATTTATCAGATCATTGATTGCTTCAACAATTTGAGTAGCTTCAGCAGATCCATTCTCCGTTTGTACTTGTTTGTTGCTGTCAACTAATTGTGATATCATTTGAAAAACTGGTTTGTTTTTGAGAAACCAGGTAATCAAGGTAAATGTTGAATTCCACCTAGTGGAAACATCGATCGGAATGCTCTGAGGGGAACTGTTTGTGCCGTAAACAGTCGACCAGACAGCATTATATATGATCTTCATCTTTGGGCTATTTTTAATCTTAGCACTTAAGTAACGTAATTTCAGAATAGGGTTTGCGAATCCTATTTCGTCTGAGTAGCCATTTTCAAACTCATGTTGATCAACAAATTGGTTCAAATCGTTCTCAAAAGTCTCAGCTTCAAATGTCTCATCTTCACCTGTAGAAGAGATTCTATTCCTTTCTTCCAGATGGTTTTTGTAATCGGTGGTGAAGTTTTGAATTTCCCAATCAGAAACAGAAAATTCAGATTTGACTATCCGCTGGGCAGATAAATTCAAAATGTGATTGAAACAATTCACATATGAATCATCACTAGAAAACAGTTTTGATAGAATTATCTGATTGGGATTGAAAGCCACTGACTCAACACTTATCCTTTCTTCGTGTATCAATTTTAGTTTCTGTTCCAATAAGCTCGAGGCTCTGGTGTTATTACTCGCCGAATCTGCTGTGATGCCAATCAGCTTATGCTGTAGATCATAGCGACATATGGTGCTGAAAATGATCTCACACAATGTCTCACCATTGTGGGAAACCTGAGATTTCATAAAATTGAAATCCAGCAACACCTCCTGGTATTGAAATTGCTCATCGATGAAGTGACCAATTATAGAGATGAAGCTCGAAGCATTGGGACTGCTCCAGATGTCAAAAGAAACACTGACAGCAGCTTGTCTGTCTAACACCTTCATCAATGATTCATTGAAGGTGCTATTCGTTTTTTGTAACTTCGTCATTAGCGTCTTTCTGCTGGTGAATGGAAGTTTCTCATCTAACAGTACCTTTACAATGTTGTTGTTTATCTTTTGGGTGGATTTTAAGAGTCCTAGTCTCTCTGTTTTTGGCTTTGATACATATATCAGAACAGCCAGCAACTCACGAAAGTTTGAGCTTTCTATTGTTTGAAAGGAAACGTTATTGAGCGCAAAGAATTTTAAAAGAGCATTTTCCACCAGTCGTTTATCAGTATTGGCGGATACCATAGACAGAGACTTAATTATATCTGTTACTGGGGCTGTGTTTGAATTGCTGTTGGAGTTTGTGGTGGTCAAAAGCTCCAAATGAGATACATTTCGAGGCTTTGTATTCTTCAGCAAAACATCTAGTTGGTGATGGGTATAACTTTTGACAATATCTATCCTAATACCATGCTTGTTTTTGAGATGCTTGTTCAGGGCACCGGTGGAGCCTTTCAGCTTAGACGCGAAATAACTTTGACTGCAGTCTTTGTGCTTGCACCTAATCAAATAGTCTTGCTTCCAAACGTTGTTCTGCTTATATGTTTCATCTGGAAGAGGGACGCGCTCAAAGAGATACCACAGTGTACCGTTTACCACAGTTGGTGCGACTGCTCTTTTATCTATTGTGATCATAGTGTCACTGGACTCTTCAGCTTCAGTATTCGCGTCGATTGCAGGTAATTCCTGGCGAGAGACTGTTTCAATTCTGTCCTCAGCCGGCGCCTCTTCATCAGGGCCATCATTCAAGGCTTCAAAATCGATTCTGGGTCTTTTTCTAAGGTTATAGCTACTCATCTTAAGCAATGCAAGGCAGTGAAAGTGATTTAGGGCTTCTTGTAATATTCCTTACAACGTTCTGACCTTAGATTTATGACTATAAAATTAATTGTAGCTTGAGTTCTAAACCTATACACAATGAAAGGGGGTAGCCCCCCCTTTTATAGAGTAGAACACACGCCACACCTGGGTGTACCTGGGTGTACTTGTCCCAAAAGGGATAGCTATTCAAAGTTAGGTGTCGCCGATACAACACTTCTGTTTATATTTGTTTAAACGCGTGAAATCGTTTTCATTTTTCTGCTCAATTTGAAAAAATGAAAACTCTCTTACCTAATAGTAATATATATCACGTGATCTATCACATGACTAAAAAGACACGCGGGATCGCGGGTCTTTTACCAAGGTCCCGCGGTCCAAGACCCTAGGGTCACGGTCCCGGATTTTTAGGGATCCGTCCCATCTCTAGGCCTTCCCCACCAAAGAACGTAATAAGTCAAACATTTTGCTGTATCAAAAAGACACAAAGTCCCTAAACCGAATAAGAATGCTCCAGACCCTGACGTTTTAGTTCTTCCTTCAAAGCTATGTACTGATGTAGCTCTTTTAAGCAAAATAAATTCGCGGGTCATTATGAGTGGCCCGTACCACCAAAATATTCATTTGTATCAAAATTTTTAATGCGATGCCTTAGACTACTCTGCTTTAATAACAAGGTTCACAACCAACGAGATAAGTTATGGGTAAAGCTAAGAAGACCAGAAAGTTCGCACAAACGAAAAGAATAATACAGAATAAAGATCAGAAATTGTGAGTAGTGAGCCCGTGAGATTTGTTAATTAGCTTGAACTAACATAAAGGACTCTTAGGAAAAAGAATCAAGATACAAAAGTTGTAAAGAAAGATGATCCAGAGTTAGCCCGGAGTGTTCCACAGGTATCGAGTGCTCTATTTTTCCAATTTAACGAAGCTATCAAGCCACCATATCAAGTGCTTATAGATACCAATTTCATAAATTTCTCCATTCAAAAGAAAATTGATATAGTAAGAGGTATGATGGATTCTTTATATGCCAAATGTATTCCTTTGATAACCGACTGTGTTATGGCTGAGCTCGAGAAACTAGGACCTAGATATCGTATTGCTCTAAAACTTGCCAAAGATCCGAGAATACAGAGGCTGAGCTGCTCCCATAAAGGTACCTATGCTGATGACTGTCTTGTTCACAGAGTGATGCAACACAAATGTTTTATTGTGGCCACGAATGATGCTGATTTGAAGCGTCGTATCAGAAAAGTCCCAGGTATTCCGATTCTGAGCGTTGGGGCCCACTCGTATGTGATAGAGAGACTTCCAGACGTTTTCTAGGTTCTCTTTGGTGTATAATACATATAGTTTCGGTTTTTTTGGAATACTTCATGTAGTAGCACCGCACAGATTAGATTTTAGGCAAGGCAAGAAAAACACAACCCAAATAATCATTCAATCTTGAAGGAAAGACATCAAACTTAGCACGACGACCCTGATTCAAACTATTAGGAAACCGAACAATGCCTGTACCAGATATCAGTGTGATCGAAAAGATCACGGAAATGGGCTTCAGCTACGATGATGCGGTTGCTGCTCTAAACGTAAGTTCTCTCTTCTGCCCCATACTCACTCTACAAAGAACGGCGAATTAACAAAACAAAGGCAACCGGAAACGATCTTTCAAGAGCTATGGAATACATCTTCAACCCACATGAGCCGGTTTTTAGTGATTTACCGAGTGCTCCTGATAGGTTTGATGATCAGAGCACTAATTATGATACACTCAAAAACAGTAAATATGACATGGACCCACCATCGCTACCAGAAAGACCAAGAAGTAGCAATTTTCAGCCTATTAGCATCGATGTCACTCCAATAAATACCAATCGTCCATCACCAGCCTCTGATTTAGGCTTTATACCACAGTCTGGTACAGATTCCAACTACGATATTGATGATATTGATATCGAAGGCGAGGTGTTTGAGGACCACGAGTTTACTGATTATTCAGTTTACAACGACGTCCATAAATATAAGAGACCTCAAGACTCCCCAAGTGTTCTTATGCCATTGGTTGGAGGTATTTTCGAGAGTTACTTGAGTCCACTTTTGACGATTTTTCATGAAATTCCAAGTTTGAGGAAGGCTGTCTACCACTATGATTTTGAAACTTTAGGTTTCAATAGAAATTGGTTCAAAGGCGAAAATATTTCACTCCCACCAGATGCATCATTAATAAGAAAAGATAAAGATGATTTTGATCTAAGGTTTCTAATGGAAATTCAAAGATTATTTGGGTTTTTGGATGGTGAATCTGATCGATCTTTTGCTTCTATAAATAATTTCATAAAGTCATTCCCAAGGCCCGTACAATCAAGATTTGCCACTATTGATAATATAAAAGACGCTTATGACTCCTTTTATTCATTATTATCTGATCAATTGGAAATCTCAGGTACCCCTGATGCTCTTGGATTTTTTCAAAACTTTACATTTGATGAATCACACAATGAAACCAGAAAATTTGGAATGTTTCAAGTTGAAGCAGAAGAAATTGAGAAAACGCTCTATAAAACACTGCATACTTTATTATGGGGATCACCCATTGAGAATTCTCAAACAATATCAAAACTTGCTGATGTTGTGACGATATCTTTGGAACCTTCATTTGATGATGCGTTTGTCCCTGTTGGTTTAGAGATTGATGATGTGTTTTATCCACAAATTTATACTTCTGACTTTAAACCAGTGATTGATGAGCTCTTGAGAAAACAGAATTCCTACGAAGTAAAGAGAAGAATAGCCTCAGGCGAGCTACTGAAAACAAAGGTCCATAACGGGAAGAACATTTTTGATAACTTGAATAACTCCATCAAATTCCTAAAATCCGAGTTTGAAAGTAAATCTGAAGATGATGCTGATCCAGATCTATTCAAAGTGATTAAGGAACTTGAGCAAATAGATATTGATCTGAAGAAAAAGAAGGCAGATCTGATAGAGGAGCAACATCACTACCAAGATTTGAAACGACAGTCAAATGTTTACAACATCCAAACTCTATTGAAAGAATCAGGGGAAAAGGAGTTGGAACCTTATATTCTAACTGGTGTGATATTCAAACCGGAACTATTTGTTTATGTGAAGAAGGTGAAGAATTTAACGAACGATGAATTTGAGTTTGTTTGGAATTACGTTGAGTATGCTGATAATGGAAAAGACTTTTCCACCAGACTGGTAGAATTCGAAGAGATCAGAAGAGCACTACTGGCATTCACTTCAACTGGAATTGAATCAACAATTGTTTTGACCTTTGTAAGAGAAAGTAAGTTCTTGGAAGACGTTGCTGTTACTATTCCAGAATCTGTTAAAGAGTTTATTACAAAAGATAAAGAGGAGCTCGAAAAGATTCTTGAGCTATTATCTGATAGTGATGATGAAATTGGCTCCGAAGAGCCTTTGATCGACTTAGAGGATGTCGATGTTGATGGAGATGCTGATGTTGATGTTGATGCTGGTGACTGTATTGAAGTCGGTGATCGTATTGATGTTCATTTGGGCGAACAGACCAATGACATTGGTGTGTCCAGTGAAACAGACAGTGATAAAGAAAATAAAGTAGCCGAGACCTAGCTCTCAGTAACTGATCAATCAGTGCTGAAGAAGCAAAATAGAGAAGAGAGTTGACTGATAATCCGCCAAAATAAAAGAGTGTAATTTTCCCATTTAGTTCATCTGTAGTTGAGCTGTAAAGCGTAGAATACTGAAAAACAAATGATAAGCCAAAAACAATCGTTAAGACTTGAGCACCCAAAACGCCGAAAATCAGATAGTCTTTGAAAGAGAATGGCCCCTTTCAAGGTTGCAATCCTCACAGTCTCAACGAAGGCTTCAAAGGAGGCTTCTTCAGATAAGACTACTGGCTCAATCGAGTCATTATTTCACAACAGTACCTATTCTGGTTCATTCAAAGTTACACATAAGTCTCTTGTCTCTGATGATATCAGCGAGATCCAGTCCCAGATAACCCAGTGGACAGACTCAGGCTTACCTGAAACTACCCCAGAATTGGTGCTGACATGTGGTGGAACAGGATTCAGCATCAATGATGTAACCCCTGAAGCTGTTGAACCATTGTTACATAAGAAAGCAAGTGGTATCGTGCATGCCATGTTAAGGAAATCATTTGAGATAACTCCCTATGCAATGATGGCAAGACCTGTTGCTGGTGTGAGAAACCAGAGTTTGATCATTACGTTGCCCGGCTCCCCAAAAGGCGCCAGTGAGAACATCGAGGCTATCTTACCTGTGTTAGACCATGCGCTTGAGTCAATGAAGGTCGAGGGATCAAGAGAACTTCATCAAAATAGACATAGATACAAAATATTGACACCTTCTGAGCCAACTCATTTGAATGGGGAAAAATATATACATTCTGAAGATGATGTCGACTCAAACTCTGATATAGAGCATGGGAGTGCTCTTTCATACTCGCACTCACACTCGCACTCACACTCACACTCACACTCACACTTAGACAGTCCTTCTAATCACAACGTTGGAAACCATATCAAAAGACACATATTATCAAACGATCTATCGAAGTCATTGACAAGGAGGGCCAGAGTGTCCCCTTATCCTATGATACCAGTACAGGAAGCTCTGTCGCTGATCAACAAGCATACACCATCGCCTGAGATCATCATCAAGAAAATATCAGACCCTCTAATCACAGGATTTGTTTTAGCAGAGGATGTTTTCGCATTGACGAATGTTCCTAATTTTCGTGCTTCCATTGTTGATGGTTATGCTGTTGTTCACACAGATGGTCCGGGGATTTACGAAGTTACACAGGTTTCTCATGCCTCACCATCAGAATCCACAATTCTGACCAAGGGTCATATTTCAAGAATTACCACTGGCGCCCCTATTCCTGAAGGTGCAACAGCCGTTATCCCAGTGGAAGAGACAGAACTTCTTACAACAAAGGACGATGACAATGAAGAACATGAAGTTAAAATTCTGGCAGTGGGCGTGGAGGAAAATGACAATGTCCGGCAGATTGGCTCAGATATTAAGAAAGGAGAAATTGCATTGAAGAGTGGTACACGAATTTCTCAAACTGGTGGTGAAGTTGGGCTGCTGGCGAGTATTGGTGTTCAAGAAATAAAAGTTTATCGCAAACCTTTGATTGGAGTCCTTTCAACAGGTGACGAGTTGGTCAATCTGGATGATGGTGTCTCTTATAAAGATCTAAGATACGGTGAGATTTTTGATACAAACAGACCCTTGCTGTTGAGCCTTCTCAAGAATTGGGGCTACGAAGTACTAGATTTAGGTATTGCTAAAGATACGTCAATCACAACTGAGAACATTTTAAGAGATGCTTTGTTCCACAAGAATGTGGACTATGTTATAACAACTGGGGGTGTTTCAATGGGTGAACTAGATCTACTGAAGCCAACTATTGAACAAAGATTGGAAGGAACTATTCATTTTGGTAGAGTCGCAATGAAACCAGGTAAGCCAGCGACATTTGCAACAATTGAATCAAGAGACCATAAGAAGAAGGTCATTTTTGCACTACCAGGCAATCCAGCATCAGCCAGTGTAACCTCCTTCCTTTTTGTCATACCCTCACTCAGAAAGTTTAGTGGAGTGCTCAATCCCCACGATCCTGCGTCACTTCCCTCTTTGCCAGAAGTTGATGTTGTTTTGAAGGAAGACGTAGTGCTAGATCCTCGACCAGAGTACCAACGAGTTTTCATCCACCAGAAGGACCAGCAATTGGTAGCAGAGAGCACGGGATTTCAAAGGAGCAGCCGAGTCGGAAGTGTTTCTGGAGCCAATGGAATCCTGGTGCTTCCTTCCAGCAGAGACTCCAAAAATGGTATCATTTCTAAAGGATCTGTTGTAAGGGCCATTTTGATTAATGTATCTTGAAGTAAAGCCTAGGATGTTTTATCCCAGCAGCAACTGTAGCCGCATCTCTCTCTTTGTATCTGTTCGTGTGCGTGCGTGTACCAGAGTCTCACTGACAAGGGTAGTGAACAAAGCTTTGTCCCTATCTATCTGGTCGCGGGCGAGGTGCTGGAACATTCTGCAGAATCTATTGTTCTTGGGAAAGACCACCAATGCGCAGGTTGCTGATCGGTAACTAAGGGCAGACGGACCACAATGGAAGCGCGCTAGTCCCCCCTAGGCTTGTGGGCTGCCAGAAGCACCAGAGCAAAAAAGGGAGCGGCGGTGGTAGCGGTGGTAGCGGTGGCAGTAGCAGCAGGCAGCACTTGAAGAAGCAGCGCGTTGTCTAGGCACTTTCCGGTTTAGTGGGTTTTGGTTTGGGGTTGTTGGTTATTATTAGAACAAAAACAAAAATTTTCTGGCAACAACCAAAAGAACAAAGTACTCAGTGAAAACTTATCCATATTATCCATTAGATACCTTTCTGTCACCACAAGATCTCACCGTCAGCGCTCTTCCATATCCACCCTACAATCTTTCCTCCAAGATCTCCACATCCCACACATCCCTCATCCCTCATCCCACATCCCACATCGCGCTGACCGTGATGGGCGTAAGTCACAGAGTGTCTCGTCTGCTCAGAAGAGTACTGCTTCCTCTGATCGTCATTGGGTATATTTTGTTATCTGCCTTTAATCTGCACGCACGAAACATATACAAGAATCAGTTTGGACAGCTTGCACCGTATACTGGAGGTCCCATAGATGACATCAAAAGAATCAAGTGCTACATCTGGAACGGACCTTGTAATCAGATCATTGAGGAGACGGTGGACACAGAAAACAACAATAGAATCCAGGAAGTCATATGGCATAGAATCTCAAAGAGTCTCGACATCAATGGTGAAGTACCTTCCTCGTGGAGTCTATACCACGAGTTTCTATACGTCCACTATGCGCTCAATAAGAGATTCAATAGTCCAGGGAAGGCCATTACAGACATAGCCATTGGAGATCCATCTGTCTTGGATCCACCTTATTACGTTATCAAGGACTCCCAGTCTTCAGGAAGACCTCGGTCCAGATTAGACATAACAAATAGCTACAATAGCTGGGTCCAAAAGCACGATGGTATCTGGGTAAAGTATGACAAAACTAATTCCGCAGATGCTATTACTGATTTGATGTACTTGTTTGGTGAAGATGCTGTTGAGCCAAGACTGGATTGGAGATTGGCAGCAGGTAAGATCAAACTAAAATCAAAACATCCAATAAGCCTGACTATACGTCATGGTGAGGTAGATCCACCTAAGAGACCAATACTGAAGGAAACTTTCAAAGACGAGTTCAAAATTCTACAGGTCTCAGACTTGCACTTTAGTTCGGATTATGGTGTTTGTAAGGATCAGACAGAGAAAGACACAATGTGTAAAGCTGATGTCAAGACTCTAAATTTCATTCATCAAGTTTTGGATCTCGAGACTCCCGATCTGGTTGTTATCACTGGTGATATCATTGATGGGTCTTCAACCTTTGATTATCAAACTGCTATCCTGAAAGCATTATCACCTTTTATCACAAGATCTATCCCATTTGCCGTTGCTTTAGGTGAAAACGATAAAAGCGAGTCTGCTACAAGACTAGAGATTATTGAATTCATAGCATCACTTCCCTTCTCACTGATTCCAGAAGCAAGGACTGTTTCAGATAATCTTGAACTTACCAATTATGCCTTGGAAATTTATGATAATGATAGTAAAAAGCTACGGAGTGTGATTTACGTTCTTGATCTATATCCTGAATCAGAAAAAACTCAAGCAAAAAGATTTATAAAAGATAAATATGATTCTTTTGAAACCAAACCAAGTTTATCATTAGCATTCCAGCACTATCCTATCGCAGAATATAGGCCCAAAGGAACTTTTGCCATTGTTGGTGGGTATAACGAGAGACACAGATTATCAGCAAAAACAGATCCCCAAACAAGGAAGATTCTAAGTGATGTTGGAGTTCAGGTCATATCTGTTGGTTTTGAGCATACAAATGAGTGTTGCATTCAGAGTGATGGAAAGAAGCAAGGCCTAAACCCACTCTGGATGTGTTTTGGTAGTGCTGTTGGTGAAGGTGGTTACGGTAGCTCTAAAATGGACCGAAGATTAAGGCTTTTTAGAATCAATTCCAAAAAAATGGAGATTACTTCTTGGAAAAGAAGACAAGGTCAACCAAGCAGTGTTTTTGATTACCAGTACATCTTCCAATCACCTTCTGGAACTTAATGTTTTTCTCAGAACATCGACCTCCCAATTACCGAAATACTCTCTTTTCTGTGATATCATTACTTCTGATGTTTGAATCATTCTCCAGTCAATCCCTGTTACGTGAATAATGTTATATTCTCTGACATAGTTAGTTTCCCACTTACCTTATTTATAGAGTTGACGACTTACTCCAGTTACTATAGAAAAGTCCGTTTAATTTGCATCCAAGTTGTCATAATGTCCACTCAGCTTCACTGGATGCAACAGCTTACGTTTCATGATCATTCACTTCTGGTTTAGTTTATAGATTGCCTAGGTTCCACCACTAGCTTCGTATATAAAAAAATAAGTAATAACTTACATCGTAATTTGAGTTTATCCTTTGCAATTTCTTAACAGGGAAAGGTTATGCTACACTTCCCAGTTTTTCTGTAAAAAGATTGGTTAAACTAAAAAACTAACCGCGATCATCAAACAGTGCTGGTCAACCAACAAAAGGCTTCGAGTGAACACTTTCCTGCTGCAGAAAGACCAATAAACAACGGGAAAGATGAGTTCCCAGTCCTCTCAAGATTTAAGAGATTTGTGTCAGGTAAGTTTTACTGAAAAGCGAGTCTTGTGGCATTTCTTAACTATGAATGACATCGAGATATTAATGACGATATTATCAAAGCTCCATCTCATGACATTTTACTAACTGAGCCAATAGGAGACTATTTCGAAATTGATCACATTAAAGCTTCCCGCATTGAAGATGGTGGCGAGAGCACTATCTGTTGCTCAGTCCGGGAGGAAAGCTGATATTCAAGATCGTGTGCGGAGATTCATTCAGATTGGGTTAGATCTCAACAACAAACCAAGATTGTTGGCTATATCTAACGTAATAAGAGATGCTGCTTATGGGTCACTGGAAGTCTCATATGAGGCTCTTTATAATCACTATGGTGGTTCGACTAATACCAGTAACAACCAATTAAGCTCGTCACAGAGTAGCAGTGGTCACAGAACCCACGCTGCAAAACCATGGCTATTCTTCAGAGAAAATCCATTCTTCATCTTGAAGAAATTAGTGACTCAAGACGCAGGATATTGTGCCAAAGCACCAGACGGCAGAGGAAGTTGTCGAATGTCATTTCACTTAAATGATGCTGACTTCAGTTTGCTAAAGACTTCAAAGCATCATAAACTGTATTTATTATGTGGTATTTATGATAGAGAAAAGACAAAAGATGCTTTTATTGAGTTTCCACAGCCTCTTGAGATCCATTTCAACGGTGTTCAAATCAAAGATGATGTCAAAGGAATCAAAAAGAAACCTGGCACTACAAAACCTGCAAATTTGACACCATACGTCAGGGGTGGCCAACTTAATGAGTTATCTCTTGTTTATGCATTTACTAAAACTGATTATTTGGCATTTTGCTATCTTATTGAAGAGGTACCAGCAACCAAAGTACTGCAGAAAATCTTAGAACATCCTCATATCTTGAAACAGTCCACCCTGAATGAGTTCAATAGAGATGAACAAGACAAAGACGATATTGAAGAAATGTCGACCAAACTAAGTCTGAAGTGCCCGTTATCCTTTACTCGAATGAAGTATCCTGTGAAGAGCATATACTGTACACACTTGGGTTGCTTTGATGCATTATCGTTTCTATACATGCAGGAGCAAACGCCACTTTGGACTTGTCCCTTGTGTAATAAAAGTGTCAAAGTGAAAGAACTAACACTTAGTGAGTATGTCCTGGATATTCTAAAGAACACATCAAGTGAGGTTGAAGCTGCTGAGATAGAGCCCGATGGATCTTGGAAACCAATTTATGAAGAAGATGATGATAATAAACACAGCAATAAGTCAAGTTCACCAGAGGATACGAAGGTCACAGGTCAATCAATTGAGATATCGCCCACAAAGAAGGTGGCAGAAAACTCCCCATTAGTGATTAGTTTGGATAGTGACGACGAAGATGCCGACTTTGAATTAATTGGTAATACAACCTCTAAGACCCCTTCCAGAGCCCAGTCTACTGGCCTAACAAATACTAAAGAAGCGACACCTGCAAATCCTCCTTTTCAAACCTACAATGTTGGACTACACCCATCAGAGGTAGATACATCGGGATATAATGCAGTTCAACCTGTAACTGAAGGTAAAATGCAACATGCGACTCCGCCAAACCAACCAACTCAATTAACTGAACCGCCAACGCGAGCAAATTCGCAGCAATTAGTTCAACCTCCAGTGCAATCCATCCAACAAAACAACCAGGGTACGAATCAACATGTTACTTTACCACAGAGTGAAATATCTGTGCCCCCACCGCCACCACATCCAGGTCAGAATCAGGGCATAGTCCCTGGGCTCTTACCAACGTATGGATCATTTCCTTTGATTGCTCCAAAACAGACCCAAATGGTTTCGGAGGGGCCGTTTCAAGTCTTCAATATTAATAATAACACTAATCATAATAATCACACTCACAACAACAATAAGAACAACATCATTACTAGCAGTGTATTTAGTCCCTACCATCCTCCATCTAATGTTCCAGCTATCATTCAACCCTTTTTATATCGAACTGTTGGTCCAAATGGTTACGACAATTCTTCTCATATCACCAGTGCGGCTTCATCCATAGCCCCTAGACCTCAGATGAATGGTGCTTCCAGCTCACCCACCCTTCCCGTTAATAACTCTATCCACCCTTCGACATTAAGCGGGTCTACAACGTCACTATTTGAAGTTAGAGGGTCCTCACAAGCACCAAAAGAAACTAATGATCTCGTACCGATACGAATGAATCAGGACCAACAGCAACAGCAACAGCAACAGCAACATCAACAGCAACATCAACAGCAACATCAGCATCAACATCAGCATCAACATCAGCCTCAGCCTCAGCCTCAACATCAACATCAACACCAACATCAACATCAGCAAAATCAGACCCCAGTAACCGAGCCCAACTTTCTCCCTGAGAAGGATGCTGAGAAGCAAAAAGAAACAACTGTTATTCAGACTACACCCAAAGTATCAACCCCTCCAGTTGTTCCAAGAACAGATAGCTCTAATCATGGTGGTTGTACAACTAGTGAATCTCAAACTGCTCAAACTCAACAACAAGAAAGTGGCACTCCTACTGAAACGATTTCAGTAACCCCTACCCATCATGATAATGCAACAGCCAACACAACACGTCCCTTGCTTGGAACTTTTGAAGAAGAGCAAAGAGAGATTGAGAGGTTGAAACAAATGGTATCAATGAAAAATGGCGTCTCCCCTCATCCATCTGTTGACAGGGGGACTGCTCCTCCTCAGATTCATGCCAGACATTCTGGATCAAATCCAAACATCACAAATGCTCAACATAGTCTGCAAGAAAAAATTAATGCTCATCAGCAACATAATCCACCTACCCCTAACACGGTTCCGGTCCCGTCCTTTAAAAATACTTCAGCAATGACACAAATTCAAGATCTTCAAAATAGCATTCAAAGATCTGTTTCCTCGAATGTATCCAAAGAGAAAAATCAAAATGCTCCATCGAAGTACATACAAGCTCCAAGTATCAGCGGGTCGTTACTGTTTAGCAACATTTCTGTCAAAGGTACACCAACACCATCTCCAACACCTCCGGTAAATGCAGAAACGAATGTTTTGCCCACTTCCCAGCAACCTCCAGCTCCTCCATCTCATTCAGTGTCCTCTTCACATTCCAACATTCCTGATTGGAGAAATAGTACATTACGAGCTGATTCAGACCCGTTCACACCAGCTAATGATGATGAAATTTCTCAGACTCATGTTACTCTTCCTGAATTACCTACACCAACAAAGGATCCCTTGCAGGGTCCACCTCAAATAGAAAAACCTCTTCTTTCACATACTCAGAGCGGTCTCTTGAATATATCAGCAGATCTTTCTGCTCTAACAAGATCTGTCGGCCAAGATACTAGAAAACGACAAATTTCGGGTGATGCCCCTGAACAAGCTACCCCTAAGAAACATGCAACATTGAGTGACGACGATGATGACATACCTTTACTGTTCAGATCATAATGATCGTTTATATAGGTTACGAACTGTAAATTATATGGTTTAGCGTTACAGCCGGAGATAGCTTCAATAAGTTTTGTATTCTAATCGTTCTAAAAAGTTAAAAAGTCACCACAGCGTTTCATTCCATTTCTGAAGTTCAGCAGATTGAGCAACAACATCCTTTTGCGCCTTCTTTCTCATGTAAAAAATTGGGCAATCTTTATTAGCACATAACACATCCTGGTGCAATGAACCCTGACATCTCTGACATTGAGTCCACAACCTCGAAAACTGAACCTCCAAAGCATTCATAGCAGCTAAAGCTTCACTATATAACCGACCTGCCTTCGGTTTACAATTGACACATAAAGCACCCTGACTGTTTTTAGGCAAAGGATTCTTACAACCTTTACATGTTTCCACTTTCTTCACGAATCTCATCAAACCTCCAGTCGATGAAGATGCCGCTGCCATCGTTACAGTTCTTGTATGTGCACCTGTCAGTAGCTCTCTGGCTCTACTCTCCCCAAGAATGGGCTCGAAAATTCTGGTCAATGGCTTTGACAACTGATTCTCCAGATAGTATTTAGTATCAATTGGAAGGGAATGGTCTAAAACATATAATGGATCTTCTGATTTCTCATAAGCTTTTGTACCTGCGGTCTTAATGATAACATATGCAACACGATCACCAATAGTTGGCGCAGAACCAGCGTCTCTTTTCTTCATTCTTTCAGCCAGCTCCACATGTGGTTGTTTGTTCGCATAATCCTGCCTGGATAAGGCTTTGGTAATGACTAGCTGCTGTAAATCAACCCTATTCTGTAACAAATCTGCAATTGTCTGTTTGACATATCTCTCTGCCGATGGAACGTCTCTCTTTTCCAAAATTAACTCTAGCACTTTCGTAATAACATTCTGAACTAAACGGCAGTTATCTCTTCTAACAGTTTCGATACCTTTAGTATCCATTTTATCATAATTATGAGGATTTGTCCAATACAAACCAGCATATCTCTTCTTATTGATTAAGAGGTATGGGAAGTATACCTTCTCAAACTCAAGTTTAATTGGGTTCAGGAACTTCGTAGAAACATAATCAGCTGCCTCTTGGCCTAATTTCATACAAGTTTCTAAATCATCAGAACCAAATTTAACCATAACGGAATCCGTATCACCATAAATAACCTGTGCATCATAAGAAAACCCATTTTTGATGGAGTATTTCTCTTGAACCTCTTGTTTAGTCATTTCAATCATTCCCCTACCAAAAGCCGTAACGGATGCAGAAATTGCTAGACATGGTAATTTACCAACTGTAGCACCAGTAAACCCATAAACAGAGTTAGCTGAAATTTTTAAGGCCAACTGTCTACCATTTAACACACCCTTTTTGAATGGGTCAGTCTCTTTTTTCAGATCAGCTTTAGCTCTTTTTCTGGCAGATAACAACTCTTCCAAAATGATTGGTAAAATACCCTTTCTTTTAGAGGCTCTGACAAAGCAGTCACCAGAAGGAGATTGAGTGTAATCTTCGTCTTTCTTCAAATCGAATCTTTGAATCGTATTTTTGTTCAACAGTGTTGTATAACATAAGTTATGAGCCATCATAATACTTGGGTACAACGAACTAAAATCCAAGGTCGCGATAGGAACGTCATAGTAACCCCTTTCTGGTTCTATAACAGTAGCACCTTCATATTGAACGTCATTACTACCATTCGATTGCAGATTCGGTACAACGACATCGATCTCAAGACATTTTCTGTAAAGCTGCGAAACAACCTTAATCTGTTGACCTCTGGATAACAAAAATGAGAATGGAACACCTGTGACTCTTGCCATTTCAGTGTAATTGACGAGACACATTAGTTTCTCCAGCAGTCTCATTGGCAAATACGCATCCTTCAAACAATATACTGCCAATCTTCTTCTTGTTTCACTAGTACCATTCTGAAGCTCTGTAATCATCGAATGTTGCACTTCTTCTTTTTGTTCATCTAAGAAGTGAGCAGAAACTGAGTTCAATGTGTACGATCTCAATTTATACTCTCTTTGAATAAACTGCAACAAATCTAGTTGCATTCTACCATCAATGTTGATCACTTTTGATTCCCTGGTACCATAAGCTTTTGAACTAAAGACCGAATCCTTTGCCTCTTGCTTGATGTTCTTCAGCCTTCCAAAAAATGGGAAATCTGGAACTTTCAAAGCTTCAGCTCTATCAAGCAGATATGGTAAATCAAAATTGGTTGTATTATACCCTATAATAACATCTGGATCGACTTTGACAATGAAATCTCTCCAAGCCCTAAGCATATCTCGCTCATCATGGTGTTCGAATATTTCAGACCCAGTTATTGGCGAACATGTGTTAACAGTAAAAACGTTACGAACGAAAGGACGCTTTTCACCTGATCTTGAGACAACATTGGCAATTTGAATGACTGCGTCATGTTGAGCTTCTGGAAAAATACCTTTCCTACCAGCACATTCAATATCAAAGGATAGAATACGCAGCGGAGCATTCTTCAGCCATTCTCCCTCTGGTACATGTGAAATCAAGTCTCTGTAATCAATTGAAACCTCTAGTTGACATGTTGATATTCTTGACGACTTTGGCTCAATGCGATATGTTCCTTTAGGCAAAGTGATCCAGCTCATACCAGTGATTTTGCAATCGATCATCAATCTTAATAAATACTGAATGTTATCATAAGTCATTGTGTCTCCACCACCGCTAAACATGCCATTCCAACTAATTTGACCTTTTTCGAAACCCGTTCTAATTTTCGGTATATCTTTGGCATTCTCAGCAGTAACTTTGATGAAAGCTACCTTTTCGCCACCATTATAACCCCATATGGACTCTTTCAGCACAATCTCTAACGAATGCACACCTTTGAACATGCTTTGGAGATAATTTTTGAAAGTAGGAAGATGCTCATCTCTGAAATTTGAAGGAGCTGGCACATAAAAGTAATGCAAGAATCCAGTAACATTACACAGAACAGAGTAACCTTCTTCGGTGACACCAAAAAATCTAATGGCAGAAGAACCGTCGGTCAAGGACTCTTCAGCATCTAGTTGTTGGAAAGATATTTCATTGTTCTCAGCAGTGAAATTTGCAGGTAGAGCAGGCCTATCCCAAGCTTGGTCTTCAGATGTTAAGTTCTTGATGGCAATATCATTACTCATCAAAAGCAGTTCTTTTTCGAATTTTGAAGGTTCAACCTTTGCCTTTGAATTCTTCGTTTTATATGTTTGTGAGTGATGTATGTGCGGTTCCTCATTGATTTCTTGAAGAGAAACTGGTAAAGAATGAGCTTCTTTGTGGAGTGCTTCTACTGTTCCGTCTGGTACAGAGTCATAATCTTTTCCCTCTACGACTTTCTGCTTCTTGCTATCCTCTCCTTCACTCTGCACCTCTATCAGCACTCTCTTGCGCTGCGACATATTGACAATGACACTTTGAATATGTAAATGTCTAAGTATTCCTTCAAGAAGTAAGTGAGTTATAAGAGCAGTACGCGTTTTTTGCTGCGTAATGAGAAAACTTTAGGTTACCGCGTTGATTATATAATCAAATCAAATCAAATCACATGACTTCTTGATTATATAATCAGATTTACTTCCCGGGATTACTACTAAAGTGTCTCTTATTGGTAGAACTTCAAATAGCTGAATTAATCAAACAAGGAAACCAAAAAATAAGTAAGTTCAGGGAATATACATGTTGGGTGATCATTGCAGACATTTAGAAACTAGTTGATGAAAGGAATGAGGACAGGAGTGGTGTTTCTGTAATTGACATATCTATCACCAAAAAAGTTCACCAGAAATCTCTCTTCATACCTAATTCTTTCACTGAAGAAACTCCACAAGGCTAAGGAAAACCCTACTAAACCAATTGGGTTGAGTAGTACAAGTTGAGTTCCAATAGCCCACCAGAAGAAACCAAAATAGGAAGGGTGTCTAAATATTGAATAAATACCATTCATCACCAATTCATGCTCAGATTCATATTTCGTAACAACCAAGTGACTAAATGACTGCCCGGCAGTTTTCATTGCTAGACTTCTGATGATTTGTCCAACAACAATCAAGGCAAATCCCACGACTTTGATCCATAGGAATGAGGCCTTAAATTTTGGAAAGAAAGAATATTCGATAACCAATTCCAACAACGCAAAAGTATGGGCCAATGTGTAGGCTGAACCGTTATTGATGATGAAGGATTCCTTATGTACCTTCTTAGGGTTGTACTTAGCAGTTACGTAGAACTCAAGGAAATGAAAAAGTGCTAGCGAGCCAACATAAACTCCTGCAGACTTACATCTTGAAAACAGTAATGAGGTTGCAGCACAGCCAAATAAGATTCCTAATCCTGCAGCTGTTAAAGCAATTTCTTCCAACGGATTTCTTCTTATATCTGGAAGTAGTGAAGAATCTCTTTCGTCAAGTGAAACTTCTTCAGTATCATCTGAACTGTTATTGATATTAGTTTGTTGCTTAGTTTTATTAGACTTAGGAGTTGAGGGTGTTGCTGGAGCTTTATTGTGACTCAAACCTGCATTTCTAGACGAAGCTGAACTAACCGAAGGGGCAGTTTCTGTAGATGAAGTTGATGACATGGTTGATTTTCTTACAGGCTTCTTTATTGAAAGCTTCTTCTTTAAAAAAGACGACATTCTTGTTGCTAGAAGTGTGAAGCTTCTATGGAAATCCTTCTCTAATTATAACTGGACTCAAACTGGATAGACAACTACCAGAAGCTGTGCATCAATGGACTTGACTTTCGATTCGGTTTTATGTTTGGTTATCAATATTTCCAGTTTCAGCTGCGACAATGCGGCAACCGGCTTTCCATTTATATCACGTGCCTAATCACATGACATAACAGCAGAAAAAAATAATAGATCCTCTGAGGTGGCCAGTGGTAACAGTTGAATGTTTCCGGTGTTTCTATGTATTTAATGAATGTTTCTAACATATTAGAAGCCGAATATATGTACAAAGTGCGTTGTGTTTCTTCTAAACCCTATTCACACTCTATGCTCAAAGTGCTAGTGGACTTCGCCAATCCTACATGCATAAATAAACACCCGAAAATATAAGCCAACACCGTTTTGCTTCTCTCAGGGTACTTCAATTATTTCTGGGCTTGTTGGTAATTGCCGTATCTACTGAAAGCAGACTGCGTACAGATGATCCCTTCATTGAAGGAGAAATAAGCAGGTCTGCCTTGTTTTCATTATTCGTATTCCAGGTGGTAGAGCTTTCTTCGTGAATTTACACTTGCGAGTATCCAGTTTACATTGAGATTCAAACTACATTAGCACTATGTTTGAGAGTTCACCCCGAGATTGCAACTTCATGGGTCGTGTTCAAAGGGCAAAAATCTGGATGGGTTTAGATGGTACTGGTCAATCAAGTCACTTATATGCGCCCAACAGGTTGATTCTTTTTAAACCCTTTTAAAATTTGCGTTTCAAAGCAGGTGCATTCAAGTGGAGCGTTAGGCAGAGTTTTCCTGCCTTTTTTGTGATATCTTTCTTCTTGGCCAAAATTATATACGCACCCGGTCAAATCACAAGAGTTTTGAATTTAAGCATAAAATGGATCTCATCCAATAAATGAGCCGCACACATAACCGGTACACTGAAGAACCCTGCTTCCCGAAAATGAAGCAAACTGCGGACAATCTTCCAAGCATGCATGCCTGGCTAGAAGCTACATTTTTTAACAGTTAAGGTTGATTGATGCTTATGATAACGCAGCCATCGGTATACTTTCGACATTGAAGTCTGAGACAGAAAGGTCAAGAAGCGAAAAAAATTCTCTATAAGAAGAAGTACCCTTCCATTTGTTACTGTCAAAGCATAGCATGTGGCTGGTCATGTCAGTTGATCTGTTAATTATTGTAGAGGACTTCCAAGTACAAAGCTCCCAATAGTGAACAATGCCTAAGACAGATCAAATCAATACCTCGTTGTACGATATTCAAGGGGAAGTCAAAATCAAAAAGGATGAATCCATATCTGAATCCTCGAAATCAGTCAGTGATGTATACTCCTTATCACAAGACCCTGAAGATGGTACTGCAAACAAAGAAGTATACAAGAAAGCATGGACTAAGAAGTGGTTGATCATTGCATACGCTATTCTTCTTCTAACAGCTTTTGTTGAAACCTTTGCCAATGACTCCACTAAAAGCTTAGATTCCTATGCTACCTCTGAATTTGACGCACACTCTTTAATCTCAACTGCTGCCGTTGTGTACAAAATTACCGCTATTTGTGCTTATCCTATCCTAGCTAAGATTGCAGATTTACTAGGGAGGGGTGAAGGTTTTGGTATCTCCGTTTTCTTGTACACTATGGCCTATGTTCTTTATGCTTCTTGTCAAAATGTTCAAACCTATCTTTGTGCTGAAATCTTCTTTGCGATTGGTAGAAACGGTTACAGAGTCTTCCAGCAGATATTCATAGCTGATACCACTAATCTTATCAACAGAGGTTTCTGGTCACAATTTCCAGATGCCTTGGCTGCCATTCCGTCTTTGTACGCAGGCTCTTATGTTCAAGATGCTTTCTTAGAGCACTCGACCTGGAGATGGGGTTACGGTGCCTTTGCCATCATTTTAGGTGCCAGTGTCATCCCATTAACGCTCTGCATGTTTATTCTTGATAGAAAAGCAAAATTAAATGGTGAAAAGAGAATCGTTAAAATCTTCAAGAATCTGCCAGAAGGCTCACTTTCCAAAAAAATTTATCATGTCGTTTTCGTTGAGTTAGATTTGCTTGGTGGTTTTCTACTGGTATTGGGTTTTGCTCTATTCTTCGTCCCATTAACATTGACTGGTAAAAGTTCTTCTTACAGATGGCACGAGGGTCGCTTGATTGCTATGATTACCATCGGTTTCTGCATTTTCTGCTGTTTCTTAGCTTGGAACTTCTTCTTCCAAAACAAACCAATTCTTGGTAGAAAAGCTTTTGTCCCAGCTCAATCTTTCAAGAATAAAACTGTTTTGATCATCTTGGTCATGCTAGCTTTGGATTTATGTGAGAATTCTTCTTTTGCTACTTACTTTTCGACTGTCCTACAAGTTGGTGGTTACTACACTGCTGGTCAGGCTACTAGAATTGATGTCTCTAAGAAAGTCACTATCAACATTGCCTCTATTCTAGCTGGTTTAGCTATGAAATACACTAAAAGATCTAAGATCTTCGTTTTAATTGGTGTCCCAATTCTAGTTTTGGGTCACGGTTTGTTAGTTTGGTTTATGAACAGAGATGGGTTGTTAGAAAGAACTATTCTTCTTTATGTTATGGAAATCTTTATTGGGTTTGGAAGAGGTTTATACCAATCTGCTTTACAAGTCATCATCCAGGCCATTACCGGTGTTGAAGGTGTTGCCATGTCTACAGCATTCTTCATGGCCTTCCAGTCTATTGGTTCATTGATTGGTACTTGCGTGGCAGGTGGTATCTGGAATTCTGTTTTGCTTTCAAAACTAGTGAAGCACTTACCAACTGATGAAAAATCCAATGCTAAAAAGATTTATAACTCTATCAAAGTTGCTAAATCTTACAAAAGAGGATCTGCTGAAAGAGATGCTATTTCATTAGCTTATAGAGAAACTATTCAAATGATTGGTTACGCTGGTTTGGGTATTATAGCTCCAATGTTAATCATTATGTTCTTTGTGAGGGAAGTGGAACTAACTGAGAAACATGATGTCTACGGTAGTGAAGGTGTGGATCTGTTTGAAGGCTCAGACAGCTCAGAAGATGACATTAATCCTAATAAAACGGAAAATGTTCATAGCCCACATCTAAGTACCGAGAAGAGAACCTGGAAGAACTTCTGGAGAGTTTAGTTCACATAGTTATGCCCAGCAATTTAATGTCACAAATACGATAATCAGTCAATGCTTAAAGTTAGTAAGCTTATATTCTATGAATCGTTGTCTAATACTTTCAGCGTTTCTTGCAGAGAGTTAATAACGCTTCAGTAAAAGCTTCTGCAAAATTTCTCTTTCGGCCCTTTGTGGGAAAGTGTGCAAATTTCTAACAAAAAGGGTGGTAAAACAAGCCCACTTCTGTCAATCATTAGTAATGAAAAAGGAGGCGAAATCGGTGAGGTTTAAGCAGGTTGCAAGGCCTTGCTACTTAAGCACCGATACAGCTGTAGGGTGCACATACTGTCTATCTGATCGATTAGATACAGTACAGGGCAAGGGCAATAATATTAATAGTGATAATGAGAACGTCAAACAACTGTTGCAATAGTTGACTGTCTTCAAGGATGAGATTATGCTTCTTTATCGAGGAATTCATGTTTGCGAAATGAACACCTTCCAGATGATACTCGGACCAACTCAAAGAAGCGCAATTTCAAAGGTGGTTTGGTGTTTATAGAATCTACAACGTTCTGGATCGAATGGTTTTACGTCGCAATTCATATATCAATGGGCTTCTCTTCCATTCTGATCACTGATTTATTCAAGCAATACCACTCCGATATATTATCCAGTAATAATACCATGATGCTAGATTAGTAGTATATACGAAGAATCGAATATAGAAGGAGAAACCACGCTAATGTTCCTGACTTTCACGTGACTGGAGGGATTAGTTTATTCTTACATAATCAAATTTACGGTTAGTGAAACAGCGATACTCATGAGTTCTTAAGGCCCCCACTATTCTCTATGACGCACTATCTTGCTTGCATGTATGAGTTAGAGCCTCACTGTCCTCTTTTTTCTAATATTCTTCTACAGTATGTTGGCAGAGTCCTTGGACCCTTTTTTTTTAGGGTGGGCATCTCCTGTATAATTTGATATACGCTATAGCTTTCACGGAGACAAGGCAATTTTGGCCAGGTATAGTACCTTGTGCATCCAAGGTATTACCTCTCGAGTTGATGTTTCTCATACTGCTGATTTCCGAAGTCCTGAGTAGCTATAAGTTAGATATTTAGCTGTTTGAAGACTTCTTGGTTTTCGCGAAAAATAAATTTCGGGCTGTGAATTTATCACAATCCATGAATTTACTTCCCTTCCCAGCTTATCAACACTTTCTCAACCGTCAGACAATACATTTCAGGGTCCCCGTTTCTTACACAAAACACAACAATGGGTAAGGCTGCTTCGAAGTTATCTAAAGATGAGCTTGCCACTTTAAAGAAGTCAACTTATTTTGACCGTAGAGAATTACAGCAATGGTACAAAGGATTCTTAAGAGATTGTCCATCTGGTCAATTAACGAAACCAGAATTTATCAAAATTTACAAACAGTTTTTCCCATTCGGTGATCCTACTGAGTTTAGCACTTATGTGTTTGAGGTTTTTGACACCGATAAGAATGGCACGATTGATTTTAAAGAATTCATATGTGCTTTAAGTATCACATCAAGAGGAACATTAGAAGAAAAGTTGGTATGGGCTTTCCAGCTATATGACCTGAACGACGATGGAAAAATAAGTTATTCTGAAATGCTAAGTATTGTTAGTGCTATCTACAAGATGATTGGCTCAATGGTTGAATTGAATGAAGATGAAGCCACCCCTGAGTTACGAGTACAGAAGATCTTCAACTTAATGGATAAGGATAAAAATGGGGAAATAAGTCTAGATGAGTTCAGAGAAGGATCAAAGGTTGACCCTAGTATCGTTAGTGCTTTAAATCTATACGATGGTTTGGTATAGTGCTTTGTTTTCGTGGTCTTGAGTTTGTATCACTAAGTTATGTTTAATAGAAGGTTATTTACTTTAAATATTTTTTTTTTATTTTTATTTCGTCGTCATCACATTATTGGCTCTTTATCATTTCCAATTTAAATACGTTCTGCTGCCCAGATAGCTCCTCTGCAAGTAACCTTAATTGCTTCAGTTAGTAACCAATATGGGACTGCTTTCTCAGCATCATGCTCAACAGCAGTATCTAAATGTTCTAATTCATCATCTCTAAATTCTCTAATAGTCTTGGTTATCGAATCTAATTCATTGGACTTGACACCAGTAACTGTTTCGTTGGTTTCTGCATCTTTAGCAGGGATATCAAATTTATTGCTCAAGATTCTAAGTTGATCATTATAATGACCACCAATAACGGTCTCAACTGCAACAGTACATGCCATAGCAGCTTCTTTACCAATCAAAGCAGTAGAAACACCAATTGAGAAAGCACCCAATTTCCATAGTGGAGTCAAAATAGATGGCCTCACTCTTCTCTCTACTTGCAATTTGTTGAATGTGTTATGATGATGTATTTCTTGTTCCCACATATGCTTTAGGACTGGTTTTAGTTTTGGAAGCTTGTTAGCAAGGATGAAATACTGACCAGCATAAATGTAATCAGCACCCAGTTCACCTGCTTGGTCGACACGAATAACACGGTCCAAAAAGGCTTTTTGTGATTTTGATAAAGAACCGAATTCTAGGTTCTTATTCATTTCATCATCACTTTTAGATGACGAGGGTGGTACAATTGGTGTTTGTTCAGCGTTAAGCTGTGATCTCAATTGAGCCAGAGTAGAGAACTTCACCTTGGATGGCAGTCTATTGATGACCTTGGTAGACATTATGGATCTTACTGCTCAACGGTACCTGGTAAAAGAATGCGTTAAAAAAGGTGTACTTAAAAACTTCAAGTTTAAACACAACAATGTACGCTCAAAAAATGGGTTGATTATGTATCCATTAAAGGAAGCGAGTTACGAGGGTACGAAGCAATCATGATTCCGACTTTGTCACATGAAAGGTCATGTGACTAATATTTTCTCTGATCTACATTCCCATTACATAATCAGTCGGACACCCAGACAAAGATGACCACCAACTGGAAAAGACAAGCAGAGAACACGAAAAACAAATGTCTGGTACAAGCGAGAGTCGCACTCCTTGGAAAAGAGAGCCATCCGAGGGGGCTTAATCTTCGCAGTCTCCTATTTATTGTTGATGTTCGTTCCGTCCCGTCTTTGAAGCCCACCAAACGCTCTTTTGACTCTCCTTTCTTGCTCCAGTTTTTTTTGGGGTAACTGTCAATTTGGCTTTGCGCTCATTGGCCCTGCTTTTTCGATTTTCGGAGGCTCTCTCTTCACAGTTAGCACTTAAGAACAAAATCAAAAATCAAAAGTCCACTCCAAAAAAAAAAGTCAAGTGAAGATAATTCATTCACTCCACCTTTCAGATCAACCAAGTACGCCAGAGTTGAGAAGTCAGGTGCCACTTGTCAATTCCCCATCTTCAGCAGAACATATCACAAACACACATACACCATTAAACCCACAACTAGTGACTGCTTTTTGTGGGTTCATTCAAAGATTACGAGAAGCTAGTAATTAGTCAAATACATTACATTATTGACAAAACCACTAAACTTTTAGCATTTATCTTCAACAAAACATCAAAAACATCCTTCCACTGTCCACAAAGTAGAACAAATACTACAGATGAGTCAGTCAAATATCCTAGACAAGAAGATCACTGCGGTTGATCCTATACCCGATTCTCCCAACCCAACCAGCTCATTGACCACTCCAAGCAATCTCAACACTCCATCTCTAACAACTCCACAGGTGAGGCAGTCGTCATCATCATCCTCATACAAGTTCTCAGATACACAGGTAATAGCATTGAGCGGAGCTCTTGCAGGGTTTGTGGCTGGGGTTTCTGTGTGCCCCTTGGATGTTGCCAAAACAAGATTGCAAGCACAGGGCATAGATTCTAAGAAATATAGGGGAATAGTGGGTACTTTGTCTACTATCGTGAAGGATGAAGGTGTGAGGGGATTGTACCGAGGTGTGGTGCCTATAGTTCTGGGATACTTCCCAACGTGGATGATATATTTCACTGTTTATGAAAAGGCTAAAACTATTTATCCAGATCTAAATAGATCTTTATTCGGATTGGAGTCTGATTTTATCAATCATTCGATGAGTGCATTTGCTGCTGGCTCAGTCTCAACAACTCTAACCAATCCTATTTGGGTTGTCAAAACAAGATTGATGCTACAAACAGGTAATGGAAGGACAACGATAAATTCCAAAAATCCGAACAAGTTTGTTTATAATTCAACAATCGATGCATTTACCAAAATGTACAAGTATGAAGGCCTAAAGGTTTTCTATTCTGGATTGGTACCTTCGTTATTCGGCCTATTCCATGTGGCTATACATTTTCCTGTTTATGAGAAATTAAAAGTGCTCCTAAAATGTAATGAACCTGATCAAAACAAACAATCAAGATTGATAAGACTGATATTGGCATCTGCTTTATCCAAGATGTGTGCTTCAACCTTAACCTATCCTCATGAAATTCTTAGAACAAGAATGCAAATCAGATCCATGTCAACTCCAACTTCACAAGCATCATCATCAGCTTCAAACCATAACCTATTACGCATGATCACAACTATTTATAAGAAAGAAGGGTTCTTTGGTTATTACTCCGGGTTTACAACAAATTTAGCTAGAACTGTTCCTGCCAGTGCTGTTACTCTAGTTTCATTTGAGTATCTTTCGAGATACTTAAGACAAGCCTTATCATGATCGCATTAATGACACCCCTTTCAAATACATTAAATTATATGACAAAAGATATAGAGGAAGAAGATAAATGAAATCTTTTTATATTTTGCGAAGACAGCATAACTCAATATTCACAGCATTTTTCTTTATGGATGATTCAAACGTATTAGCTGTGTAGTTTAACATTCCTGAAATGCAATGCAGGTTGTATTATTCATAATTAGTACTCGAAACTTGTAAGATTCGTTTTCCGTAATATGTATTTGATCCAATATCGACGCTAATTGATTCAGGGTTCCAGACTTCTGTAAACCAATACATTGGTGCTACCCAACTTGTAATATGGTGCTTAATACAACAACTAAAGACCGGGTAAATTAAATAAAAATGGCAGTCTAATTATATAATCAAAACAATCTGTGGCGGGGAATTGCTCATAGTCGTTTAAGAGGGCGGTGCTGCGTAACAGACAAGCCCTGTTTTACAAAGATCACAACAGAATTGGAAATTGAAAGAGCACATGGCAGAAGGGAGTGTCTGCCCACGCCCCACGGTGACTGTTCATAATGAAGGCCTACTACTACGATAACGACGAATCTGTCGACTACACGCACGACCACGACAGCGGGAAAGCGGTCACGGTCGAGCAGTTAGGACAACTTGGAGTGATCTACAAGAAACTAGAGACAATTGATGAAGTCAACCAAGTCGCTAAGGAGAGAGATTACAAGAACCAGGATGTTATCACCATTTCTCCAACCTCATTCGGATCACCAGAGGTTCTCAAACAAAAACTAGACAATTTCATCACCGAACATATCCATGAGGACGAAGAGATCCGTTACATCATTGATGGTGAAGGGTTCTTTGATGTCCGTGGTGCTAATGATGAATGGATAAGAACCAAGTTGAGCAAGGGGGACTTACTCATCTTGCCTGCCGGTATCTACCATCGGTTCACTTTGACCACCAGCACTTATGTGCAGGCTTTGAGATTGTTCAAGGACGAACCAAAATGGACCCCATTGAACAGACCTGTTGATGATAATGCGTACAGAAAAGAGTATCTGAACAGCATCAACGTCAAATGATCCCATGAGGCAAAGGTCTCTTTTTATCTTTGCAAGGCCTTCTCTTTCTGTAACTTTCGACCGAGTTGCTCTTATTTAATTTAATCTTATGCTCTTTTGTTTTGTATTAACTGTTTGTTGGTTTGTGCTGCTCACTGCGTAGTGTTTAGTTTAGTGTTTAGTTTAGTTTACCTCGCTTTTGGAAAGAGAAAAATCAAACATTTGATGTTTGGAAGAAAAGTCACCACCAGCAGACTGCGCTTTCGAGACCAACAGAAAAAGGGAAAAGATAGAAACAATGTCCACGCCAAACAACCAAGGTATGTCAGCATTCATAGCCAATGTCATAGGACTTTTAACCTAACATTTTTAACAGATCTCCAGAAAAAATACAACCAGTTCCAAGAATCCATCAACGACATATCGCAAAAGATCAATGAGTTGACAACCGACCAAGAGGAACATGAGATAGTCCTCAACACGCTGAAAACTGCACCAGAAGACAGACGGTGCTTCAGAATGGTCGGTGGTGTACTATTAGAGAAGACTGTGGGAGAGACCAAACCGGTGCTGTCCCTCAAGTTGTCTAACATCAAAGTTACCGTAGAGAACTTGACTAGTGAATTGAAGAAAACTACTGAATCATTCGAAAAATGGAAAAAGGAGAAAAACATCAAGATTGTAAGACAATAGAGTTGAACAAGAACAGCAAAGTATATTCTTATATATAGATACTATAAACACATACCTTTTTTCGGGGGCAATTATTTATCTTTTTTACTCTCCTCGATAGTAGTTTTACCACTTGAATAAATGAAACTCCAGATGAAAATGAACCATCCAACAAAAACAACAACACTCGATGTGATGTAGACCCAAGAGTTGGTGATTTCCCAACTTCTCAAGAATTCGTCATTGGCCAAGTGTCTGATACTCTTAATATCTTTGGTTTGTAAATAGCTATACCCTGGTTTGTTGTAATTTAGTTCAAATGAGAAAACACCATGATGATCTGGCAATTTGAAAACGACCCCATAGACGGTTTCGTTTGGTAATTCCTCCAAGACCTTAAGGTCTAATCTATGGTATGGGTCTAACAATTTAACATCCAATTGTATATCATCAGTGACATAACCTTTTGTTTCACCGTATTCAATAGAGCTAACTGAGATATTATAGGAAATCTCGTCTTTGATTTTGTATGGTCTTTCTTCGTAATTTTCACCATTGACATGGGAATGCTTAACATAGTTGATCTTCAAAACATTTTTATCACCAAAAGTCCATTCAATCAAGTCTTTAGCAAAGTCAGGGTTATCAATTAAAAAGGATTCATCACCAATCCAGGAAACTCTGCCATTGTTCAAGGACTGATGGGAAGCAGCAAGGTAACCTTGAGAACCAACAGCCCAGTTTGTTTCGGTCACATCATCATCAACGACATTCTTGGAATAAGAAGTCGAAGGGGCTTGCAATACTGGGAATAGTAATGGGTTGTTGGATAATAAGGCAACGGAACCTCTGTATTTCAAATCTTCATTGATTGTGGCAATTGAATCGCTAACCAAGTTTTCTTTAGTCAATTTGACTAATTTATGATCCTTATCCAAGCTATTGAAATGATCTATCAGCTGATGGTTTTTTGGAGATGGGTAAATACCTAACTCATTCAAAAATGATCTGATTGACGGATTCACAAACTTCGAGTTTGATAGGACTAATATATTACCACCTTTATTGATAAATTTGAGTAAATTCAATGGGGACAACTCAATTGACTTGGACTTGGTAGAGAATAATATCAAATCTGAGTATAATGGGATCTCATTGTTGAACAATTCAAAAGTATCAGATGTTGATAAGATAGTTAAATCTCTATCCAACAAACTAAAGAAGTCGGTGAATTGATCTAGTTCAGTCAAATTCTCGTCAAATAACACCAGAGTTTTCTTAGCCTGGGTGGAGCAGAAAGAAAAAGATACCTGTACGAACAACAGGACCAATTGAAACAGCTTCATCGTGTGATATTTGGCTTGGAGAGTGAGGTGTCCACGCTTTACAAGTAACAAACACGTCGGCTTCCAAATCACCAAAAAAGTCAACACAAGGTTGGAAGTGGATCGCGAATAGAATGGATTCGAGACGTTTTCTCAAATCAAAGAGAAAGACAACACCAAAAACACAACAAAACACAACACATCACAACACAATACGATACAAGAACCCATTGTTTGAAGCTCACGATGTCCGATGGTGTTAATAATGATATTGCTGAAGCCTTTTTGAAGCTCGCAGAGGGCGAAAAAACAGCCACACAGCTGGAGAACATGCTGGAAAGACTGGAATCCAACATTGAGGCACTACTGAAACAAGTTGAAGAACAAGAAGAAGAAGAAGCTGAGACTGTTCAAGGGGCTGGTGACGAAACTACCGAATCTACTCAATAAAAGTACAGCAACGGGGTAATTATGAATTCGATAAATTAGAAATGGTTTGGCTCCAAAGAAGGGCTAAAATGAGTTGGTATCGCTGAATTTTCAGTCTTTATTTCATTAATCCACCATATTCCCACTATCCTCAATTTAATCGAATTGAAGAAAGGTTTTGAGCCACATGGGAGAGATATCAATAAGCATACTTCAATTCAAATAGTACAGCAATGAACGGTTTAAGACTGGATACGTATACAATCTTCCAGTAAAATGAATGTATTCAAAAGAAAATCATCAAAATCTAACAGGTTCGGTTCTTGTAAGTTCTTTTCATCAACTTCAAATACCAATGTCAAAACTTTACGATGGGTGTTCAATTCGAGAATAGTGCTCAGTCAATCTGGTGCCTTTTGACCTCAAACCTGAAAAATGAGAACGATTTTTTCCGGTTGAACTGCTGTTTACGCTTCCTACCGAAAACATTATATAGGTCCATCAGTAATGCTCTAGAATCAGACATCGAGGTTATATCTTCCGTTCATTTTGATAATTTTGCAGACTATTAAGACTGACATCCATGCGATCTCGTTCAGCAACACTTGTGAATCCAATAGTCACACCAAAATCAGGTGTTATTCGAACACCTTAATTTTACTAGTGGCCCAGCAATAGTCAGCAGGACATTATTGACTGGCGATGATACTGCCGTTCGTTGTGCACTGTTCAACGTTTCCTCAAAAGGGAAATACCTGGTCATCGTTTTCGATAAAGTGTTCTCTTTCTTCCACTGAAAACCAGCCTTTTCACGGTGGGGTGTTGGGTTGTTCAAGTTTAACGACAGCTCATTCCTTGGTTACTTAATGCTACTTATTTCCATTCTTCGTGGATTTTCAAGAAGCGTCCTATGGCTCTATAAACTTGGTTGCGAAACAAACCTTTTCTAAGGAAACTTATTAAATTAGTTTATTTTTGCCGTCTCAGTAGGAACATTCATTGATGAAGGTACACAATTCATGGTTATTAGAAAAAATCCTGATTCTGTTGTTAAAAGAGCAAGACAGTCACAAGAGGTTCAAGGATAACAAACATGAGAATTTTAAAACAGAAGAATGTTTCGATCCAGACGTTACTTCACCAGAGATGTTATTCTAACAACTGAGTCATCTCAACCTATTATTACATTCAGTTGGTACATTCCAATTAATATTTTACAACTGTTATTGCATTACTTCGACTTCATATTACAAGATGTCAAAGAAAAGTTATCCCTATTTTTACTCTATAAAGTTTTAATAATATATACCGTTCTTTTATCTGAAATTATCAGTTGTAACTATACTCAACTTAAGCAAACACTCGATTCGAACTTGATATACATTTGAAGCCGTCCAAATTCTAAGGAAATTGTAATGTAGTTACTCAACAGATAAGCACTAGATTGTGAGTAAGTAAAAAGGAATAATGGGCTTTACGAAGGGAGTAGTAGGATCGTTCAATTTAAAGCTATCGCCATCATCATACAGACACCATCATAAGTACTAATAAAAAAGTTGAAGTTCAAGATTAACCTGTTTTTCTTCAAATCAGTACTGCACTTGTCCACTAGTGATATAGTTCTGCGAAGTCTGTATTGACGAGTACGCTGCCTGCATGTTCAACGGGCTCCTTTTAAAGTTCGAGACCGTCTCTGCCAATTGATTCACTGTCTCCGCCTTCACAGTACTCATATAATGCGAAATAGCACTTCAGATGGTAAAGCCAGATCGGGTCCTGCAGACGGATCGTTACCGCGTTTTATTTCAGCTAAGCAGCTGTGCACTCTCTATTGCTTTTAAATATGCCTGAAGTAAATCAGAATGGGTTCGGCCTCAACGAAGGGTTAAAATTAGTTGGTATCATTAAATTTTCAATCTTTATCTTTCCGTTTGTTTTATTAATCCACCATTTATTTCCAGTATCTGAACTTGGTAAGGGTAGTTTATCGAGGTCCAACTGTTGTTCTGTTTCAGTACCTGCATCAGATACGTCTTCTTTCATAAATTCTTCGCTGTTTGCAAAGATCTCCTTCACCACTTTGTCTTGTTTCAACCTATCAAAAACTTTCACTTCGACTTCAAACGCTGCATATATCGGCCTATGATCACTGAACTCTAGTTCTGGAACATAGTCATATTTCAACTGTTTCATATTGAGGGGGGATTTCTTGTTTTTCTTGGTTAATATACGATCCGTCCATGCTGGAACTCTTCTTTTATCCCCTGTATCATATGTCGAAGTGCCTTTGTCAAATTTATAAGTTGGAGGGAATTTAATCTCCATTTCCTCAAAATACTGGAAAGAAGTTCCTTTAATCATCTGATTCGTTAGTTGATCGTGCTTCAGCAATACATCAAAAGATTTCAATGGGATTGCATATCTAACCTCTTCATTGGATAGATCAGAAATTCTATAGTTGAAATCACCCATCCATATCATTAAATCAAACTCTTTACTGTATCTATTAGATCCAAATTGTACTTTCTTGATAATACTTTTGTAATCACTTCGGCGCTGTTCATCATTTTCTAAACCAGCAGATAGATGACTTGAAACAAAACAGAGTTTAGTCATTGAGTATGAAAGATTGACAGACACAGCACCTTTGTTTGAAGAAATACCACCAAATCCTGTTCTCTTCACTGTTTTTTCAATATCTTCAAGATATTTGTACTGATCTTCTTTTATGAACACCATTAGTGCAATACCACCTAACTGTACCGAAGCAACCTTTTTGTATGAGTTGTATCTCTCATTCAAACAGCTAGAAATCTGATACTGCCAAAGCTTCACTTTGGTGTTATCACTAACCATAAGACTATTTGTGGTTAGCTCAATGACTTCTTGTAACCCAATGGCAACGATATCATATATTTTAGAGTTTTCACCATCTGGGAACAACCACGGTGACAAATCACCTTGTGAAGTTTCACCATTCACGTTAAAGGTACCAGTAAATATTGAAATTTGTTTGGAATAGTTTAGTTCGGCATTACTCAACTTTTCTGAAAGATATTCGTGGACTGGATCTATGAGCTTAAACTTAACTGGCTCCGAGATGATCTGGTGAATATCTTTATAGTTCCTTGAATAAAGATACTTTGCAAAAAACTCATCCAGCTTTAGATAATTGTCATCCCATAGTAAATCATGTTTTTGAAATAGATCCAGCAGCTCGAAGCTCCCAAGCTCCAATATCATTCTCTCTAAAACGTTTCTATTTATGGACTGCAGAATTGAGTTACCGTAGTATAATGATTGACTGAATTTGACAAAATTCATCTTAAAAACACCTAACTGGTTGCCAACATAGATCTTCTTTTTGATATCGTAAACGAACGCACCTATTTCCAAGATTCTATCTTTTAATAATTCTGACAATAATTCAGGCGACTTTATCCAGAAATTTTTCGAAATATCAAGACTAATAACATCTCTTTGATTCAGCAAAATATCTAATTTCTTCATTAGATCTTCATCGGTTGCTTTATGTTTAATGAATTTGAGCATAAAAACGTTTCCGTATTTAGAAATTAAAGAGTCCAGGTGTCTGTCAACCAAGGATTCATGAATATCAATGTACTTGTGTTTTTTATTTGTGTCAAACTCAAGTAATGGCAGGTTACCCATGAGCTGAATGTATGATATCAAAGTAGAATCGCTATAAAAAATGAATTCCGTCTCAATCACGTTTAAAATACTTGTTTCTTCATCTTTATTACTGATTCTAAAATCATTGGAAACTTTTGATATCAGAGTTATTAGACATTTGGAGTTTGTGTCCACTGTCGTGTTCAGTGTCTTAATAAAGCCTCGCACAAGTACGACGATGAATTGTGATTCATCAAACAGTAATTTTTCATCGTCTAGCATTCTCTTTCTAAAGTTCAAAAACTCATCAATCATTGACCCGTTATAGATATATCTTGGGTCGAAATTCTCATAAATTTGCTGATAATTATCCAACCTCAGATCTCTCTGCTGTAATGTGCTGGTCAAGTCAAAATTATTTGAGTAGTAGAACCTCCTAGAGTTCAGCAGACTGTACAGTTTTGCGCATGGATGTGTCTCAATATTATCATAATGATCAAACTCTGATGAGTTCAAACAGATGAAATCAACTTGCGTCACCTCATAAATGATCTCATGATATCTGGGACTCGCTACCTGCGCTCTTTCCTTGACAAGAACAATGAAAACATAGGACTGTAAGTTTATCAGTCCCAAAATTCCGAAATACTCAGCTGGTAATTGCCGATATTGGTCTAGTGAGTGTTTTATCTTGCGAAGCCTGTTGAAGTGTATTTGAAACTCGTTTGAGTGTGCGTTAGAGGCTGAGCTCTCGAGGACCAACGCCTGCCCGCCAGAAACAAAGAGCAGAGAGCTCCCTCCATCCCTCTTGTAGAACACTTGCATTAGATTATCGTTTGGTTCTTCCTGATGCGTAGAGAAGTAACTATCTGGTAACAACGAATTTGTGTCTGGCCTACAGACGGTAGGAGCAGGGTTATGGTAATGTATCACAGTATAGCAAAAGACGAAAACGGAAATATTCGCTGAGAATGATTATGATAGATCACGTGATCAGTCGCGGTTTAATGCGTAATGGTCCAGATCCAACCAAAGGGAAGTCGCAAGTTAACAGCTTTCAAGTTGACTGCTGGGAGGGAGGAGGAGCCTGTTCTTTCTAGCTGAAGCTGCACTTACTCCAATGACTAACGATTTCAATGATCTCTGTATGGCCTGTCGTGTCGGGGACATTCAAAGTGTCGACAAGCTGTTATCCATTGGTGTAGATGTAAGATTCCCTTTTCATATCAAGTTGAGAGTTTCATACATACTAACAAAGACTTAGCCAAACCAGACTGATGAATATGACAATACGCCTCTGTTTCTCGGTTCTTTATGTGGCCATTTGGCTGTTGTGAAGTTACTACTGGAAAGGGGTGCGGTTTGCGATGTTGATAAACTAGAGGGAGCTCGTTGTGTATATGGAGCTCTAACTGATGAGATTAGAAACTTATTGATTCAGTACGACATTAGCAAGGCTGTGGATACCAACTTGCCGTTTGCAAGTCATATCAGATCACTAAAAGATGTTGTTGAAAATGGATTGATTACAGAGGACCTGGTCCTTATAAGTCTTAATGGGGATAAAGCATGGAAAGTTCATAAATTTCTGCTGGCAGGTAGAAATCAGTTCTTCAGCAAAATATTTAAACAAATCGATAATCAAGAAGTACTGAAGTTAGATGTTAGTGAGGCCGTTTTACAGAACTTAATTGAAATCCTATATTTGATCCATGATCCATATACATTCAATAAGCTCGATAAACAAGATTTGCTCAACAAAGCAAAAAGATATGAGTTCCATGAATATAGCAAAGGTTTACAGCAGCATATCACCACCGTGGAGCCAAAAGAAAAATCAAAAATAATAAATCAATTGCAGATAACACTTTCAAATCAGGCAAGGGTGGACTTCCAAAATCTAGTTGAAGAAGTCATCATTCCAAATAAGATAATCACCGAAGAGCAGAAACTTACAAAGGAACAGATAAGCACCCTTCAAAATTCAGAAAACTACCCTGACGTCATTCTCTCAGTTTATGATGAGGACATAGATAAATATATACATTATCCGTTGAACCGTGCTATCTTAATTCGTGATGATTACTTTAAGACAATGTTTACGTCTTCATTCCAGGAAGCGCACGACTATCAGTTAACCTCGGATCACCAAATCTTAGACACTTCGCTACCAATTCCAGCTGTTTCATTACCTCCTACTTCTGAAAATATCATTGAAATCGTTATTAGGTTCCTTTATTATGACAATACTGATATTTCTTTAGATTTGGCAATTGATACCATCTTTTTGGCTGATTTGTTATTAAATGAAAGGCTCAAAACTATGGCTGCTGTTACTATCACGTCCTCAAAAGAATTTCAGCCTACAAATGAAGAGCTGTATGAAATCTTGAAAACGGGATGGCAAACAAGGATTGACAGATTAGAAAAGTTTGTTTCAAAGATCATCGCATATGAAATTGATAGATTCTTGATAGATGAGAAGTTCAAGGAAGTTGTTCTTGAAAGTTCAACCAGAATTTCAGAACGTCAAGAGTTTGACTCTATCGAATTAATAGATGATATAAGATTTTTCCTACAGAAGAAATGGAAAATAGACTTTGAAGGTCTGTTTGAAGGTGAAAAGAATGATCCCGTTGAATTCCAACCTGGTTTCCAAGGGTATCAAAATGATTTAGAAAAGATTGAGGCATTCTTACAAGATTTAGACTTGGAAGCATGAATGAAAGTACACCTAGGTTCGTATAACTGATATATAATTAAGCCTAGTCATGAATGCCATTGATGATCAATTGCCTATTTGGCCTTTCTTTTGGTAGTTTTTTTGACATGAGATTCTGGTAACCAGGATTCATCAACTGGTTTCTTTTCAGCACCTGTTGCTTTGGCAGCAGATTTACCAGAGGATTTAGTAGCGTTGACAGTTTGAATGCTTGACTTGAAATAATCAGCTCCAAAATTGATCCAAGCGAAATAGCCACCAACAGCAAGTGTAGCTAATAATAGTAGCTCTAAGATAACCAATTGAGGGTTGAAGAAAGAAATTGGTTGATCTTCAACAATGGCTAATTGGGTTCTTGCACCTAATAATGCCAAAGTGGAACCTTTGACAATGTATAAGCCAGGACTCAACAGATAGTTATCTGATCTTAAGTTGATACCAATCCTTTGATTAAAGGTTCTAGATTCACCTGGTGGAATAGCAATTGGTCCAATTTTGGCATCTGTTATATTAGCAACAATTTCTGCATTGAGTGGATTGGCAAAATGTCCACCAACACCAACAATTGTGACTTCTTCTTCCTCGTTGTTAATGAAAGAATACTCTAAAGTGATTTCCTCTCCATTGTAGAATTCTAAGACATCGCTTTGAGGTTTACCAGCAATATGATACTGGATGTCATATTGGAAAGGAGCTTGTTGTTCGACATCAAGGTATTCACCTTCAACATCGGAGTTAGCAGGATCTGCAAGGTTGACTTCAACAGCTTGAACAAGTGTGAATAGAGAAATAGCACCTGCAAATACAGTAGAAAGCTTCATTATCAATGGTAACTCTACTAATTAGCAATCTTCAACGTAAGTTATTTCCACTAATTGTGGATTTTATTGTTCGTTGTTCTTTTTCTAAAAAACCAAATCGTCGAGAAATAATCGTCCTGCATTCGCGAGAATTACCCGATATGGCCTTTCAGAGGGTTGAGATGTTGAAAAGAATGATCTCGCCAAATTTAAGTGTAATCTATACAAAAAATGTATGAAACTTGCTTAAAAGTCTTGCATGGGTAAAACATTCAGACAGACCTTGGTGAATTTGAAAGAACTGACGGGAAAAAAAATTAAGCTTTAGAATGCGATTTCTGTGGATCGAACACAGGACCTTCAGATCTTCAGTCTGACGCTCTCCCAACTGAGCTAAAACCGCTCAATACAAACGAGAAAGTAGTGGGGCTGAAGAGGATTTGCGCGCATTATGCACCCTGGCACTGAACCCCACGACATATATTTGGAGAGTGCCAGATCTCTCAAGGAATTTGGCAATCATTCAAAACAAATGCAACACTAGTCAGATATGACCAATGGATTTTACCATTAGCAGACTCCAAATAAAGACTATCGGAGTTGAATGATTTCATAGAACTCATTTGGAACAGTAGGAAAAATAGAAGATATCAGATCCACGAAATATCAAGTCTTACAAACTAAAGGACTTTGAATACATCATTAAACAACTGAGAATCACCAAAAAGAAACAATAAGAAATTGAACTGCAAGATATCCAGTTATTAGTTAAAATTGCATAGCTGATATAAAGAACATGAATGAGCGTTAGTCAACTGAAAAAAAAAAAAACAGAAGCCCTTTAGTTGGTTCTTATATTCGTTGCAGCTCCTAACTGTTTACTACTAAGGTTAATCTTGGTGATAAACCTATTGATAGAGTTTATATTGACTATACATAAGTAAGATTCAGCTCAGATTTTCTCTATTCTTGCATTTTAAGAAGTCATGGAAGTAAGCACTTAACATAGCGAATGTGCCAGTGAGTATACATCGCGAGAGAGTGTCGCTTTTTTTCATTGTGAGATATCAGTGATTGACCAAGAAACTATAAGGATCGTACTAGATTATCCTAAACTGGAGATCTATTGATTGATAGGATCTCACTTAAGCTTTTGTGAATTCTGAACATTGTTCTTCAATTACGTATAGTTCTTTTTAGTCTAACAAATACGAGAATTGGAAGATTCGAACTAACTTTGGAAATGGGCAGGTCCAGAAAGAGCTTCTCTAAACAAACAAAACAACCGCGGTATTAGTTCCTTCTTAAGATAAAGAAGACGCTAGTTCAAAGGAGAATTACTACATTTGAAAGGATACACTTCATCAACGACAAAGCTGTCAGAAGACTAGAAACGAGTAAAAAAAATTCAAGATTCACATAATATTAATCAATGATCATAAATAATTCCAATAGCAATCATGATAACAAATTCTTAAATCTTTGGCAAATATAAACTTGATATACCATAGAATCGAGTACTCAACACTCTCCACAAACATAAATTATTCGTAAAACCCAATTAAAACCTTAATTCAAGTATCTATATATCATTAATGAGCTGATTACCATCTACTCTTATGACCATCTACTGTAACCATTGTTGTAACCATTACTGTAATCACCTGAACCGTAACCATAGTAGGCATTTTGCTGTTGTTGGTAATATTGTTGTTGAATGGCAGCAGCAGAGGTCACATCATCACCTTGAGATTGTGATTGAGCGGAAGCAGCAGCACCTTGGCTTTGAGCTTGTTGACCTTGGGAAACTGGAGTAGAGGAACTAGCTTGAGAAGAACCTGATGGTTGTTGTTGTGGAACACCTGCATTAGCACCTCCATAACCACCGAAAACTTTTGGTTGACCTTGGTTGTATGGGTTTGCGAATTGTTGTTGCAGGTAGTACTGTTGCGGAAGATACATGTATGGGATGTTCTGGTAGAATGGACCTCCACTGTATGGGATGTTTGGTTGTTGACCTTGTTGACCCTGGGTGGTTGGTTGAACAGAAGAAACAACTGGAGAAGCAGCATTTAGCTCAGAACCTGGAATAGAAGAAGGAGCAGCACCAGAAGCAGTGTTACCTTGTGGTGGAACACTGTATGGGTATTGCTGTTGAGAATTAGCTTGTTGCTGAGTCTGTTGAGTTTGGTCATAGGTTCTAGCATTGGATTGCGGTGATTGATATTGATTCAAAGAAGAATAGTCTAAACCATAATTGAAAGCTGGGTGTTGATAGTTGTAGTATTGTTCATAACCCTTTGGAATAGCTCCTTGTGGTTGCTGTTGTTGACCAGGGTACTGCTGTTGAGCTTGTTGCTGAGCTTGTTGGCCTTGTTGATTGTAAGCACTTGCCTGACTAGCTTGTTGGTTTTGGTATTGACGTGGTAATTGCTGTTGAGCTTGTTGTGATTGATGGGATTGTTGTTGGGAGTAAACGCTGTTGTACTGATTACGTTGTTGTTGCTGTTGTTGCTGCTGTTGTTGTTGTTGTTGTTGGTGTTGTTGTTGTTGCTGCAGATGTTGTTGAGCTGAAACCTGGGATGGTTTCTCTTGTTCAATTGAAGAAGAACCAAATGAAATATTGTTGGAACCAGGCACTGGGTTAGCGGAGCTTGGTAAGACAACTGGAGCATCTTGCTGCAATCTTCTTGGAGCCTTGTGTTGAGGTCTCTCGGCTTCAGTAGTTTCTTGAACAATTGGAGCAGTAGCGATGGTAGTTTCTTCAATGACAACAGCTTCAATAACCTGTTGAACAGGTTCTTCGGTTACAGCTTCCTTCACTGGCAATGCCTTCTCTAATTTAACTTCTTCCACGACTTTCACAACCTCTTCAATCTGTTGTTCAACTACCTTTGGTTTAGGAGGTTGAACCTTCTTCTTTGGTTTAGGTGGAGCAGCGATAGCGGCCCATGACTTGTTTGAGGTTGAAGGCGTCTTCTCTTGAGGTGGCTGTTGTTGTTCTGGAGTTGGTTTTGGTTCTTCTTGTTTTGGTTCTTCCACAGATTTTTGTTCTGGCTGTTGCTCCTGTTGTGGCTGTTCTTGTGCTTGGTGTTGTTGTTGGTGATGCTGTTGTTTTTGTTGATGCTGTTTTTGCTCAGATAAAGCTGATGCCCAAGTTGAGCCTGCAGACGGAGTAACTGGGGCTGGAGTGGTTGATGCTGGAGCAGATGTAGCTGCTGGCTTTGTAGAGTCCTTGGAGATTGCTTTCTTTGGAGCTTGTGACTTACCTGCTGCTCTCGATTGCTTTGGATGCTTATGACTAGCAGTACCATTTTCTTTAGCACTATTTATTAGCTTCTGCTCCTCCTCTTGTTGTTGCAGTAATTGTTGTTTCTCCAATTGCTTCTCCTTCTTTGATGGTTTCTTGACTTCATCCCATTTGGAAACTGCACCTGTTGTGATCTTATCAACAATCACTTCCAATTGATCAAATTCTCTGATCAGTTCTTGTAAATCATCATTAGACCAATCTGGGAATAATTCGCTTAGTGTGGTCAGTTTGAATTTAGTATCTTCGCTTGGCTTTGAGTCTGCACCTGAAGCACCATTGAATCTTTTAGTCTGATTTCTGAAACCACCTCTTTGAGGTCTTCTTGTTTGTGTTTTCTGTTGTGTTTCTGACATTATGTTCTGTGATGTGATATTTGAAATTTGCTTAGCGAATCTCGTGTGTGACCTGAAACCTTGAAAATAGCTGTGATTCTCTTGTAGTTATAGAAGTAATCTTTCTTTTTAGAGATACTTTCAATTGAAGTTTTCACGTCTGCTGGGGATGAGAGTGCTTTGCCTTTGGATTTTTGACTTAATAAACTGTTGAAAATTCAATTAACAAAAAAATATAAGTTTCTGAAGCTAAAACAGTAAAAATTATCCAATTCCGTAGATGTTTAACTTTCCACTTTGACTTGATAAAAAAGCTTAGCAAAATAAACAGGTTTTTGATAACTGAATTGCGTTAGTAGAAGCTAAATTTGCTATTTAAAGAGTGGAAAATTTGTCGACGATTGGGAAAAAAAATGAGGAAAAAGTCCCGCGATTGTTACCGAATTGGGCAAGAATAATGGATGAGCTTCGCAGTTTGTTTGACAGTAAATTCGACCTCTTTCTGAAGGGTTTGTTTTTTCTTGATCTGGTAAGTGAAGCCTGAGTCTCAAATACGCGTCAAGCAGAAGCTCAGTGGCTTACAAGCTCAAGTTTCACATTCCTACCTAGATTGCTCTTAACCGAGGTTACCCTACCCTCCCCGTTGATTACGCGAATTATCCAGAACCATCTCGAACGCGGGTGCATGGATGGCATCTCTAAGCCAGTACAATAATCTACGCTACGTATTAAGCTCATCAAAACAAAAGTTGTACAAATATTTCATTAAAACTTACAATCCTAACTAAAAGATATAAATAACGTTAACATCAAGGTCTTTGACTAACTAATATGGAGTTATAACTTGGTAACCCCTTTGAATAGTTATAATTGATCTTTGGTGTGGAAGATGTTCAAAGCTTCGGTGATTCTGGCAGTCATGGTCTTCTCACCTTCTCTGACCCAGACTCTTGGGTCAAAGTACTTTTTGTTTGGTTTGTCTTCTCCTTCTGGGTTACCAACTTGTGATAAAATATAATCTTTCTTGTTCAAGACGTAGTCTCTAATACCGGTCAAGTAAGCATATTGACAGTCAGTATCTAGATTGACTTTGACAACACCGTTCTTGATAGCAGTGTCAAATTCTTCTTGAGTAGAACCAGAACCACCATGGAAAACTAAGTACAATGGATGTTTGCTTGATGAACCGAGGGTCTTTTTAGCATAAGCTTGATGGTCACCTAAGATTGAAGGTTTCAATTGAACGTTACCTGGCTTGTAAACACCATGAACGTTACCAAAAGCAGCTGCGATTGAGAATTTAGGATCAATTGGGGCCAAAGCTTCATGCACTTTAAAGACGGTTTCTGGAGAAGTGTATAGAGAGTCCTTGGAGACGTGTTCGTTGTTAACACCATCCTCTTCACCACCAGTGATACCAATTTCCATTTCTAACCATTGTTCAATTTTAGCCATTCTGGTGAAATATTTGACACAAGTAGAAATGTTCTCATCGTCGGTTTCTTCAGAAAGATCCAACATGTGGGAAGAAAATAGAGGTTCGCCATGTTCTTTATAGTAAGCTTCATCAGCTTCTAGCAAACCATCAAACCATGGTAACAATTTTTTAGCACAATGATCTGTGTGCAAGACAACTGGAATACCATAGGTTGGAGCAATGGATCTAACATAGTGAGCGGCAGCAATGGCACCGGCAATTGAAGCTTCTTGGTTGCCGTTTTTGACACCTTTACCAGCAAAGTAAGCAGCACCACCTTGGGAAGTTTGTAAAATAATTGGGGATTTGTTGTCTCTGGCAGCTTCTAAAGCAGCAACAACAGTTGAGGAAGATGTAACGTTGATTGCTGGAATAGCAAATTGATGTTCTTGAGCATAGTCAAATAAAGCTTTAACATCGTCACCGTATATAACACCGGATTTTCTTTTAAGAACGTCTTGGACACCCATGATTGTAATGATTTTCAATTGATTGTTTTGATCAGATTAAGATCAAGAACGAAAAGCCTATCAAAAAAGGGAATTTCCAGTTGATTTTATATACCAAGGAGTGACCCAAAAGAATTTTTCATAAGGTGGTGGTCAAACTGCCTAAACCGGGAAAAAACGCTGGCAGGGTTATGTTGCACCGCCGTCTCCATACCCTTCTGTACCTAAAAGGAAACCACCCATAACGTGACACAAACAGCTGACCACCACATCACGAAGCACCAGGCCATGGTAAGCAAAACATAAATTCCTGTCTCGTCAGTGGGCACACTAACTTGACAAACGCAGACAGTCACATGTCACCTTGTGTGATTACTCAATGCAACTGAAGACATCCCCTTGATCTCAGCTTCAACGAAAGGACTACGGAAAAACTGTTTACATTGACATCCCGGAGTTCAGCGGCTAGAACCAGAGGACAGTTGTTCCACCGAATTGTCATTCTTCCACTAAGCACCGGGATTATAACATTAACCTTCCACGACATGCATCCGGCAATACAAATTAACACATAAGCCAGACATAAAAAGTTAAATGAATTACCGGTCCAGAAGGACGGTTTCTTGATCTACGAAGAATACAATTGTATACCCATGCTATAGTATCTATTAATACTCGTTATGGAAATATTCCACCTCGCTATACTAGACCTTCGTTAAAACTGGTTTCAGTTGTATACCCTTCCAGAACAGCACTGTGTAATGAAATAACAGCAAGGGAGTATCCAACAATCTCTAGTATACTATGAACAACATTGAGCCAAATGAAGATCGGTATCGAAACCAAAATAAATGCTAAACGAATGCTCTTCGCATTAAAATCTCTCCCAAACACATGCACTTCCTGAAACTTCTGTAATGCTAACAACACTGCAATGAATATGCCTAGTGTCAATAATAATGACCAGTTAAAGAACACCGTTATTAAGGTAACGATCAATCCAATGACGATATAGTTGGAGCTGAAGTAGGTCAGATTATTAGTAGCACGTATCTTCAGATCCTGAAAGCTTTTTGGAAGGTTAACGTTCTTGAAGTTAAAAAAATGTGACCATGGTTTGACGTGCGTCAGTTTATAATGAATGAAAGGGGAGTAGTACTTATTGAATGTTTGTTAGTTGGTTATTCATCATTTGATCTGCTGTTTTATCTGCAGCACTAACTTACCCGCAATGACTCTTTTGAGTTATTGATGACATGAACAATCGTTTCCCTTTGTGGAATTTGGAAACTCATGGTAGAATATGAAAAAAGATAGACAACGGAAGTGCTAAGATCTGGATTTGTCTCTGTTTTAGTGGGTAAGTTGTCTGTACACGTCTTGATCTTTTCCTTCTGAACATTGCCAAATTCGCGAAAATGATAAATGAGCTTAGCTTAGCGTCACACTGAAAAGGAGTCAATCTTCATCAGTTCATGACTGGTAGATTCAGTTTTTCTTTCGTTATTATTTCCATCTTCCCAATCGAGGAAAGTTTATAGTTTTACTATGACCATAAGTGCCCTGATAATCTACATGCTTTAAAAAGAGGAAAAAAATATTCATGTCATTAAGATTTACAAAAAGTTTCTCATGGTTCTTATCATATGTTGCCTCGTAATATATGAATCAGGTTTCACCTGCCTTTTTGGAATTACAAGCAACTATTCTAATTTTATCAGCATGGACAGTTTCATTAGCATCCAACTTCACATTAACATCCTTAATGACAAATGTCCAGACATCGTCACAGAACCTATATGTATGCAGATGACCCTTAAATGTCAGTTTCGACTTAGTGTCATCCTTTAACGATTCAGAAACTACCCTATCAAACTTGAATTGATGTTAGTAACAATGGCCAATAACAGCATCAATATAGTCAAATACATACATTGGCTAATATTCTCATAGCTAGTTGGGGTTGGATTCTCTGGTCGCTGTTGACCTGTTAGCTTGCAGACTAGTGATACCAAGGGTGGTAATTCCAATACTTACGATATCAATGTATCCAAAGCATCTGTTAAAGAACTCCCAAGTCTGAGCAGATTTAGAAATTAGTAATCCATCCGAAAGCTATCCATTTGCAACAGAAAAAAGGAGAAACGTACGTGCTTCTTCTATAAAGTTCGTAATAACCTTGAGAACTCATATTGTGTAAATATTGGTCCCAAAGTTGACTGACTTTATGCTTTTCCAGCGAGTATTCAATGGCAACTTCACGTTTTTTTGGTTTGTTATTGCAGAATAAAACAATGCGATATTAAGATTATCGCGCAAATTACTGGATTTGCTCGCCCATCTTCAAAATTTGAAAGAATTGAATGAACTTATCAGCCAGATTCTTTTGAAAGTATTTTAATTGTCGAGACAAAGAGAGAAATGTCATCTACGATCTTCTACCGCTTCAAGTCCCAAAAGGCTAACTCAAGAATTAGCTTCGATGGTACTGGTATCACTGTTTTTGACCTAAAGAAAGAGATAATATCCGAGAACAAACTGGGAGATGGTACTAATTTCGAACTTCGAATTTATAATAACGATTCAATGGAAGAATATGCCGACGATACAGTGGTGGTACCTAGATCAACTTCAGTTGTAGCTAGAAGATCACCCCCTTCAAAAAATGGGAAGAGCAATGCTGCCAGATATGTCACTGGTAAACCAAAAATAACAAGAATAACATTGAATGCAAACAACAATAGTAGCAGTAATAGCAGCAATCCGAACCAACAACCCTCTGCTGAAGATCTTCAGGCACTTTCCGAAACAGATAGAATTAGTTTGATGTTTGCAAAACAACAAGACCAATGGCAAGAAACACAACAAGCAATGTCTTCAGTCACTCCAGTCTACAGTAAACAAACAAGTGCAAGTACAGGAGCTACACAAGACGATGCACCACCACCTGGATATATGTGTTATCGTTGTGGCTCAAAAGATCATTGGATCAAAAATTGTCCTACTAATAATGACCCCAACTGGGAAGGTAAAAGAGTCAAGAGAACTACGGGTATTCCTAAAACATATTTACAAACAGTTGAGGACCCTCAAAACGATCCAACAAAAACTTACATGATGAATGAAGAAGGTAAATTTGTGGTTCAAGTAGCAGATTCAAAAACCTGGGAAACGTTTAAGAAAAAAGTCAGCAAGAGTCAGCAACTAGTTGAGGATTTAAGAGAAGAGGTTGATAAAGAATTTTTAGATCCTGTTGATGGAAAAATCATGCAGGATCCAGTGACAACGCCTTGTTGCTCAAAAACATACTCAAGAGCGACCATTGAGGACCATTTGCTAGAAACTGATTTCGTATGTCCGAATTGTTCTAAGGAAGATATCTTCTTAGACTCTCTAGTTCCTAATACTGAATTGAATGAAAAGATCGAGAAGTATCTTGATGGTGAATTTGATAAAAGAGGGATCAAGAGGAATCTACAAGGCCAGGAGAATAGTTCACAAAGTAAGAAACAGAATACTGGCATTCCTTCTATCAGCTCTTAAAGCTAAATGTCAGCTGAAGACCAATATACAAAAAATTAACCAAATGAGATCAAGTCTATAAAAGTGAGTCTAATTTTCACCACCAGAGTAGCTAATGACAGCGTATTTACCACTAGCTAACCAGCCCAATCTATTTTCGTCATGTGTAGCCCAATCATCACTGATAGTTTCGTATACGCCTTCCGGTAACCCAACAAGAACATCAGCTTTGACAGTTCTTAAAGATAAAATTTTTAAGCCTTCAGAAGCTAATGGCCCAATGGCTTCAACAAAAGTGGTTGTAGGTTTCCATCTTCTATCAGCTGTCAGTTTTCTATAGTTCATATCACCTTTGAATATAACCAATGACGAATTTAATAATTCCTTGTGAAGCTCAGCACCACCGTAATTAGTGAATGATGGTGAAATATGGTAGAAATCAAGCGGAGTAGTCCAGAATGCGGAGGTCTGGATTCTCAAAGTGCCAATGTTGTTCAAGTATTCAACCTTGTTGATAAAATAGTTAATTTCTTCTCTGTGCTCTTTAAAAGTGTCTTCATTTCTTAATTGGTCTAGCAAGATATAGAAATCTTTCAGATTGACATCAGAAACCATCCATGGAATGTCCTTAGTATGAATGACAATCTCATCAGCAAGGCCAGCATCGATTAAGACTAAACTGAAGATTAGATCTGTATACAACTCAAATCCAGTGTTATCTAGAACGAAATCCACCCTTCTCTTAGAATCAGAGCGCAACTGTTTCCAAGCCAGGCCTAGATCATTAGAAAGGATTTTATCTTCTGACTTTTTTCTAGCTTCTTTTCCCTGGATGGATTTGATATCTTCTAAAGTTGCGGTAGCCAACAGGGATAGATCTGTAGCATTACCCCATAAGGAAACTTCGGCAAACTCCCTGAAGAGGATTTCCAGTTCTTCGTCATTAACTTTAGTAGATGCCAATTGTTTAGATAGCTGGAAGTAATGAATCGCCAGTTCATTAACACCAGCAACAGAACTGCTAAAAGAATCGTCCTTCAATTTCGCAAAAATATCATAATTGAACCATGTCGCTTGTTTCAGGAAGTACAGGTTGATTATCCTGTATAGATGACTTTCTAGTATCAACCACGGACCAGTCAACCAAGTGTAATCATGACCTTTTAGCTCATCATTAAAGGCCTTGTAAACTGGTAACAAGAATGGTTCTGGGAATAGGTCTACCGCTTCATCGTTGATGATCTTTTGTTTGAGACCTTTCAATTGCCCAAGAATGACTCTACCCTCGTCGCTGTTGTACTTAGAGGAGTTTAACTTGATAGTGGAGTCAATGTCATCAATTGCATCCTGGACAATTTTGACCCAACGGACTCTTGCTGTGTCATAGGCAAAAGAGTCCTTTTCGTTGTTATAGTAGACAGGTGGCACTATTTGTAGTGTTAAAAAATGTGCTTTCGATACTTATCACTCAATGTGTGTACTCACGGTTCGACATCTGGTAATTTGGGGTTTTTGGGCTTTTTGGAGGATTATAAGAAGTGCGTATTCGGTTGAAGACGTCTCTTTATGTATCGATTTTTGACCGCAAAACACCAAACCGAAGCCATGTGGAATTAGAACAAACTCGAAACTTCTTAAAAATAGAAAAGGAGAGGGGTGAGCGCTTAGACAGGTAGCACAGAGAACTAGACAGAGGTATACCTGTCTCAATTGAGTATCAACTAGTACTTCCTTGTGCTACTGGACTATACAAAGAAGATAGACTTTAAGAAAAGCTACTAACCTTTCCCAATTGGGCGGGTTTGATACAAAATTAGTCTATTATTGAAATATAAAGATTTCACCTTTAAATATGAGTAAAACTATTCACATAACAGTTCAGAGCAAGTGAAACCAACACAATGGCGAAATCGCTCAAAGAACTTTTCCAGGACTCGCTTGGTAAACTCCATGAGCTGGAGTCGTCCGTCATCAGACAGGACTCTGAGGCGTACCAATCACTATTAACCACCTCCATCGAATCATGGCTAGCTGTTAAACGAGCCATCTCCCAACTTTCCTTGTTCAGTTCAAACGAGTCCTTGGAAGATCTAAACACATCTGAGATCAAATACCTGGCTAGTGACTATTATATGGCACAGTTGTATACACAGCTCTTAAGACCATCCAAAATAAACAACTTGAAGAAGGCAATCATCTTGAACCTTCAATTCTTGAGAAGTCTCAATGATTATTCCATTCTAAACAAAACACAGGTGGAAAGATATGGTATGATTAAAAATTCCCCCTTAGAGATACCGCTATTACTGAGGGGCACATCTGTCACCGATAGAGAAGAGAAAATTGGATTATTCAAACAATCTAGGTCATTAGCACAGAAATTGGAGTACTTAGAGAAGTTAGAAGCTAACAATGAAGAATACCAAAACACTGATGAAGATGTTATAAGATCACTGTACATACAGCAGTTAGAACTGTTTTCAATAAAGACATTCGAAAACCTTAAACTAATAGCGCAGGAACTAGAGATCTTGCTATCAATTGAAGAAGGTAGAAACAAGATTCAAGAAGTAAATGACGAAGAAGAACAGGAAAAGAGAGACCCAACAGGCTTTACTGAAAACTTGGAGTCCTCGAATAAAGACATTCTATCCAAGGAAGGAAAGATCTTAAAGCCCTTCACTATAGTAAAGAGAGCAGATCTTAAGAAGAAAGTCTTCGGTACTGGCCAATATTTACCAACAATGACTGTGGAAGAATACCTTGAACAGGAACTGGCCAACGGTGGTATGGTTCAAGGTGGTGGTAATGAAGGTGTAGAAGAGAGCGATCAGGATGAAGATGACTATGAGAAGAATGACAGAGAAACTTATAAGAAGAGAGAATGGGATGAGTTCACCGAGTCACATGCGAAAGGAAGCGGAAATACGATGAATAGAGGTTAGCCAAAGAAAAGTAAGTTCATGTACATTTTTAAGTTCCCTATATCTATTGTCATTCATTCAAAATAAACGATGCTGTGATCTGTCAAGCTTTGTGAAAGTTTTGACTAGATTATTATATTGTTCTGTCAGTTCAGAGTAGTTCAGAACGTCATTTTCAGTTTCATTCAATTTGTACCTTAACCATTGATCATCCTTATCAAAAGTCAATAGCAAGTTTAAAATAATGGTGTATAAGTCAGCAATAATAAATCTAACATCTTCCAATTCTTTATAACGATAAATGAACTCGTATAAAGATTCGACAGCACCTCTAAAATTTTTGTTCCTTAATCTATAAGAATATAAAACTTTATAGAAATAGAGCCCTTTCTGATAGCCATTAGCCCCTTGAGCTTTCTTGAGTAGTAACGCATCGATTTTCAGTTCGTCTTGATCAAAATCAAACTCATTTAAGATACGCATACTGGAAGTCTTGCACAATTGATGAATAAACTTATTCAAGCATTCATCTTTCAGTTTAGGCTCATCAATTTTTCTTAAAGCAACAACAGCCTTTTGAAAGTCTGATAATTCAATAGCAATAGTCAAATAAGTATGATATTTCAGCTCATCATACTTGGCATCGAATTCAGGATTAGATTTGTTTTCAATCGAATTTTCAATGAATTTCAGAGCTTCATTTAGTTGCAAATTATTCAAAAATAAAATAGATAAATTCAAATAGTACTTGGATAAATTAGTGTTGAAAAAGATGGAAAAATCATCTAGAGGCCCCAATAATTCTCTCTCCTCTTGGGAAAGCTTATACTGAGAGATTAATGATGCTTGTAAAGTGAAGATCTTGCATGACTTGGAAGGTTGATTTATTTTGAAAAAAACAACACCTTTCAGAAATTGGTCAATAGGGGACCTGTCTAGAAATCCAATAAAGTTATGATAAACGAGTGACGAATGATTGCTCGTGATTAGCCAGATGATTAAAGAATGCAAGAATTCATTAGTATGGATATATGGTAGAACGGATGTTTCAATGAATGTGATAAGATTGGCATCAGTGTATTGAAAACCGTCACCAAATTTACTCGAAATGATCTTGTAGAATAAATTATTGGATAATTGTGAGGTTCCATCTAACTCCAACTTATTGGAACTATTGAAGTTAACACCAAAGGAAATTTGAACGATCTTGTAATCTTTATAAAACCTCAAAATTTGGGCCGTCGCACTGGACAAGGCCTCTTTATCTTCAAAATCAAGAACTAGTAAAAGAACTGACAGATCCAACAGTGTCTCTAGGCTCGATTCGATAATTTCTTTTGTTGACTCAATGACAACTTGTGATGAGAAGCTCGTTAATTGGGATTTCACAAGACGATCGAAAATTGATCTAACACCCTGCTGCAATTCCAACAAAGATGTTACATACTGGAAAATGTTCTCAAATTCTGTCAATTGAGAAACCAAAGTAGCTAGGTTTGCTTGATTGAAATTATTGTTAAGGTAATTGTCATAAATCAAAGTGAACTCTTTTAAAGGGGAGTCATTCAAGCTAATGGAGCCAGTCAATGTCGTTAGACTGTTTTTAACATTATCTTGAATATTCCTTCCGAGCGTTTGTCTGAACTGATGGATAATATGAGCAAACTTGGTTAAATCATTACCTTGGTCTGATGGTTTATTCAAGTTGATAGCTTCAATTTCCGACAAGGGTCTAACAACAGAAAATCCAATTCGATTACTCAAGAGTATGAGCTGGTTATCGACAAATATACTCAGCGACTCATCAGCTTGCTTTTTGAATTCCTGACACAGTGTATCAAATCTTGACCATTGTTTTTCCAAGTTAAGCTCGTAATTCTTATCTGATTCGATAGCCTGTCCAATAGTTTTGGACACCTTTTCAACCAGTGATAGGTCATTAAACACCCTTTCATCAAATACTTTTTTCAAACTATTGGAAAAATGGGCCTCAAATATTGGCAACGCTGTTTCAATGATCTCATTGGAGTAAAAACCACTTTGAAAAATCTTACGATTGTAAAATTCAGTCGAGGTTTCACCATTTAGGTTGCGCTCCAATGATAAAGGTGATTGATTGGTCAAAAGCCATTTAGCAGATCCATCTATTGATATTTTGAGGGAATGAAGGATCGACGACGTGTTACTCTTCCAAAGAGCCCATAGTTGGAGTTCGTTGTTGATATTGAATAGTTTGAAATCCCCTATACTCCAAACAGCTGTTGCGTCAGGTAAGGTGATGGGGAACTCAAATTTAGTCCCGAGGTCTTGAATATCTAAGTTTGGAGAATTTTGGATCTGAAAAACTTTAAAAGAACCCCCACCAAAAGGTAGAAACAAGGTTAAGTATGTTACTTCTTCTTCGCCAACGTTAATGGTTAATGTATCTAAAAACTTAGAAGGATTGGAGTCGAAATAAAGCTTGTTTGATGAAGATGATGTAGTTAGTTCACCCAAGTCTTTTTCTAAAACCAAACTTTGTGCCTTAATTGACCATATACGTAGTTTCTTGTTGATGGAAACGGTTATTAATAAGTCATCAAAATGTAAAACATCAATGGCAGCCTTCTCAGATAAGTCTGGATCGTGATGAAATTTTGGTCTTTTGACCCATGGCTTCAATAAGTGTCCTAAACTCTCCAAGTAAGAGTTATCATTGAAAACAAAAGGCTCAAATGAAAAATCCTCAATGTCCTTCTTTAAGCCAATTATACCACCATCTTTAAGTAAAACAATGGCGTAATCATATGAGTAAGAATAGAATATATGTGGCTTTCTGATATCAAAACCATAAGGATTGGAGATTCGACACCATTCTTTATAATTGGTGGATGATAAGTCATTTGCTTTATTTCCTTTTTCGATAAAATGAGACAGTTCCAAGATTATTGTTATCAAAAGACCAGTTTCTGTAATAGCATCGGTAATCACATAGGTCTGTTCATTTGAAATAAAACTGTTGATAATGAAGCAGTTTGGTAATATTTTATCGGGTAGGTTTATTTTGATCGATCTAAACTCGACGTTGAAATTATTGTTTAGTACAATAGGTTCAAGCAAAATACTGTGGCCATCATTCAAGATCTTATGACTCAGTCGACTAGGAACTGGGCTGTTAACAATCTTCAAAATACCAGAAGAGGATGCTAGTTTGGCATTGAATTGTGTTTCTGGATCTGTCACCAAGTCTGGCCTATCACGACTCCACTGATCTCTCAGCACATCCAACTCCAATACTTTGAGAGATGTATTTGTGTTAGATCTCGCAGATCCAATTACAAGACCCATAGTAACGGCGAGCACAGAGAAAACTATCAATGTTTCTTCTAAAGCTTCCTACTGCTTTGTTTACGTTTTTCCATCTAAGTTTTTCTTCCAAACCATAACAACACCCGGACACCAACACCATCCTCCGGTTCGCTGATTTTTGCCCTAGTCTACTTTAAGTGTTACCCGCCTTATAGGCCGCGAATTCGTTTCATGTTTCTCTCTTTCCCGCCATAAAAGAGAGAAAAATTTTCAATATCTCTACTTCTTTCCTTTCCACACTCAACAGAGCTCACTTGTTCTCTCCACTTCTCTGCAGAAGACAGCGCACAAAACATGGAATAATAAGTATGTCCAATTGCAATTGCGAGCCAATCAATCCATTCTATCTTCATCTTGGTGGTTTATTTTAGCTAATTTTTTCTGATGATCCAAAAAAATTTTCAAACTAGAGTATGTGACATTTGAATGATCGCAAAATTTTTATGCATGGCTTTCTGAAGCATATATGGCCACCATTGGGAGATGATTGGATCGCATTACCTCTTTACATGCAAAGGAAGTCTGTGAACTAACCAACTGTTATAATTAGGTTTTCTTCTATTTGGACGCTTGGAATACAGAGGTATTCTTATTCTTTGTTGCAGTGCCTTTCTACTAAGAGTGTGTTTCCTCTAAATTTTAATTTGAAACATGATATGAATCTTTATGAACTTGAAATTTCTTTGATATTATGATGTTTTTTTATGATGACTTTACAAAAACAAAGCTGGAATTACTGGCTGATACCCCGTGATGGATAAGTTTTTGCACTATACTGATTTAAAACACATATATTGATCGATTTCAAAATCATTCAGGGGAATAATTTGGTTCAATATTAGGTCTACTTGAGAATGCTCGTTTTTTGGGCTTATATGTCCTTTTCAATGTTTTTTGAAGTGACGAGTCTTAGCACTGGGCACTGAATATATTTATGAGTGACAATGCTTTAGTGGGCCTAGAAAACCCACGCTACCGATCTTTAAATATTGAAGAAAAAGGATATTTAGAAATTTTTTTTGAAAATATGTAAGTACTTCTCAATTTTAACAAAATTTTGCTCTTTTCAATTTGCAAACAAAATGATGATACCTTTAGATGACGAGTCAGATTTCGGGATACCCGATGATGAAAACATTTTTTTTTAATACCATTCATGCTTAACTGATATTTTGTTCTCAAATGATTGAATATTTTGTTAGAGTTCTTTAACTAAATCGTGAATTTATGACTAACTAAATTTTATAGAACTTTAAATCATCTTGTTTGAGAAAGAAAGGATTTCTTTCTAGTTGTTTTATTGACAGACGATGATACTGAAATAAATAATGACAAGCATATGTCTGACTTCAAAAGAAGAGAAACTATTTCTAGTCTGATGTCAGTTAAACAAGTTCTGTGAAAAGGAAACGGATTAAATTTGAAATTATATTTCTCTCATTATGGAATACTCCAATTCAAAGGTATGTTGTTTGATTCCTTAAAATCCATTGAATTTCATATCGTTTATGATGATTTTCCACATTTCACGACGGTCAACTGCGTTTACTCTATGTTAAGAGTAAACTTTGATGATAAACCGCCCCTGACAGGGCGTGGCACTGAACATGATATCAAACTCTTTGGATGCATTGTGTTTCCGTTCTTCTTACTAACTCGGAATTTAGGTACGTCGATTCTACATCTTTTTTTAAACCGCTTTAGATCATATATGTTAATTGATGAAAGTATACCAATTAGTACTTGACTTAATGAATGATTGGATTACTATATAGATTTGCATGTCAGACTGATTCTCTTTATGATCCAAACAAGGGTTTATTTGAAGCGATCTTGTAGGGAAACGCAACATAGATATTAACTGAATACAACAGAATACAACAGAATTTACCCATTCAAGCAGTGTAGTGTTTCCCTTTTATGTGTGTGAGGTGATGTAAGTGACAGGGTGGTGACGCTAGTTGTGCCATCTCACCTTCCCAGCCTACCACCGGCCTGCCTCTTCCCTGGCCCTCCCTCAGCAGGTTTGGCAGTACCGACGGGGTTAGGTTTTCTTCGCGAAAATGAGTAATCCATCGCTGTTCTGAAGAAAAAAATTTTCGTTATCTCTCTCTCTTTCAACTCCAACTCACCATATAAAAACGAAAGGTTTATCTTCCCAACTAATCAGATAGTGTTGCACAATCTCACTCCGTAAGAGATATACTACACTTCCAGATTCTGCTTAGAAGAGAACACTCAAAACAAATTTCTGAAAGAGATTGTTTATGAAATTTGCAACAATTTTCACCTGTCAAGACTATATATCTGATCATCTTTGGAAAACTGATTTTAATTGAGGCTTTTACTTCAAGAAAAACATATTCCTAACTACTCCCGTTATTATCACTAATATATTACTGTTAACAAGAAAAAATAAATCAATTTGATCACTCAATTTACTCATAATGAATATTTTAGTTGCTAGAAGAGTCACTAGATCAGTTTTCCAAAGATCCAGTTTTGTCCGTTCTTTGGCCTCTAGTGTCAACTTGACTACTGCTAAGAAATTAGATCGTGCTACACTCACCATTCGTAACGGTCCTGTATTTGATGGTTACTCCTTTGGTGCCAACAAAAACGTCAGTGGTGAAGCTGTCTTTACTACTTCATTGGTTGGTTATCCAGAATCCATGACTGATCCATCTTATAAGGGACAAATCTTAGTTTTTACCCAACCTTTAATTGGTAACTATGGTGTTCCATCTGGTGAAGCTCGTGATGAGTTTAACCTACTGAAATACTTTGAAAGTCCTCATGTTCAATGTATTGGTATTGTTGTTGCTGATGTTGCCTTGAAATACTCTCACTGGACTGCTGTTCAATCTTTAAGCGAATGGTGTCAAAAAGAAGGTGTTGCTGCCATTACCGGTGTTGACACTAGATCTATTGTTACTTACTTGAGAGAACAAGGTTCTTCATTAGCTAGAATTTCTATTGGTGAAGAATATGATGCTGATCAAGACGAGGCCTTTAGTGATCCAAGTGCCGTCAACTTGGTCCATAAAGTTTCTACTAAAGCACCATTCCATATTCCTTCAACTGGTGACTATCACGTTGCCGTGATTGATTGCGGTGTCAAAGAAAACATTCTAAGATCTTTGGTTTCAAGAGGTGCCTCGGTTACTGTTTTCCCATATGATTACCCAATCCATAAAATTGCCAACAATTTTGACGGTATTTTCATTTCAAACGGTCCAGGTGATCCAACACATTGTTCCAGCACTGTTTACAACTTGCAGAAAACTATGGAAACTTTCACCGGACCAATCTTTGGTATTTGTTTAGGACATCAATTATTAGCTTTAGCTGCTGGTGCCAAAACAATCAAACTTAAATATGGTAATAGAGCTCACAACATTCCTGCTTTGGATCTAACCACTGGTAAATGTCACATTACCTCTCAAAACCACGGTTATGCTGTTGATGCTTCCACCTTACCATCCGGCTTCAAGCCATATTTCATCAACTTGAATGATCAATCCAATGAAGGTATGATCCACACCTCCAGACCAATCTTTTCCACCCAATTCCACCCAGAAGCTAAAGGGGGTCCATTAGACTCCTCTTACTTGTTCGATAAATACTTTGATGATATCAGAGCTTACAAGTCTGTCCAATCTGAGCTAGTAGGTGTCAAGAGCAACAAGCCAAATGATTTGTTGGTTGATATTTTATCCAAGGAGAGAGTCGAGTAGAGCAGCGATGTATAGATTTAGAGAGAAACTAGTATTAGTATTTAAATTGAAGAGCACGTTGTAATCTAATCTGCCATTTCATTTTCTCTTTTCTGTGCCTTTTGATGTGCTTTCTTCCTGCAAGCAATGAGTTCGCGAAACGCGTCAATCAATCACCAAGAAGAATGGGGCCAGAAACAATAACCAGACAGTGCAGAACATTAACATCCATCATAAACCCACCCCCTAGATTTCACCAACCAGACCGCTGTGCTTGCGACTATTTAACTATCAGTCCCATTTCCCGAACATGGCTGCACAGCAAAAGGATGAATCGTTACATTCGAGATTGAAGAAGCTATCAAAGCAAGAACTCAACAAGCGTGATGTCTTCGGCAGAACCATCATTCACATCATTTGCATCTTGGGGAGGTTCGATTTATTGAGGCACCTGTTGAAGAATCCGCACCTGAACACTAATGTCACAGATTATGAAAGCGGCTGGACAGGTTTTCACTATTCTATTTACTATGGTAGATTATCATGTGCCAGATTGCTTTTGGACCATAATTATGCGTTGGTCAAAATCAAAGACAGAAATGGCCTCACTGCAATGGACATTTATCATCTCAGATATTCATTTTCAGATTTGAAGATATTTCCGGAGTCTATAGGAGAGAACGATACAAATTATAGTCAAAGGCTGAGAGGTAAGAAGGCTGTCTCTAACGAACAGATGTGGTGGGACAAGCATAAAAGAGGCGGTTCTGAGGTTTACACATTTGGAACAAACGTTAATAACCAGCTAGGCACAGGCGATTCGGTCAATAAAACACTAGTTCCATATAAAATTGAGATCGAAAACTTCAGGCTGACCGATACATCATTATCAATCGCTGATAGATTAGTCACACCAAGAATAAAAGACATAAAGCTTTCTAAAAACCATTCTATTATACTTACGAAGGAAGAAAGAAACAACATTTTGATTGCCGGTAATCCATCAAGAGGAAGGCTGGGTCATGGCTCCTCTGCGCCACTCTTTAGATTCACTCATATGGAATATTTCGAGGATCAACATATCGTGGATATTGCCTTGAGCGATGATCATACATTGGCTTTGACATCAAACGGGGATGTTTACTCTTGGGGTCTAAATAATTACAATAACTTGGGATACACAACTGAAAAAATAAAAGAGAAGACGGATACATACTCTGATGAACCAAAGAGAGTTCTTGGAGCCTTGAAGAAAATCAAAGTACGAGGTATATCATGCTCCAAAATTCATAGTTGTGCATTTTCAGGAGAGAACTTGGTTCTCTGGGGTCTAAATGCTGGTCAGATGGACTTTATCAGCACCGGAGAAACTGTTAAATACGGGAAGTTGAAAGGAATATTGCAGTTACCTAGACAAATTCGTTTCCAGAATTCTATTAAACAGGTTATTGCCACTGAAGAAGCCACTATTGTTCTTTTAATTAATGATGAGTGCCATGTTTTAACCAATGGGAATCACCTGCGGTTCCAACTACCTCTTTATAAGACACTAAATAATGAGTTTGAGCTTTTCAGACCTTCTAGTTTCTCAAAGAAGAAGCAAATCAACAAGTTGATTTCAAAGGACTCAACTAAAATAGCTATTCTTTATGATGACGGATCGATTATAAGCTTCGGTATTGATATGTTTTCAAAATCTTCAAATATCAAATATTCGTCAGTATGGGCTCCAAGAAATGAGCATCTGAATTGTACTGACGCTGATATGGGTAAAGATGGATCCATTATCATTTGTACTAAATCTGGTAATGTTTATAAAAGAGTATCAAGGGGTTCATCAAATGACTTCAAATTCACCAAGCTAGAAAGGGCTTCGAGGATTGTCAAAGTTTCATGTGACTCATTATTCAGCTCATTTGGCTTCATTAGAGATGATATTGATCAACTACCTATGAAGTTATACAAGAACAAGTTCTTGAAAGACATTGCCTATTTATCTCCACTATCTTTGTCAAACCCAAATAGAAAACAGTTGGAATTGGTGAAACCGTTCGTTTGTGATGACTATCTTGTCAACTTTTTACACAAGCCAAATCTTGAATCTGAAAACGATGATGAATTTAATCTACTAAAAAGAAGTCTGAATGTCGAAGATGATAATGAGGAGGCACCTAGTGAATTTGAAGATCCTTTTTTCCAAACATATAGAGGAAGATGGGATTATGCTCAACCTTTGAAATCAACATTTTTCAATCCAGGTCAAAGTAAGTACATTGATTTACTATTAGCAGATGACTTAGAGTTCCATCTGAGCTCCTCTAATTTTACGGATGGTAAAGGCTATGATCTGAAATTTGATGTCAACGATTATGAGATTGGAGTTCATTCGTCCGTTCTGTTTTTCATCAAAGGATTTGATCAGATTCTTCAATCAGATTTAACTTTTGGAGACTACATTTTTCGCCAGGCTAATTCTGATGGCGTTATTAAGGTTGAGGGCTTATCTATAAGAACGATTCTAGTTGCTCTGCACTTATTATATACTGGCGATTTCTTGAAACCCTGGGAAGTATCTGATCTATACCAAGGCATCAAGTCTGAGGCTATCGAATTGTTGCAGTATCTCAACCTTATTGACGACTTGAAAAGGCCAGTTTATGCATTTATCTCTAATTTCAGAAACATTGATAATTTCTATAATGACGTTACTATTCTATTGAAGAATGATGAAGAAATACATTGTTGCTCTTATATTTTGAAAGCAAGAAATGCTTATTTTGAAACACTTTTTAGTGAAAGATGGGATGAATCAAGTACTCTACTATTTCAACATGTGAGTAAAGATGTTTTTCAAGTTGCTTTAAATTACATATATGGTCATGAACAGCTAACACTGATGGATGAATTTTCTGAGCTAACTAAGATTGCTGATTTTATTAATTTCATATTTGAGTTGATTGAGTTAAGCGACGAATTGTTACTGTTTGGTCTCAAAGACTTCTCTCAGCTTATGATCAAGGATTTTATCACACAGAACAATGTTCTATTAATTCTTCATCATGCTGAAATCCTAAATTGTCGGAAATTAATCGGTGAATGTTTGTGGTTCGTATACAACAACGTTGAACCATTTTTAACTGATCAAGCTTATGATGAACTTGTCTCAGATGCCATGGCAAGAAAGGTGGATAGTTACTGCAGATGGTTACATAGGGTTGATAAGGTCAATCCTCAAGATGTTAAAGCATATTGGTACGATGAAGACAGCTCAAAACTGATCAAAATGTTTTTAAATGAAATTAGAGAGTTTAATGATATTTTCCTGGAGAGTGATAGTTTTGTTCCATTATTTGATACAGTATCAAAGTCTGATAGGTCACCAAGGTTAGAAGGTAAACGAACCAAAGCGCCATCCCCATCCCCACCTCCTGCTCCTCTTGATAGAAGGCAGTCTATTTCAGTCAACTCAAATCCATACATCAGCACATCCCTCTCAGAGTCGAGGAAGTCAAGTATGAGCGACATGTCAGCTGTTGAATTTACAGATGACGACTTTCAACCAGTTATCAACTCAAGACGTCGTAAATCATCTTCAAACAGATCTGTTTTCACCGGCTCTTCTGTCCAAAGTTCTAATGGCATTATGCCTCTGAAGTCATCGAGTGGGTTCACGCCGTCTAAATCACATCCGTTACCAATAAATGTGCCTTCAACACCGTTCTATCAGAATAGAAACAAGAGTGTCGATATCATTCCGAAGAGTCCCTGGTCAATACAAGGATCTTCACCTGTTGCGTTGAGTCCACTTTCTAATTGGGCTAGTCCTAGAAATGTTGGTACATCAAGTCAGAGTTCTGTGTCTCCCTTGTTCTCAGAAACATGGTCGTCTTCTCCGCCAAATAAGTCAAGCTCGGCCTTTACTGCTACGACAAGATTATCCCAAAAAGAGAGAAAGAAGCTAATGAAACAGAATGACAATGGCGGCAAACCTGAGACTGAGAAACCTAAAGAAGCCGTCACCCCTTGGAAGATCCCATTGGCTAATAAAAATTCATTAAAGGTTTCAAGGTCGTCATCAATATCTGCTGTTAGAGAGGATGAATTATCAGCAGAAAATGAGCTTTCCACTCCATCTTTGAAAGGTATCATGCACGAAGAAGAGCATAAGATCTATGAGATCAAAGTGAAAAAAACGGTGAGAAAAAGTCTAGCAGAAGTTCAGCAAGAAGAAGAATTTGCAAGATGGTGGGAGGAAGAAAGTCGTAAAGTGCAAGATCAGATGAATTCATGGGACATTAATCAGACTGATGGTGGTAAACGGAATGGCTCCAATGATAAAAGGAGCTTAAAATCAAAGAAGAAGCTTCTGGACGATGGACAGAGAAAACTGTCACTTTCTTGACAAAGATGATTCATGGTGGTACTGACCTTTGTTATTTATACATATTTATGTTCTACATTATAGTTTTTAGTGAATACAAGCTTTACTTTTTAGGTACCATGAAGTGATACCTGAGCACATGAAATAATCTTGTAAATTCATCTACTAGTCTATAAAATTAATCTCGTCATTAATAATCGTAATCATCAAACTCTGTTTCGGGAAACCATCCAAACTCTGAAAGGCTTATCTTGTTTGCATCATCAGAAACATATACGCCTTCAGCAATCAACAATTCACGCTGCAACTGCACTTGTCGCTCATCTCTCACAGATATGGCACCTGCGCTTGAAATAACCCTCCACCAGGGAACATTATCTGTATTGAAAGGATAATTGGGCTGTTGCCCAGCGAGAGGAAGAAATTTGAGAGCCTGACCAACTTGTCTGGAATTTCTCGGTTTGAGAATCAGTTTGGCGATATGGCCATAAGTCGTGACTTTACCATAAGGAATCAGATTCGCAGTGTCATAAACAGCATAGTGGAAGGCACGTGCTTCGTCGCCGATAGACATATTTCCTGTCGAATTGAAATGCGTGTATTTCTAGGATTACAACGAGTGTATATTCCCTATCCTTCTTTCCAGAGTGCCAGTGCTGTTTGGAGCTTTCCCCTTCTCTGGCCATTTTCTCGGTCTCAAGTGGTGAGCTTTTCCAACTGTCACAAAACGCGTATTATTTCGCGAATTCTGTGAAAACGATTGTTTTCGATTTACCCTGTCTTGGTGGATCTGAACTTGGCTGGCAACTCCCATATTGAAGGTTCCTGAGTCCATGTGTATCATTAGCAGCTCTGAACCACGACGACTTGTGCCTTCGCTAAAACAGCTCCATTTTGTCTCATTCAAAGAACGGCTCAGAGCACAAGCAAGTAAGTTCAATAAACCGGTCGAGATAATGAGGTGTTGCTCCTTTCCAAAAACATAAAGTCGAAATTTTTTCCCAATCCATTTTTTCTTTTACGCAAGGAATTGCAGGGAGGGTGGCATTTTGTATCGACCTCCCCCTGGAACGCAGTCCAAACGTGCTCATAGTTAGTCCGTCTCATCCTTTTATCGAACCCAATAAAAGCTCTTAACTCCCCATAGATAGCTTACGCAGCACGCGTTTCTCAGATCAAGAATCATTGTTTCTGTCACATAAACAAGAGTGCCCAACTCCCAATCACATAAATTATGGTGAGTAAACCCAAACAGCAGATTTGAGAGACAACCAGCCCTGGAAACCAAGAGTGACAAGCCAGCTCGCTGCGTGTCTCATTGTCAACGCTTTTGAGAACACAACTAACTAATGTTTGAGCAGACGTCGTCAGAGACTCATGAAGAAAGAAAACTGAGGTTTATACTGCAGACCGACCCTAAAACAGAGAAGCTAAACGACAGGCATGAAACTACAAAAAGATTCAAGTACCTTATAGGCCTAGCGGACGTGTTTCGTCACTTCATCAACCTACGCTCTTCAAAAGACCCAGGCGTAAAGAAACTGTTGAGACAGATCGATGCCGAAACCAAATCACAGTCAAGAAAGAAGAAGGCCGCAACGGCAAACAGTCGCCGTCGTAAAACTGAGCAAGAAGAAGACGCGGAGTTGATTCAAGACGAGGAGTTTGAAGAGGAAACAACCGTTATCACAGAATCTCCATCTTTCGTTCACGGCAAGTTGAGAGAATACCAAATTCAAGGTCTGAACTGGTTAATTTCACTTCATGAAAATAGTCTCTCTGGTATCTTAGCAGATGAAATGGGGTTGGGTAAAACTCTTCAGACTATCTCATTCTTAGGCTATTTGAGATACAATAAAGGTATTGATGGGCCATTCATTGTTATCGTTCCAAAATCAACTTTGGATAACTGGAGAAGAGAGTTTGCTAAATGGACGCCTGATGTCAACGTTGCAGTATTACAAGGTACAAAAGAGGAAAGAGCACAGTTCATTCAAAACACTATACTTGAGGCTAACTTCGATGTGTTGGTCACATCTTTCGAGATGGTTATCAAAGAAAAGTCAACTTTAAAAAAGATTGCATGGCAATATATCATTGTTGATGAGGCGCATCGTATCAAAAACGAAGAAAGCGCTTTGTCTCAAATCATTCGTTTGTTCTATTCCAAGAACAGATTGCTGATTACAGGTACCCCGTTACAGAACAATTTGCACGAACTTTGGGCTTTACTAAATTTCATTTTACCTGATGTCTTTGGTGATTCTCAAGTTTTTGATCAATGGTTTGAAAATCAAGATAGTGATCAAGATGATGTTATCCAGCAGCTACATAAAGTTTTAAGTCCATTTTTGTTAAGAAGGGTTAAGGCTGATGTTGAGAAATCTTTACTTCCGAAAATTGAACAAAATGTTTATGTGGGAATGTCAGATATGCAGGTGAAGTGGTACAAGAGATTATTAGAAAAAGATATCGATGCTGTTAATGGTGTTGTGGGTAAGCGTGAAGGTAAAACAAGACTACTTAATATAGTTATGCAATTGAGAAAATGTTGCAATCATCCTTATCTTTTTGAAGGTGCTGAACCTGGTCCTCCCTATACTACTGATGAGCATTTAATTTTTAACTCTGGTAAAATGATAGTTCTGGATAAACTGCTAAAAAGAATGAAGGAACAAGGATCAAGAGTTTTAATTTTCAGTCAAATGTCAAGGCTATTAGATATTTTGGAAGATTACTGTTACTTTAGAGATTACTCTTATTGTCGAATTGATGGTTCAACTTCCCACGAAGATCGTATTGCTGCTATTGATGAGTATAATGACCCTGAATCTGAAAATTTTATCTTTCTATTGACTACAAGAGCTGGTGGGTTGGGTATCAATTTGACATCTGCTGATATTGTTATCCTCTACGATTCTGACTGGAATCCTCAAGCTGACCTGCAAGCCATGGATAGAGCTCATAGAATTGGGCAAAAGAAACAAGTTCGTGTTTTCAGGTTTGTGACTGAAAACGCAGTCGAAGAAAAAGTTATTGAAAGGGCCGCGCAGAAGCTGCGCTTAGATCAGTTAGTCATTCAACAAGGTAGATCTAATAATAAAAACACTGCAATTGGTAATTCTCAAGGTGATTTACTGAGTATGATACAGTTTGGTGCTAAAGATGTTTTTGAAAATAACTCTGGAAACATTGGCAATGTCGATATTGAAGATATTCTAAGGAAAGGTGAAGAGAAAACTAAAACACTAAATGCAAAGTATTCCAATTTGGGTCTTGATGACTTACAGAAATTCACTTCTGAGCAATCGGCCTATGAATGGAACGGTGAAAATTTTGCTAAAAAAAATAACGATGCTAGCTTAGGTTGGATCAATCCATCTAAAAGAGAAAGAAAGGAGCAAAGTTATTCCATTGATGGATACTATAAGGACTTTTTACAGCCAGGTAAGGCTTCACCAATCTCGAAACTTCCAAGAGCTCCAAAAATTATCAATATACAGGATCATCAGTTCTTCCATCCAGACTTGAAAGGATTACTGGAAAGAGAGCAACTGGCTTATAAGAAGTCTATCAATCATAAGGTCACGGTCAGTGAGTTGGATGATGCCGAAGAAGAGGTGGAGGGAGGTCTTACTAAATTACAACGAAGAAAGATTGAGCAAGACAAAATTAATAATTCTATCGCCCTATCGGAAGAAGAGGAAGAACTCAAACAGAGATACATTGATGAAGCTTTCACCGATTGGTCAAGGAGAGATTTTACCAATTTTGTTCAGTACTGTGCCAAATTTGGTCGTGAAAACTACAAAGCTATTGCTGAGCAGTATCCGCATAAAACGGTTGAAGATGTTAAGAAATATTCTAAAGTCTTCTGGGAAAGGATTAATGAAATCGATGGTCATGATAAATATGTGCTGCAAATTGAAACTGGTGAAAAGAGGGCCAGAAAGCTACTAAATCAAGCAAGGTTATTAGCTCTAAAGATTGATCAGAATAAAGATGATTTGGATAAGATGTCAATTCAGTATCCACCAAACAATTCCAAGAGGTTATATTCAGAGACAGAGGATAAATTTTTACTAGTGGTAGTGAATAAGCTAGGTCTACTTTCTGAAAATCTGTACGAGAGAGTGAAAAATGAGATCAAGAACAGTGAGCATTTCAAATTTGATTGGTATTTCCTTTCACGTTCTGCACAAGAGCTGGCTAGAAGGACAAATACACTATTACTGGCCATCACTAGAGAATTTGAAGGTCCTGAAGCACTAAAGAGAAAGAGAACTAGAAACACGAATGACGCTCCAAACACCAATTCACCAAGTGTTAGTCGTCAAGGTACGGTAGAACCCCAGAACCAGCAAGTATTGGTACCACGAACTCAACTGGATTCTTCTCCCTTAAAACCTGTGAATGGCGATCTAAATAAGGAGAACATAAGCGAACCGGAGCAGAAGAAAATCAAAGTGTAATCCAAGAACAATGCCCGAATACATGTTGTTGACCATATCTTTCTGCTGAATAAGAAACGCTTGTAGGCTTACTGATCTATTACATAATATTAATTTCAGAAATTCTCCCATAAAGGGAATAAACCCTTATTAGGCAATATTCGAGCATAACTTGTGTGTGATGTTTGTTTTAAGGAGTGAGGAAATAGAAAAGGAAAGGGAAAAACAAACAAAAGTTCCCACAAATCTGCAACCAAGTCCACTAATTCTGTGCTGATCCGATTCTCAAATGCTCTCCCGTGTAAGATCTACTTCTCTGCGCAATAGGGCTGTATTTCTGGCTCGTTCGTTCTCCAGGTCGAGAGCCATTCTTGCTGAAGTTGAAGTCACTGTTGATAACGTCAGGGTGAAAATCGAGAATGGCGCCTCTATCATACAAGCCTGTGACAAAGCAGGTGTCACAGTTCCTCGTTATTGCTACCATGACAAACTTTCCGTAGCTGGTAATTGTCGTATGTGTTTGGTTGATGTTGAAAAGGCACCCAAATTGATAGCCTCTTGTGCTTTCCCAGTCAGAGAAGGGATGGTGATACATACAGATAGTGAAAGGGTTAAGAATTCAAGAGAAGGGATTACCGAATTTTTACTACAGAACCATCCTCTGGACTGTCCTGTGTGTGACCAAGGTGGTGAGTGTGATTTACAAGAACAGTCACTAAGATATGGCTCTGATCGTGGTAGATTCAATGAGTGTTCCGGTAAGAGAGCCGTTGAGAATAAAGCCATTGGTCCATTGATCAAAACCTCAATGAATCGTTGCATTCATTGTACTCGATGTGTCAGATTTCTAAATGATGTTGCTGGTGCTCCTGAATTTGGTACCACTGGCCGTGGTAATGATATTCAGATTGGTACATATGTCGAAAGAAATGTCAATTCTGAATTATCAGGAAACATCATCGATCTTTGTCCAGTTGGTGCACTTACTTCTAAGCCCTATGCTTTTAAGGCTAGACCTTGGGAATTGAAAAGGACTGAGACTATTGATGTTTTAGATGCTGTTGGATCCAACGTTAGAGTCGACTGTAGAGGTGTGGAGGTGATGAGAGTTTTACCTAGACTAAATGATGATGTCAATGAAGAATGGATCTCTGACAAGACTAGATTTGCATACGATGGCTTGAAAACGCAAAGATTAACTGTACCTCTGGTTAGAACAGGTAACAAATTTGAACCAGCTACTTGGGATGAGGCCTTATCAACAATTGCGTCTGCATTAAACCAAATTAAGCCACAGGGTAATGAATTAAAAGCTGTTTCAGGTGCTTTAACTGATGTCGAGTCTATGGTTGTCTTGAAAGACTTGGTCAACAAATTGGGCTCAGAAAATCTGACTACTGATGATGTTTTAAGAGAGAATGAACCAACTCCCTTCAATGCCAATATAAGATCAAACTACCTCTTCAACTCATCTATTAATGGCATCGATAAAGCTGATCAAATTTTACTTGTTGGAACAAATCCCCGTCATGAGGCCAGTGTCTTAAATGCAAGAATTAGAGGTAGATGGTTGAATAGTGATCTTGAGGTCCACCATATTGGTGAGGAATTTGAGTCAACTTTTGAGCTAAACCATTTAGGTGGTGATTTCCAAGCTTTGAAAACTGCCTTAGATGGTCAGCTTGGTGAAAAATTGTCGAAAGCTAATAATCCAATGATTATTGTTGGTTCAGGTGTCGTTAACTCACCGGATGCAAATTCAATTTATTCTCTGATTGGAAAATTCGTCAAAAGCACAACCAATTTCATAACCTCTGAATGGAATGGTTTGAATTTGTTACAACGTGAAGCGTCCCGTGCTGGTGCATTAGAAATCGGTTTTCATAATTACTCAAAAGAAGCCGCCTCGACAAAACCAAAATTCGTCTATTTATTAGGTGCCGATGAAGTCAAAAATCGAGATATTCCACGTGATGCATTTGTTGTATACCAAGGTCATCACGGTGACTTGGGAGCATCTTTTGCTGATGTTATTCTTCCAGGCTCTGCCTATACTGAGAAATCAGCTACCTATGTGAACACTGAAGGTAGAGTTCAATCTACCAGAGCTGCCACCAATCCGCCAGGCTCTGCCAGGGAAGACTGGAAGATCTTAAGAGCACTAGCTGATTATGTTCAAGTTGACCTGAACTATGATGATATACATTCGTTAAGAAGAAGGGTTGGCGAGATCTCACCAAACTTAATCTTCCATAATTCTCTGGAAGCTGTCAGTGCTTCTGTTGCCACTTTAGGAGTAAACAATCTTGCATCATTAGAGCACTCAAAAGTTTCTGGGGCACCATTGAAGAACCCAATTGAAAATTTCTGGATGACTGATGTGATCTCGAGAAGCTCTGTAACCATGTCTAAGTGCATTGCAAGCTTCGGTGAAAAAGGCGACAAAGTTCATGATGATCACCCACAGTATGCGATTGCATGAGATGATCATATGATATCTCTTCGATCTTTATTATTTATTATTTATACTTTATTTATAACTTATTTATTACTTATTTATTCTCTATTTATTATTCATTTATTCTTTGTTTATTACTTACATAATATGACTGTCTGGTCATAAGGTCTATTGTTCGAACATCTTATCTATCATGGTGTTAAACGTCTTGGGTCTTCATTCAGAAAATATACATAACAAAATAGCTTAAATTGAGTTTAATCTCACGATCTGACTACCTTTAGCCACTTAATTGAGCTTGCAAAGCTTATAACTGATCCTATGGCAATGAACGTTTTGCAAGCCATTATAATCGAATGTTGTGTTAGTATGTCTCCTACTACAAAAGTTCCTCGCATTTTTGATCAACTGCAATACTAATATAACATAGCTATATAATCCATAATTAAAAATTAAATGAAAAAAACTGCGACAAAACACAATGAACTAAAAACCAAAAGTAAACCAAAAGTAAACCAAAAGTAAACCAAAAGCTGAAAACCAAACTGCAAACGTAACATGTATAATAACTGGTGAAAATTTTGAAGTAGCAACTGTACAAGATACAACCATAACCAAATTATAGTACAGCACAATCAATTGAAGCCAAAAATAGTAAAAGACTAGCTTAACAAAATGAAGAAAAACATGCAATATCATTGAAAAATATGAATCATTGGACTGAGAAGAGAAATCAAGCATGAGATAAAATGTTTCTAGGATTCACAAGACCTGCTATGAGAATACATTTGACTAACCTTCACCCCATCCCTAATTGAGAGACCTAGCAGTTCCAACGAAATATGATCATGAAGGTAAAATTATTATTGTCTTCAGCAACGACGCACCCATTACAAACAAACTTTAAGGGAAACGCTTATCTGTGATTTTTGTTCATAAGTTGTGAGGACCATATTGTTGATATCCACCAACATACGACGAGTTCATTTGCGTCGGTGGGTTTTCTTCATAATACCACCTTCCAGAATTAGAACTAGCATTAGCCGGAATTCCAGGACCAATATTCGGGCCCATTCCAAGAACTTGGTTCTGGACATTTCTGCCGTGGATGGAGGCCTGGTTTGAAATTGCCATAGGCTGAGCCGGAACGGATGAAGCCTCAGTAATGCTGTTTGAATTATTGTTCCGTGGGGTTATTGAGTTTATATTTAACGTGGCATTTGATCCATAATTAGAGCCACTAGGAATACTCAACGGGGAATGATCTTGTTTACTTTTACCTGGAGATGAAGGAGAAGGATGTCGCTGATGGCTAAAACTTGTAGATGATGAAGAGTCAGTAGAACTCTGATGTAAAGGTGGATGGGATGGAGGATGGTTCAACGTAGAATGCTCTGAAGGTGGTGGTGGTTGATGTTGGGTGAAAAAGGAATACGAACCTGGATTAGGAACTAGGGGCGGAACAAAGTTTTGATTTGGCGAAAACCTTAGGTGTTGTGACTGTAGTTGTTGAACTGACTGTTGCTGTTGGTGAAGTTGTTGTTGGTCATGGGGTGGTGGTGGTGGTGGCTGTTGATTGTATTGAAGTGGTATATTCAAATCAGCAAAATAATCAATCTGTTGAGGAACACCCGTGTTACCATGTGGGCCATTACTGTTGTGAGAAACTGGCAATGGCAAAGAAAATGAGGTACTTAACTGATGAGAAGGAATAGAACCCATCATTCTATTTGGTTGATGCTGCTGTTGTGGTGGAAATTGGGGGTGAGGAGGAATCTGCTGCCCCAATTGAGACTGAGTAGTGGGTGGATATTGAGAAAAAGGGTGACTATAAGCAAAAGCACCTGTCAACTGGGGTTGCGGTTGTTGTTGTGGTTGTTGATGTGGTTGTTGATGTGGTTGTTGATGTGGAGGTGGAGGTATGGATTGTTGTTGGATTAGAAGAGGCTGGGTCGACGGTTGCGGACTTTGTTGTCGAACAGGGGGCTGATTCGGTTGAGTTTGTTGATATTGTGCTGGATACTGCACTCCAGGATTAAAACCTAGAGCAATGGCATTAGGATTCGATTCGTCTATTGAGTAGTAAGACTCGTCTTCAATCGGAATCTTACCGCCCAATGAGCTCTCCTTAACAGCGTTACAAATCTCATTTGACAATTGAAGCCCCTTCAAAGTTGGAGTATCCACTGGTCTAACTAACTTTTCATTTAAAACATCGTCTGCAGAATAATAGGAAATGAGGTGATAAGTTTCAACCTGTTGGTTCATAAATGGTGTTGAGTCGCTTCCCCTCTGAATCGTTAAGGACAGCGTTTTCTTTATTAACCCATACTCTTTAAAGGCGTAGGAAGCAATTAGGGAGCCAACAAGAGACCGATTGGAGACTGTATTAGAGTTCTGTTCACTATAAGTAGCATTCAAGTTGGAAGGACTGGTTTTGTCTTCTTTGAAATTAGAACCCAAACTTGTAGCAGATGATGCACCTTCAATACTTTTTCTTGTTCTGTTCAGTAGCTTTTTGCCACTAGTGGACTTCTGTTGAGTAGGAGAACCAGTTTTAACATTATCACCTTTGATTGAGTTTAGAGCCTGACGATCTAATTCCCTGTACACCAAGAAGCGGCCCAAAATTCGTGATGGAGACCAAGCTACCCCGTCTGTCCATCTTTTAATCCCTGATTTCTCCTCTATGAAGACAAACACACTCCCACTCTTGATCAAATCGCTTCTTTCACGATCATGAGGCCTTCTAGGAACTGGCAACAGCTGGTTATTGAGAACACCCTGAATAACCAGAAGGGCATCCTTCGTGGAACCAATGTATCCGAAATACGTTGGCTCCATTCGGCTGGTCGTGGCTGAGACCATGAAACTAACTGGTGGTGGCACTGGTGAGTAGTAGTTTGCCTTTCTTTGGATCGATAGTTAACTAGCCTTTCTGGAAAGAGAAGACGTGCGCTAAAAAAGAGTGCTGATGGATCAAATGGCGAATCAAAATAAAGGAATAAGTGGTTAAAAAAAACAGCTAGCCGCCCTGAATATGAAGAGTTATAAGAGTTGGAAAAGGACGCTCGCAGAAACACAGCTCCATCAAGAGCTTATGTAAATCTGAAAAAGTGATTTTTTGTTGTTTTTATTTTCAAGTTTTTCATCTGTTTTTTTTTTGCTAAAGTTTATGGAGTTTCTCCCAAGTCAAAGTTTGGCTCTCAATTGTTATTTATGCAGCAACTTTAACTTTCCTGATCAAAATGTGCAGAGTTCAGCATATGCGTGGCCTAGCAGTGCATGGTAGACCATAACTCGAGACCCACGGTACTCGGTTACTTGTCGTCCCCCACACACAGCCACTGGCCCGTAGGCTCGCGCCTCATTAATCGCTGCGTAGCTAGCGAGCATTTCCTAGGTCGCACGCTCACTGGACTAAAAAGGGATTACAGGTCTAACCCCACGCTCAACAGCTATTTCACTTTCCTAGGGGTAAACAGTAGCTTGCAGACTGGGACCACGCTTAAACTTTTTACGAGACACCAACCACACAACATGTATTGAAATCTTGAAGCGCATTAGGAGGAGGAAACAGAGTTTCAGATGCCCATTTTTACTGCTCCCCTTGCTGGAGAAACATTCCTATTGTTCTTGGACTCATGAAATGTACTTCAAATTATTTGGGCATTAAGGAACGTTTCAAGAATTTTCTGTTATGACAATCACACGGCCAACCTGGGAGGATTCTCGCTCGTCAGGTCTTTGTGGTCAGTCTTTTTTTCCTTTGACAATTAGTCTTTTCAATCGCAAGTTTTAGGGCTGTGAGGCCATCATGATCTTCGACCTGTAATTGAAGATGACAGGTGTGCCAACTGTTATTAAATACAGATACAGATTGAAAGACTTGGTGAGATGGGAAGAAGTCCCAAGATAGAAGAGGAAACTGCCGCTTCTTTACTGTTGAGCATTTGTCACCTAATTCTTTCTGGCAATTTTTTTGTATCTATTGTGCTTCAAGAGACAATGTATTTTCTTCTTTACTTGCGATTTACTTTAATTGCTATTGTTAGTTCACGCTGGAGTAAAAGACGTGATTAGCGGGATCAAGAGCAAAATCTCTCTTTAGAATGAACAGAACAGTTGATAAAAATCTAATTTGTATTCTAGAAAGCTCCAAAATTTTCCCTGGAGACGCACATAAACAACTAAACTATGCAATCCGAGGATAAATCCTTCTTCACTTCACTGTTTCTCTCAATTAGGACGCTTGATTTTTTTAGATTGAGACTGGTGAGCAATCACAATTGTTTAAGGATTTCAGATGGAAGACTAAGTGGGTGAACCGAACGGCTGGATTTCTCTTCCTATATGAAACTCTTTACTATCTTACGGGCACTCTTTGCCAATTTTTATTGTATGAGTATATCAATGGAGGCTCTACATACAGATTTTAAACTATGATCACAATACTACCTACTGTGAAAGCAGGGTGAACCATATTACATAGTTGATTTAACCTTTCAGTGCTCCACCAAAACCTCTGTTACCATTTTTCGTTCGAAGGATTAATCGCAAAGTAGGTAACCTTCGCCGAAACCAGGTTCAGTCTGAAGTTAGTAAGACTTATTTCAGGTGCTACATATCGGCTATTTGAGTTACAACTTTGAAGCTGCGCCATCTATAAAGCATCAACTATGAGACACAAAGATGCATGTTGAAAACGATGAATGATCAAGAACCGTTGACACCGATCATTTACGTGTTTACCATGTAACGTTTAGGTAACTTTTTGTGTTCCAAATATTGATAGCTCATTCTTATGAAAGGAATGTTGAGTCTGAAACTGTTTCTGTGAATACGCACAACACAACAAGGTTCATCAGATAACATCGTTTAAATGCTCAAATCGGTTCGTCTTGAAAATAGCGGTTGATTTGCAATAACATCTGCTTAGAGACTACATGCCCAAACTGCTGTACAAAACCATCATCTCTAATCATGCTATGCTAAGGTACTAGCTCATCACTAAAGACTAACTTCGTATACAAATTGTTCCAGAAAATATATATGCAACAGTCAACAGACAGCGGTCTCACAATGATTTGGCATGATTTTAGCATTGGCCTTCTGCCTTGTGAGTCGTTGTATATGTTTTTTTGAACCTGGTCTTAAGACCGTTCCATCACTAATTAGATGGCAGACAAGATTAGCTATAAAGGTGTTCGATATTACACCAAATTAAATTGAATAGAATATACTTCCATGTGAATAGATGTTGGTGCATGTATTGGAATAGATACAGATTAGAGAAACTTCAAGATTTCGAGGTCGGATACCGCCAGTGATTATAGAGCATGAGCATATCTAGATATGTCGTTGGCTATAATCAGTAGGTGAACATATGTTGATGCTTCCAATAATTTTGTTGCGTTGTAAGCCTTACATTATACAGTACTCGCTTCCTTGTCTTTCGTAAATCTTGCACTTATCAGTAAAGATCAAACGGATCAAATACTTACACGGCCATTAATTATAATTCCCGATTGGCATCATAACTGGTTGTAATTATTTATAGCGCACCCATTTAGTAAGATTAACAATTTTTTCGGTAGAATACATGCACAAACAGTGATATATGATGATTCGCTGATATTCATAGCCCTATGTAAGCAGTCGAGATGGTGATCAGCTCGGTAGAAGGACAAATGACAAATGTCATGATAGTTTTAGTAGTCATTACCAATAAAAAAATCAGTGATGTAGTTGGTTAAGCTAATTTTGCTAATCATGGTATATTGTTGTTTCCACCCAATATAACCTCAAAAATTTTCACCAAATGAAAGACACGGTCTCCTAAATCTCGGCTAGGGCTAGTTTACTTCAAAGGGCTGTCTAGAAAGGCAAATTTCTTCGCATGATAGAACCGCGTTTAGTGATGTACCTTTTTAATAAAACGCTTAGTCCTTCTGAGAAGAGGAGTGTGACATACATCTATGAGTTAGTGGATATGTTTACATATATGCTTGCTCATCAGATTACAACGCAGAGTAAACAGTGGAGATAGCCTCTTTTTCAAAGTATATATGGTAGTCTAGAAAAAGTAATTGATAACTTCTGTTCCCATGCTAGTCGAGGTGGGACAGCAAAGTCTCATTCTCCCATTCACCACTGTAAGGTGAATGGTGAGCTAGTTCAACCAGCAGTGAGAAAACCATCGTAATTTCCTGTCTCCCTTGTGCGCACAATAATGTCCAGATCAGCCAGTCTCAAGCATGATTTGCATCTCAATAATGTGCCTGTCTAATCTGTGCGCTTGTCGTGTTTTCTTTTTTTACGAGAACCAGCATTCTCAGCGAATGATGAATAGTGATCAATGGATCAAAAACACTTGTGACATGCTCGTCTATGTGAGGCAGGCGATCCCGAGACCAATAACAAATCATTACAAATCTTGATGGTTTGTAAGAACTGGCACTTACTCCTGGTAATCTATATCGCTCCATCAATGGCACTTCCTTTAAGGAAAGGACTATATGAGTATGAGGTACCACCATCTGTCCAGATAATCTTCACTCGAGACACTGTAGATCATCACTTTTCGGGACCGTCCAATCATCGAATATATGACAGCTTCGTTGTGTTCTGATTTGAATGAAGCTGAGTCAGTGGTGTCAGTAATTTAGCAAATGCGTTGTTCTTTATATAAAGTGTTCCTCAAACTGGTAGCAACTATAACAATATAGTAATCACAAATTTAAATGACTTTATTGAAGCTGGAGATGGCTGCCCATACCAGTTGCACGGGATGGATGCATATCCAAGCGATATTGGAATCATCAACAAGTGTGTACCTGCCAGTTACTGATCAATACTAGTAAAAAATAAAAAGCACATAGTAGTCGATGACTAAGAACCCAGTTGATTTTGGACCCTTGCTGTTGTTGTTATGTAGTAACGTTAACAGCAGAAGTTTTTGTAATGCATGCATGCCTTGGTGTTCTGGGCTATATGTTTTAAACAGATGAGACTCAACCATTTCTTTGGGTATATATTGGTCTTGTCATCTGCCTCCTCTATTTCATGCATATTGATATATCTCAATATTGATATATCTCAACATGCTGACTACTCTGGAGAGGTGAATTAGTATTCGTTACTTAGGTTGTTTGATAAAATTTGATTTGAGGTGCCAGGAGCAAAGCTGCCCTGTTGACAGCCAAAAACAGGGCAGCCAAAGCTCGTAAATGTACCAAAAGAGGTACTTAACAGGGTATTATCAGCAAATGCATCTGATCCAAATAAAGTACTCTTCCAATTGCCGTCAGAAACACCCAGTAACAAGTAACTTGGACCAAAAGATCAAAACGCGTACAGGTTGTCCTAGTGTGAGTCAGCTCTCTATCATCATCACCTCAATGCATACACACATACTTGCCTGCCGTTTTCTTCTATAACACTGCATTTAACGTATTTTACTAGTAAATTTTGAGTTTTATGTGAAGCACGATTGGTTAAGCGAGACATGAAGCATCTTGCTTGTACATAATAGAAACACACATTCCACTTGTTAGTTAACTTTCCCCTAGTACTGGTGCGTAGACTGGGAACGGATGATGACTGATGAGATTTGAGAGGAGCCGAAAGAGTCCTTCTCCAGGGGCTACGTGGGGACGTGGCTCGAAGTCCTTCAGTCTCAGGCCCTTGAAGCCCATGCAATCGGAAGGAGAGTGGAACATTGGTCCTTCTGTGCTTCGGGATCTCCAGCTTGCCGCCGTAGTGGATGTAGATCCTAGAACGAAAGAGAGCCATAGAGCCTGTGTTCAGAAGCCACTAAAACCAACAGGAACTAACACCTTGCGACTTGACTTGACAACAGATCTGAGCGTTTGAAAGACAAAGTATAAACTCGGAAAAACGGTTATGAACATTATCTACACATCACGAAATGCTAATACGAAAGCTTAAACGAAGATAAGACAATGCATCTGTTGGAAAAGATAATTTCCTTATTTTGAGCATCAAGCTTAATATTTTATCCGAGTGATACCGATACCGGTGCATTAACATACTCTCATTAAATACAAAAAAAAAAAAAGTAATGGAATGAGTTGGCATCAACGTTGGTCATTTTATTGGGTACTCTTACTAAATAATCACGCATCAGTATACGTAGAGATTTTCTTCTGGAATCTGTAAAACGCTACGCCAGCTACTTCTATTGACGTTTATGTACGATGTAGGAGTGTCTAATGTTTTACTGTTTCGGGTGATCTGGGATGTACAAAGGTACTTAAGATGACTTTGTATATGTACAGTAGCAGTAAAAACATACACCTATGTATGTAAAACTGGGATCTAGTGCGTTAGTATGCTAGCAGGTCTATCAGCTCTAGCAGGAAATTATGCACTCACTTGTCTTCTCTTACTTAGTTCAAGTTAATAGTGCTGGGAATTGAGCGATGTAGATCAAGAGTTAATTCCGTTTCGTTAACTACATTTATCTTGTTACTGTTTAAGAACGATAGAAATACAGATATACGGCTCCGAGAAGCTAGCTGAAATAGACGAAAAGTCACACAATGTATCATAATAGACTGATGATATCTTTATGTTCGTTGGTATCAAAACAAATCTTCTTGAATGGATTGATAGTAAGTTGCTTCAACACTCTTGTCTACATGACTAGATCTCTAAACTTTTGAATTATAATGGTGATACCTGGTCATTCCAAACTCATACATCTTCTCCAAAAGATGAGCAATATAGTTTAAATCATGGGGCCAACTCAAAGAACTCTATGAAGAATGTCCAACAACGGCGTTTAGAAGCGCCAAAACAAATCAACAAGATAAGTTGTATAAAGGATACACTCGTTAGATACAAAACAGAGTGATCTACTGCGGAAAGATCTGCTTCTGACGCTTTGTTCTCTGAGACAACGATCGACTGTGCCATAACAACTTTGAGCATTCAAAACCCATCGCTGGTAGATTCTCGGATTAAATCTTCAAAATATAACGAAACGATTATGGGGTCATCCCGGTTATTTGTAATGTAGCTGGTGCCAGTGGCTTATAATCCAGGTCCCAGTTAGTTAGATAATCAACTTGGACGGTGCACTAGTGCACTGAGGAAAAACATGAGGCCTAGTAATTAGTACCAAGGTAGAGTGGAAATAGGAATCAAAGGTTCTTTGTTTAATGATTTGCGTATTTTCGTATGAGTGGCTTGTTTCACTTTTGCGTTCTCATCTTCATGTAAGATAGTAGCATTACTTCACTTTCTAGTTTCAGAATTTCAGTAATCAGCACTTTTTACATTGCATTTATTCATAGATTTTACATTTATCAGAAACATGGAAGCGTCAACCAAACTTCACATACAGACCAATACTTCAAGCGCACCAAATCCTCTTTTAGAAAACAGGATCAAAGACGTTTAAGACCTGATTGCTGTGACCAGACAAGGTACTGTAGACTTGCATCCGCTAGCTTTCACTGTGTCATTCTCCTATTGTTTTTTTTTTTCAGATGAATATCCTGGGTTTGGTGCGCTTGAAGCACCCAATAAGACACTTGTAAGTACAGTTGATCAACTGCAACTTCAAGACAATCCAGTGAACCCAAGATTATGGAACCTTCGTTCGACACTCACAAGGCACCCCGTAATCTTTACAGCAAACTGTGTTCCTGTGACTTCATAGGCCAATCTATCAGAAGTATGATATAACCAATCACCGCCACGAGCATCACCCTCCATCCTTTTTATGGACCTTAAAACAATACATCTCTTTAAAGCTTAGGTAAGTGGTGGCTTATTATGATGGGAGCTGATCAAACCTCGCAAAATGAAAACAGAACAAGAGGGACAACTAAGCTAATTCATCTCAGGGTTCAGTGCTCGGTCACCTCCGTATAAGGTAAGGAAGAATTAGTTGAGCCCTGGGATCAGGTCTTGAATGTTTGACACTTGAGTCTCCGTGAGCACGTTTGGCAGCTTGCATGAATCTGCATTAGTAGTCTGGGTCTTGGCGTACAGCGGATAGTATCTAAGGGCACTCCTGGGACTAGGGTTGGCGGAACAATAGACAGAGACAGATAAGGCAAATAAAAGAGCAGAAGTGATAAAGGATAATACTTGTTCCATAATCCAGAGGTATGAGGGAACAGGATTCAGGTGCTATAATTTGTTTGAGTAACCCATCCACACATCCACACTCAAATGGAACTGAGAGCTATAAGAAAACGATGAAAATTATGTAACTCTTTGAAATTAATGTTAAATGTTTTGATTTTCATTGTAATTTACAATGTTAAAGTAGTTGAGTATTAATATGAATAAAATTGGTTCCTCTAAAGTTCATATCAAACAACGGGAAGTCTTTAAAAATATATACACATTTTGCCATCATATTTGATAGGCTATCTCCGATTTTTCTACTCGGTTTGCTTGGAGGTCAGTTAATTGTGTAAACAAAATATAGCGGCGGAGTAGCCGCAAACTAAGGACTTCTTTGGCGGAGATATCGATGCCTGCCCAACAGAGGCTTGCTTATATGACAACAATCAAAAATCTCAAACCCATGATGTGTTGCTGCTTGCTAGGTAGGTTGGAGCGTACACTCACTACGTATATCCCCACTCTTAGCTTCCGTCATGAGACTGCACTTAACTTTCAAATGTTGGAGCTCAGAAGGATATATGACGAGACCTGTGAGGATAAAGACTATAAAACCTAGACTTGATATTGAGAAAGCCTTTCGGTGCTGGCGATTCGATAAACCCCAATGTTCATCAATAGTCGTTAATCGTCATTCACAATGTACATGTCTGCCTGTTTGAAAGGGGTCCAAAGTATACACTCAAACTTGGGACTATCTGAAATGATTTACTGTCAGCTGTTCGTTTAACAGTTGAAAACTTGCTCTTTCGTTGTCATAAGCTGTCACTAACAGAAACTTTGGAAGCAAGGTCCAAAAACGTTCGTACCTGAGTGTGTCCCTTAAGGTGTCCGCTTAAACACCAGCAGCCAATTACCAATTGTTAGTCTCAATATTATTACAGCAAAATATTGTCTACAAAAGCGTGAGTATATCCGACCACTTGTGCTGGACGATATCCAATAGCAGGTTCACACTGAATTCTGGGAGCACTAAATTCAATGAAAAGCTCAATAATTGGCACAAATAGCAGCTTTGTATAACTTGGGCTGTTCATGTGGCAATATGTCAATCACTTTTACTAACAGCAGCATTTTCCAACCAGCTAAGACCCGAAACTTATAACCGTATCACTTGTGACCAAGGAAAGCACCATACAGAAATCTAGCAAATTTATTTCCTTTATCTCAGTCATTCACACAGATCAAAGACTACAAGGATTTAAAAGTCTCAACATCAAGACGCAACGGAAATTTTGTTTTCTTACGAGTCAGAGTCTGGACTTCAAAAGTCAAAAGTCCTCGCATATAGCCTAGTTAGAAAACAAAGAAAAGAAACAAACAGACAACAGAAGTCGCCTTCAAAGATTCACAAATTTGTCTCAATCGTAAGCTTCAAAGAGGCGTTCGAGAATTAAAGGAGCAGCAATGGGCAGCACATATCAGGCCTTCGCTTTATTAGTTGCTGTGGTATCATGTTTGCGTAGCTTCCTCTTGCCAGATTGTAGACAATCCTTGCGCGTTGAGCCCATTCAACTATAGGATCTCTGGTCTAGGACTCAGAGTGAACACACATAAAGATGTAATTCATGAAATCTACTAACAACCACTTATAGACTCACCGTGTGCTTATTGCGACACAGACATACAGGTCCAAAAGCACAACCCGTTTGCCTGCTAGTTCTCATCCCATTAATTCAAATAAAGCTTCAAAAGCCTAAAATTTTGAGTGGGTCATTACGAATATCCCTCAATCGCCATGGCCCTAACCTTCAAACTGAGACTAGTATCATTGATGGTTATCACTTGAGAAGCAGCACAATATCACTTACGCAGCGGAAGCTGTCTCGGCAAGCAAGGATCAGAGACAACTCTAGTTGTTGCTGTCAATGCTTCCATTCCTTGCTGACTCTTGAGTTTTGGAAGGAATCAACTGGGTGTGATTAAGCTCACTTGCCTCAAATAGCTTTCAAGTTTAACGTATGCTTTTCTCACTGGCAACTAATGAACTGAGCTCACTTACCTCACATAGCTTTCAAGTTTAACATATGCTTCTCTCACTGGCAAACTAATGATAACGCAGTTGTTCAATGGCTAACCTCTAAAATTATAATGCGTTAGATCTTCATTGAAGATCTCAAAGTCTCAAGGCTCAAAAAGAACAAAACTTGGAAACAATTGTCGTCGTCAAGAAAGAAAAAAAAATGGTTACACCTTCAAACAGCCCATTTCACTGCAATTGCACTCAAGAATAACTCACGTATCTCTTTCATAAGGTGCTCAGTGTCATCTGATGGAATAGTCTGCATGTGCATTGCCTTGGGCTGCTAAAATCGGGGCCCCAACACAGAAGAGGGCATTCCACGCAAATGATAAAATGCGCTGGGAAAATTGGATATGTCCCAGTGCTTTATCGCTGAGCATATACTGTTCTGAGTTCGGTAACAAAGGAAAGTTCTCACCCAGTGATACTGCAAACTTCTTACCACAGACTGATCTTTAGGGCTCTCTCCTCACAAATTTGATTGGCCAGAAAAAAGAATTATTAAATGGTGATAAAACTATTTTTACAACCCCTTACCTGGAATTATTACATCCATTCAATGGTTTAATGAAGATGTTTCAAATAGCTAGCAATCAAGTCTGTGTTGCAGGTATTAACCTATGAAGGACCCTAAACTAGGTACTTCTAACAATCATATTCCTATTCCCAGAATACTAAATAATCAAAGAAACAAAATAACCTGACTATAACATTCCAATCCGCTACTTTGACTGCCTTTGCCTCTTTGCTTCGATAAATCACAGTTGCAACAGCATGAGTATCCCATCAAATCGAACTGCAATTTCAGTAATGAAGCATGAAGTTGAGCACACTATGCAAACAGCTATGTTCCCTCTTCCAGGAAAATGATACAGCACCGCACACCGGTCAGGGGGTGAATCACCAGTTTCAAGTGTTATTGAGTGATCTTCATAACAGAACTATATCCAGTTAAAGAGCAATCGTGAGACCAAATCACACAGAACTCAACTGCAGTCCAACTTATGAGCGGCAAAGCTGGCACAATGTGTGCCTCAGTATGAAGCTCAAGCATCCCCCTTCTCAATCAATGACTTAAGAGGCAGCACAGCTAACGAAAAAACGGCCTCACTCACGCAACTCTTATTACACGAGAATGAATATTCTTTCATCTATAAAGGATGTGGGTCAAAATGTTGTAAAAGGAGCTGGTTCAACACATAAATTTTTTGGAAGCTTGTCAAATGGTTACTGTGCATTGTTTAAATCATGTGCAATTATGAAGATGAAAGTTACAAGGCAGATGAGTCCAATTAAGCTAAGAAACAGCGTCCAAAGTGAAGTCCCAGGATTCAGTAAACATTAACGTGAATTTCCATCAGCAAAAGTTGAGTTCAAAAAAAAAGAATCTTATTTGTTGTTTTCTTGCTTGAATTGAAGCTATTTGACAGTGGAATATCTAACTGAGACACCTATCGGACGAAGAGCAAGGGGATAGAAAACCACTAAAACAAGTGAGATACGACCGGTATTCTCCTGGTATATAAACTATAATCAGATGCAAAAGTAAGCACAGTTTATTAATATTTTGGTGGTGAGGATATTTGAGTAACCCAGTGGACCAGCTTGACGTTTGAGATTAGTTGATTCTATTGCCGTAAAGTCCTCATAATGGCTAGATCGAGTCTCCTTTATCGAAAAGAGGTAAAACAAGATATTGCACTCAGATTAGGATATTATGTGAAATAAGACACAATAGTTTCTCAAAACACAGAACTCAAAGAACTAGCCTAGTCTGTGAGCCTGGATGGTAGATTTATGATATAACGTTCCGTACTCCAACCTGGTTCTCAGCTTCAACCCAGGAAAATGGAAAATGAGGTCTAAAGTGATCAATTGTACCTGCCAAAAAGATGGAAAGCTAAGATTTGAACAGGAGATTAACACGGTTGAGTAAGCTTTAGTGGTCTGTTCCAACCGATACGCTTTGCTTTGATAGTTCGCCTCCTTTAAATGGAGATAATAGGCAGCACGCTCAGATAAAAGCCACCAAATTCTTCCAAAAACTAGTTGCCCTTTATCAGCAAGTCGACATGATCTAAGGAGTCGAAAGAGAACCGGCACACACTATCAGACAACCGATAGGGGGTCATATTGGTTTTATGTAATGAATAGTTCACCGATTTGAATGATTTTATTTTTTGGAGGACTTGCATGAAAAACTAGTCGACACTGAAAATGGGATTGAAAATGAGCTAAAAGGAAATAGAGCGAAGCTCTTTGGAAAGTCACCAGTTAAAACATGTCACTGTGGTGCGTACTAGTTTCAAGGTGAACCAAGTCTGGTGGCGCCTTCAAAACATGAAAAGATTGGTGAAAACATGAAAAGATTTGTGGGTCGTTTCAGTTCATCGTTTTACTTCGGAGTGAAGTAGGCGTTAGATATGAATACAGTAATTAGGGCAGCATTCCATACTTTCATTTTTGGAGACTGTTGACGAAAATTTATGGATCGAGTTAGTGGGATTTTCTGGGGTTTCCAAGGATTTAATATTGTAGGCAACATCGTGTTGGCCACTCTGTGGTATTTTGATTCTGTGCAATAGTTAGAAAAGGAGAAAGTGAAATTGGAGATTTGAGCAATCACTGTTCAACAGTAGCAATAATCACTCGCCCATCGAGAGGAAATAGGAAATGCCCAACCTACATTAACAACCTCTTTGAACGTCAACCAAAGTCCGCTCAAATACGGACAGGTCTGACACCCTTCAGCGACAATCAACTTCGGTCCGCTGATCGTATTTTGAGGAGCAATGCTACTACTGTGTGGAAACAGTTCAGTGTAGACCCTTGTGTTTTGCAAACTAATCATTTTAAATAGTTGACATGGTTATTTCATTTAGCCATTTGTGATTCAAGAGTAAGACATCGGAAAGAATAAAATGTCCCGTAAAGTGAAGCATTGTCATACATGAAAATGGAATCATCTCCACAGAGGGCAAACAGCTTTAGCGGGCGGTCTTTTTTTTGGCAAACAGCAAACACTGGAAAGGCTGATGGCAGATGAGCCTTGCTGGAAGGAATCCATAGAGTGTCGTTCACTAATCTAGTGTTCGTAGTTGATGTTATTGACTTGTAGTCAGCGGTACTTTTGGTGACGCAGTTTACAGTGAAGGGAACTTCAGTGGGCCCGCAGGAGCAGATGCGACTGCCGCTGAACGCCAGGACCTCACTAGATCGCCGCCATTCTCTCTTTTGAGGGTCTCAATCCTGCCCTGGTCGTGTGAGTGTTTCGCATTAGAAAATCAACTAAAACTAGCAAAACTTGAAAGAAGAAGTGCACAACACATTAATTCATGACATGCATCTCCTAAATACTAAATACTGAGCACTTCCTAAACTTATGGTGCAGCACACTCTTCTGGTCTCTTTTGGAGGTGTCTGGGTGTACATTTGTGTGTTATGTAACCTTATGGTACACGCAACATCGTACGGTAGGGGCAAAATCTTTTTAAGATCAACATCTTCTTCTTATCTTCAATTCTACAATTCGGATTGATCCTCTTTCCCTTCTTCCACTCACCAGTCCACACTCTCCACTCGCTCTATCCAGTTCAGCAACTACTATCACACTCACTCAAATAAGGAGATATTGTAACGGAGTCACTTCAAAGTAGTGTATCTCTCAATTCCCAACTCAAACAGAACAACAGTCTTTCAAAAATCACGCTTCAAGTTGTGAATCTATCAAGACAAAAAATATGCAACGAACGTCAAAACAGATGGCTGTCTCCGCGTCTGCCGTCGCACAATTGGCAATCAAGGATTGGATATTAGTGTTGGGGCTTATATTTGGTGGATGTTGTTCAAATGTTTTCACCTTAGAGAAGATTGTAACTTCTAAACCAGATAGTGCCAATGTGATTACTTTTTTCCAATTTTTGTTTATTGCCATAGAAGGCTATATCCATTTCTTTGACTCATCTGCTCCTCCTTTGTTCATAAGAAAGAACCAGGTGCCAATGAAGAAGTGGGCTTTAACTATTGTTATGTTTTTCCTTCTGTCTCTGGCTAACAACTTGGCCTTTGGATTCAACATTTCAATGCCAATTCATATTGTTTTTAGAAGTTCTGGAACTGCAATAGTTATGACAGTTGGTTGGTTGTTGGTTGGTAAGAAATACAACTTCATCCAAATTCTGAGTGCTGTTCTACTGACATTTGGTGCCATTATTACTACTCTATACAAAGACAAGGAAATATTTGTCACTTTAACGAAAAGAGGTGATGAAGGTATCCTAGATCAAGTCTCTTCAACAAGCTGGATTGATATCTTGACTGATGATTTCATGTACTTCATTGGTATTGGAGTCTTGACATTTGGTGCTATTCTAATGGCCCTGATGGGTCTATATAATGAGTACATTTACAAGACATACGGTAAGCATTGGCAGGAAAATGTTTTCTACTCACATCTATGTGGCTTGCCAATATTCATCATATTTTTATCTCCAAAGATTATTGCGGAATTGAAGAATCTATGGAGTGATCCAGAATTATTTCACTTCTTCGGCTTATTCACATTGTCAAAGCAAATTACCTACTTATTCTTGAATGTTTTGACCCAGTTTTTCTGTATTAGAGGTGTTAATATGCTTGCTGGCAGCACAACTGCGTTGACCGTTTCCGTCGTCTTACTACTGAGAAAATTTACAAGTTTACTGTTGAGTTTATATTTATTTGACAATACCTTAAGCTACACTGGTAGTTTTGGTACTTTTATGGTGTTTTTTGGTGCATTTTTGTATAGTTATGGCTCTACAAGACAGCCTAAGGCTCCATTGCCAACAGAAGATAAGAGAGAACTTAGGCTGGAAAAAGATGAAGTAGCCATTGAGCTGGCTGAACTGAAGAAAGAGACAGTTTGAAGGCAGACGCGTAACTAGAGTAATAGAAATATAGACAAGATTATAATTAGAACAATGAAATATGTAGTTTCCGATTACCCGGCTCGGTGAACCATGTACCGAGGTCTAAAATTTGTTTGTGGTTGTTTTCTAATTCGGCACAAATTGCTGGCATTTTAGGTCGGAATTGAGATCAGTTCGTTTCTGTCATTTCCTGATCGAATTGATAAAAAAAGTGAATTCTGAATGGAAAATAAAAATTCAACCAGTCATAAATCGAGTTTTATCATCCTTAGAATTTCACACAACTTTGACAGGGAAAGAAATAGGACTCTTACTGAAGCAACATCGCACTCATATACACCCAGTCTATCAACTGATATTATTAAGTGGCACACCTTCTAGCTCACCAGTCTTCTAGCCTCTTTTTCTCATCTTGGTTCATCATCACTTTTCTCGCCTACTTTTAAATACACCCTTTTTTAATCAATCTATTGATCATCAAAGCAAACCGCTATTGAATCATGAGTGGCAAAGCTTCTCCATCGATAGTATCATCACCAAAACCGATAGCTGTTGGTCCTGGCGGTATTGCTCCAAAACCTACCCAAACACTCACAAAAATCGGTACCTCCAAGGAATGGGTTCTGCCTCCTAGACCTAAACCAGGGAGAAAACCAAGCGCTGATACTCCAGCTACAAAAAGAAAAGCACAGAATAGAGCTGCTCAAAGAGCATTTAGAGAAAGAAGAGCAACCAGGGTCACAGAACTGGAAGAAAGATTAGGCGAAGTTGAGAAAGAGAAAGAAATAAATGAGCTGAACTTCAAGAATATTGTTACAAAGCTACAGGCAGAAAACAAGTTCTTGTTAAAAGCTTTGAACGACATTAAAGCAGACTACTCAAATTTCAAGCAATCTATGATTGCTCAACCAAATAACATTGCAGTTCAATCTCCACCAGCTGCTGTATTCTCAAATGGTCAGGTTAATGCACCAAGCCCGATAAACTATTACAAACCATCATCTACTGGAACCACTCCAAATACCACATACAGTCCTCAAGATTCCATCTCCAGCTACAAATTTCCTTCTCAGCAACAGCAGCAACAGCAACAACAACAACAACAACAACAGCAGCAGCAACAAAGGATGTTACAAATTCCACTAAGGCAGCAATCGGTTCAACCATTATCTCCTCTAAACCCAGGTAGATCCCCCCATGATTCTCAAACGTATTCCTCCTCGAATCCAACTCCATCCACTAAGAAGTCAAGCGTTTCCACTAATGATGATAATTATGATTGTGGTGTCTGTGTCAAAGACGATTGCATCTGTGCTCAAGTGGGCATCAAACCAAAGCCTCAAGAAACCGCGCAATCTGTTCTGCTTGAGAACTTGAGACCAATGGCTCCAGTATCACTAAAGAGAAGGAATGAGGAGATTGAGATTGACTATACAGCACAATATGCTAAGACCACAGTCAAATCAACAACGAGACCAATGCCGAAGTTCAAGAAACTGAAACGGACTACTACATCTGGTCAACCGAATAACCATGATGAGTCAAATGCCGAGTTCTCAACCGTTTTCGATAAGATATCAGATAAAGATTTTGAGTCGCCAATGGAACAGTGCGGTTTCTGCTCCGATGACTCTCCTTGTGTTTGTCGTGAAGCTGCCAAGGAAGCTGCCAATGCTATCACGGAGCTACAGAACCACTCAATAAGGGAATCAGAAGCAGTCTCAAAGGAACAGGCCACACTACCGCCAATCTCAAGACACTCATCTGTGAGCCATATCAATAAACTCCCAGTCTTACATCCAGGATTGACAGTGGAGATATCAGAGATTCATAGATCAAGCATTTCAACACCAAAAGAATCGTCAGATGACAGCTCAGTTTCAAAGAAGGCTGGATGCACTGGAAATCCAGGTACTTGTACTCAGTGCCAGATGGATCCTATGTCTACATTGTTCTGCACAACCATTGCTAGTAAAGCGGAAGAAGAAGCAACGTCGCAACAGGCCTCAGAACAACCATCGCCTCATCATTCCAGAACGGGTTCCATCAAGACGCCCGTTTCATTAACTTCTGCTTCCAGTGTTTCTTCTTCGTCATCATCATCATCATCATCGTTATTGAAACCTGATTTAGATAACACGAAAAACTCACCTGTTTCACCTCCATTATCTAACCACTCATCTAAAGTATCGTCTCCAATGACTTCTGCCACTACACAGGAGGAAGAATTGAACTCATTGATGAAGAAGTCTGGAAGTGTATCCACTCCTAGTGGGGCTAGTGTCAAAGGTATCTACATTCCTTGTGCTGATGCTTATAAGACTCTGAGTCGTCATAAAGAGTTCAACTCTGTTGATTTCAGTACTTTGGTTGGAAAATTGAATACAAGAGGTATGCAAGTTGAGGTTCAAAGTGTTGCTAATGTTTTAAGAGAATTAGACAGGAAAATTTATAATTAGTGTTTGATCGCCATATGGTTTCTTGGTTGATTTGTGTCTTTTTTTTTTTGTATGAATAGCTTGGTGCTATATTGGGGTTGTTTTAGTGTTTTATCTGTATTAAATTACTTGGTAAGTAATTGGTGTGTTTATGTTTCATTAAATGGTTGTATCTTTACTTTACTTCTGCATAGTATTTGTACTTCACTAGAAGACACTTCGAGAAGGGATAACAGATCATATAAGTACAGTATCGATTGAGATTTGATGTTCTTTGGAGTAAGATGTATATATGTATATGTATTGAGGAAACTGATCATGAATTGGTGCAGAAATCTATGCTTGAAACATCATTATGCTACCTAAGCGAAAACGGCAACAACGGTAATGAGAACGAAACTAACAATGATCGAGTTTAGGGAACGATCTGAGATATTATAAATAACATTGTGAAACGATGGTGTACTTGCAGCTCTGCCAGCAGCATTTGAACTACTTGATGCAGGACTGGAGGCGGTAGCAGAAGAGTCTGAACCAGAAGTGGACGATGATGATGATGAAGTAGATGAGGATTCGGTACTGGATGATTCGTCTTGTTCAGAGCTTGATTCGACATAGTCAGCATCATCGTAACACAAGTTTTGCGTGCCATATCCGGTACCTAATGGTTCACCAGCACCTTTTGTGAAGAAAGCAGAAGCGGCAGAAGGCATATCTGGAAGTGTATTGTCAGCTTCCCAAATGCCTTCTTCATAAGGTGGACACTCAGAAATATCATTATCAGCACTGAAGCCACCATTACCAGCTGGATTAGAAGTGGAGTTTAGTTCAGTTCTCAAGTTGGTGTAATCAGCTAGAAGCTCAACAGTACCATTATCAGAGATTTGAACTAGACCATAATTATTAGATTCGTTGGTGAATTCATAAACTAGACCACCAGAAAAAACACGAGACATCTGAGTGGAGTAAATAGTTGGAACTTCACTAAAAGCTCTTGAATCACCAACAGTGTTGCAACCATATTCAGATAAAAAGATAGGCAAAGAGTAACCGGTGTACATTTCAACTTTCTCTTTATAACCTGAGACAGTATACGAACTGGCACCGCACCATGAATAGTCGTTAACACCAAACATGTCGATTCTAGCATCAGAATCGTTACCACAGTTGAAGTATTCTGCAGCTAATAATCTGTTACTAGAGACATCGGCAGCTGAGTAGCCAACTGGAATTTGTCTGTAATTTCTGGCCGCTAAATACTTCTTCATATCTCTGACAGTAGCTTTAACATAGGTAGCAGTATTGGTAGTGTTAACAGAGTTGATGACCTCGTTACCAGCAAAGAAACCTAGGACGTTATCGTAATTAGCAAAAGCATCGATGGTAGCAAAGACACTCTGTAAGTAACCACTGTTATAGGAACAAGCAGGATCATGTCTTGAGATCGAAGAATCTGGAGTGTTGACGTCCAAGATCAAGTAGATTCCAGCATCATCTAAGGCAGTCATACAAGCATCATGGTTTAATGAGTTGTCAACAGTATAAACTCTAATGGTGTTAAGACCCAGATCTTTGAAATATTCGATGTCTCTGGTACATGTGGTCTCATCAGCCAACGGATCTGTCAAGTTTGAAGAACCACCTGGTTGATAATCGACACCACGGATGTAGAATCTTTCGCCACTTTCAGTATCCCAGAAGGCATTGCCTGTGACGTTGATCACAGGCGAAGCTAAAACAGATCCGGCAGAGACGAACAAGCCGGCTAAAGTAGTCCACTTCATGATTTGTGTATTTGTAGTGAGCGTGGCTGTGGAAAAAAGCGAGTGACTTTCTGTGTAACAGAGTAAAGAAGGGAGGAAGAAATACAAGTGGACAAGTTCAAAGGGGCCGCCAGCAAACTACGAAAAGATCAGACATTCTTGGTCTTTTCTGTTTCGGTTTGTTTTGGTTTTTTTAGCTCTCGAGAATCTTCGGCAATTTTTTTTTTCGGTTTGAGCACTCCCCGATTTGATCTCGGTGTTTGAACATGTTCATATCCGAGATTACGGTGACAGGAGGACTGGCGGAATTGCATTACATAATGAAGGACAGAGACTGATACTACTGGAGATGAGTGGTTGTTGGATTGACTTGAGTAAGTATATAATGAGCTGAGCTTATGCAGCAGTACTGGTTCCATCTTCTTTGCCTGCAGAACCTGGCACTTCTTGGGAAGCATCTTTCTCATCTTCAATCTCAATTACATCCCCAGTTTCATCCTTTGTGCTATTTCTAATCACATTCTGATCATCAACAGTCTCAAAAACGGTATCTGTCTCCTTTGTCTGCCCTTCTTTCCCTTCTAGAAATTGGTGCTCATCACCGTATTCCTGCTCTCTTGTACCTTTAAGTGGTTCCTCTTGAGCTTCTTCCAAAAATCCAGACGTTTGCAACTTATCATCCTCTTTAGTCTCATCAATCTCATTGTTGATTTCAAGAACTTCATCATCCACGACATCCACTGGTTCTTCAGTTGTTTCCTTCACCAGTGTTTCTTGTTCTTCGTGTCCTTCTTCATATTTTTCATTCGTTTGATCTCCTTCATCTTCTTTTTGTCTCTCTTCATCCTCATTAAAACCAGCAGCTTCATTATATTCTTTTACGCCAACCAGATCTTCCTTCGTTTCTACATTTTCCTCTATCTTTCCAAATTCGACCCCAGTACCATTGTTAAAGTTTCCACTAGTCCAGACATTGATGATTCTTATAACTCTCTTATCCTCAACTTCTACTTTTTCAGTTGCAGCCTTTGGAAGTCTCTTGCCTCTTGGACCTTTAGCCCTTGGTTTGATAGTTGATCTTATCGTTTCTGTGCTATCTTTTTGTTCTGCAGCCGTTTCCTCTTCATCATTATCGCCAAATTCTGAAGTATTGGATTTACTTATGGCAGCAGGAATACCAGTTCCTGGTTTCACCATACCAGGTAGCGCAAAGAGATTGTTTAGATTTTGTCTGAATCCCGAGTTCACAACTCCTGGAACATTCACTGGTTTGGGTTTAGCAGAGGGTTCATTTGATTCATCACTTGAATCACTTGTTGGTTGGTGTGATGATTTTTTCTCAGAATTCTTAGGGTGTGGTGTAACAACAGGTACTGAATGCAGTTCCTGTTCTTGATTTCTTCTCAACATCTCCTGGAATGCTGCAATTTTGCTTGAGGGTTTTTTTGGCACTGGTGGAGGACCCTTTGTCTTAATTTTCTCCTCAACAGTTGGAGATCTTGAAAGTGGTCTTTGTGGTCTCGCTGGAATAACAGGTATAGGGGAAGGCTCTGATATAGATAAATTTGACTGTGAGGACGAACTCTCTGCACCAGAAGAAGATAAGTCATCTGTTTTCTTTGGTGAATTTTTTCTTACACGATCTGGAACAATTGGAGCTGTCTCTTCAGATGAGGATGAGGATTCTTCTAATGGTGAAAGCTCTTTAACAACCTTTTTAGGTTCAAGTTCTTCAGGATGAGCAACTTCATTTTCTACATCTTCTTTTTGCTCTGGTTCAGTCTTCACTTGTATTCTGCTAGGACGCGATGGGATCGGCGGTGTTAGCTCTTTACTTGCTTCAACTTTATTGGATTCAGCAGGAGTGACATGCTCATCGTTATCATGAATTGACCCTTCGGCGTCCCCTTTGGATTTTGTAGAATTAGCAATATCTTCATTATCGTCTGTTGGTTTTGTGATAGTCTCATTCTCAACATTAACCGCTGTTCCTTCTACTTTGTCAGATTCTATGACTTTCTCCTCTTCTTTCTCAGCTGGACTATGTTTCAGGATTTCTTCTTCTTTTTCTTCTTCTTCTTCTTCTTCTTCTTCTTCTTCTTCTTCTTCTTCTTCTTCTTCTTCTTCTTTGTTATGTTTCTGCGTTTCCTTAGGACGTAATGGAATAGTAGGGGTTACATCCTCAGGCTCAACAGTTTCACCCAGTTGTCCACTAGCTTCAACATCTTCTTTTGTGGCCTCCTCATTATTTGCGGACGCTTCTTTTTCAACTTCACCTATTGGGACAGCTGAAGTGCTATCGTCTGTATCAGCTTTAGCCGTCTTTCTTGGACGAGAAGGAATAACAGGGGCATTAAACGTGGCCGACTCCTCTTCTGAAGTTTGAACTTCTGTTTCAAGTTTCAATGCTTTGGCACCATCGTTACTATGTGGCCTGCCTGGAATAGCTGGGGAGCTGTCTTTTCTTGCTGGACGTTTTGGTATTGACGGAATTGAGGCTTCTTCTTCTGCTGGTGTTGAAGGTAGTTCAGCTTTCTTAGTCAATTCTGCTGTGGTATCACTGATATCATCATTAAACACGTCAGAGTCCTCTTCTTCTGGGTCAACCTCTCTGTTCTGGGCGATCAAATCGTTCAAGGTCGCCATTTCTGTTGCGCTCTCTGCTGTGGTCTTTGTTGTGTGCTTGTTTTGTAAGATTGGATTTCATTTTCAGTTCTCTGGCTCAAAAAGCTAAACGAGGGAAAAATGTTCTTCTAACGGGAAATCTAATGGATGATAGCGAGACATGAAATGATGTACGATTCTAAACAAAAGGTCGCTACTACTACTACTAATAAACAACAAACGAATCCATTATTGCAGACATGTTAAAGTTAGAAAAAAAAGCAGGTATCTCTATTAAGCACCGTAGTTCAAACGGAAGATATCATTGAAGACATAGTAAGAGCTTCCGTCTGGGATCAAGTGGAAGACCTGGGAATAACGTTGGGCATTTTGCTCTTCATCCACTAACAATTCACCAGTGACCAAAACTAAAACATCTCCATTTGGAGAGGCAGGCTGAGCGTCTAAGGTGGTGATTCTGTGGGCAACTTTTTGGAATGGTAATGAGGTCAATTTTTCAACGATATCTTTGGCACCTTGAACTTGGGAAGTTTCAAAAGTTAGCATAGATTGTTCTCTCTAGAATTATTCGCACGGTTAGTTTTTGGATTCTTTTATAAATCACAGATTTTTCTGATTAATAGTGAACATACGTAAAGGTTACCCAGTTGAGTTCTATCACTGTCAAACTGGTTGTAGTAGAATTCGGTGAATTGTTCTGAAAGGCAGAATGGTTAGTAACTGGATATCTCAAATATGTCTTACTCAGACAATTGCAGCTTTCGATGTACATACGGGCTAAAGTGTTGAAATCGACTGAAAGGGGACTCTGTTAGTAAACTCATGTCTATTTCCCAATTAAAAGAAAATAACAAAAGAAGCAAAGATATATCGGAGCAAATAGAGTTGCAGCATCAATTAATGACAGCAATGCTCCCACAATCGTTTGCACTCCTTTCAACGAAACATACCAGACATTATGGATAGTTCAAGCGGAGTTTGAGGCTGCGTTTTGAAGGACATCCAGTGTTTATTTACCATTCAAAAGATTTTTGAAAAACAACAACAACGAAAAGTATTACCCGGATATCTTATAAATCTATATTTTACTCAATTACGGGTTCTGGATCGCACGTGAGACAACCCTCGTAATTGGATAGGTTAGTCGGCAAAGTCTCAGGAGTTCAAAGTGGCCCAGCGGACTAGTACATAAGCCAGGGCAATACGAGAATGTAGTCTTTCAACGGCCCAGATGTAGTCCTAATTCATAAGGCTGCGAGTCCGAGTTGTGATCGACAGCAAAGAGCGGAATCTTTTGTAGATGTTGCATTAAGCGAGAATTCCACAAACATCTAAAAGAGAGGGAATGTTGTTGTTGTACTTCTTATTTGCAACTCACACAGTGAAGGTGGTGGGCCTATCTTGATGGCAAACCACATAAACATGTCAAGGATAGAACCATTGGCCTTGGAGAGCAAGTCGTGCTTCCTTTGATTGGGGTGACCCCTTTATCCGGACACTGTACGTGAAACATTGCATGTCTATTATTGAAGTTGACTTACGTGGTACAACCGAAATGCAGATAATTAACGCATCTTAAAATATCTGAAAGAATATAGGTACCACAACGCTCAATTCAACGTCGGTGGTAGGCCAGAAAAGGGTGCATCTTTACTATATTATACTTGGATATATATAAGTCACTATTCCCCTAGCAAAAAATCCTGTAAGATCTTTCAATTTCAACACCAAAAGATCATAAAATAAGTTTTCACCGTTCATTCCCTTTCAAACATTCCCTTTGTTTGTCTAAGATCACGATCTGAAAATCTGAGATTCCATTTCACATTTAACTTCATTGATCCCTCTTTTCACATCCCGACTGGCTTGCGTGCAGTTTTCTATTGAATCCCTGCATCTTTAACAAGATCCAATTTAATCCTATCTGGAAAGGAAAACACATAACCTCAGCATCATATATGATTCAACTACTTCAAGCCAACACACGATCAAAGTTCAAAAAGAAAATGTCAAAAAGATCATCAATACAATCAAGCAATTCAGCATCAACGAGTTCTTCTTCCACAATATCCCAAAGAGAACCACAATCTGTTTACCAAGCTTTACTAATAGGAACCCCAAACTCTGGCAAAAAAACGGTATTGAACCATTTGAATTCGATGGACACTAAAACTCCAATTGACATATTATGTCTGTCAAATGATGTTTCTAAGACAAGTTATAGTAATTTTATCTTTGATACTTCTTTTGTTATATTCATAGCTGATTCCACCAAAGTGATCGATACTACCTATCTCTCAGAAGTCGAATGCATATTTCACGATAATCTAAAGGGAAAGAACATTTCAAAACTGTTGATTTTTCTGCACAAACATGATTTGCTCGCGATCGAGTCAACTAGGTTCTTTGAACAGAAATGGAGGTTGAATGAATTAGGTATTGAGAATTTGATACTCCCGTCGAGCTTAGACGTGGAGACAGGCGAATGTTATGGGGTATCTGATGGGATAAATTGGTTGTTGATATAGCTCAATTTTGATGAGAATTCAATCAGTTTCTTATAACTTTCAGGTAAGGATTCGATAACTAAATGATGGTCTTTAGGATCCATTGAAACCAATGAGAATGGCGGTATGTTTGAGTGTTTAGGGACAATCGTATTTGACTTTATTATGACACAGTCTTGTATGTTTGCAAGAGAACCTATAGTGCAATCTTCGCCAATAATGACTCGATTACCAACATTGGAGCTACTGATCTTGCTGTTTCTGCCAATCAGTACGAATGATCCTATTTTCATCACTTTCTCCTGCTTTGGAGGAGTTAGCACGCTCAATTCATCGATGAACACGTATTTACCTATCTGTATTGAGGTGTTTGTAGTTCCACTCTCGCCATTTAGCTCAGCTTTTGACTGGATTGTTGAGTTCCCACTGATTAGAATTCTATTTGAGCCTCTGATCTCAGCCGTTTTGGATATCCTGTTACCACTGGCCGTCTCTATATAGCCCTCCATGGCAGAATTGATCAAGTGTCGAGATTAGGTCAACCCAACGAAGCGCGTGCGTGTTCCCTCCGTTCTCAAGAAGAATGGCGAGCTCATGGCGCGTTTAATGAAATGTTTGGATGTTTTGATGTTTTTTGTTGTGTTTTTTTTTTTGGCCAAATTTTGGAGAGAAAACACGTTGGAAAACGTAAAACGTAAACACTGACAGGACAGCTCAGCTCAACAGTCGCTTTGACAACACCCGCACAAGATGTCCATCTACAGACTAAACTCAGGCTACCAGAACTACGACTGGGGAAAGATCGGATCCGCCTCCTCTGTCGCCCAATTTGCTCACCACTCTGACCCTGCAACCGTCGTCATCGATGAATCCAAGCCATACGCTGAGCTATGGATGGGTACACATCCAAAAGTGCCTTCTAGATTGATCGAAAACGGTGAGTCTTTGAGAGACCTGATTGCCAAAGATCCTCTCAAGTACTTGGGCCAGGACGTCATCACAAAGTTCGGTGCTGAAAACGAGTTACCATTTTTGTTCAAAGTTTTATCTATTGAAAAGGTTTTATCGATCCAGGCTCATCCTGATAAAGAGTTGGGTAGAAAATTGCATTTAAACGACCCAAAGAACTATCCGGATGATAATCACAAACCAGAAATGGCTATTGCTGTTACCTCTTTTGAAGGGTTTTGTGGGTTTAAACCATTAGAGGAAATTGCTGATGAGTTACAAAAAATTCCTGAACTAATCGAAATCGTTGGTAACGAAGCTGCTGAAAAATTCATCAATGGTATCATTCCAGATGCCAAAATCGGTTCTGAAGAAGATAAGAAGAATAGACAATTATTACAACTGATTTTCGGCAAGGTTATGAACTCTTCTGATGAAGCCATCACTAAAAATGCCATCTCATTGGTTGAGAAAGCCAAATCTTCTCCAGAAATTTTCAACAAAGAAGACCTTCCTGAACTAATCCTACGTTTGAACAAACAATTTCCAAATGATATTGGATTATTCTGTGGTTGTTTGTTATTGAATCATTGTAAATTGAATGCCGGTGAAGCAATGTTTTTACAAGCTAAAGATCCACATGCTTATATTTCTGGAGATATCATCGAATGTATGGCTGCTTCAGATAACGTTGTTAGAGCTGGTTTTACTCCAAAATTCAAGGATGTTACCAATTTGGTTGAAATGTTAACATATTCTTATGAAAACGTTGAAAAACAAAAAATGGTTGCTCAATCATTCGATAGAAGTGAAGGAGACGGTGAAAGTCTGTTATTCAATCCTCCAATTGAAGAGTTCGCTGTTTTACAAACCACTTTCAATAAGTCCCAAGGTGTTAGAAAATTCAAAGGATTTAATGGTCCAAGTATATTGATAGTAACTAAAGGTGAAGGATTGATTAAATTTGATGGCCAAGAGTTGAAAGCCGAACCGGGTTATAATTTTTTCATCCCTCCTTTTGTTGAGCTGCAACTGACAACCACAGATAAAGATTTTACCTCTTATAGAGCTTTTGCTGAAGCAGATTAGATCTTTTTTTTTGGCTACTTAGCTTTTGAATATTTATTGGGATGAGAAATTCATAGAGAAATTAATAATTGGAGACTGTTATTACTGAGATTAATAACGAATAAAATATGTGCTGTAGATTAAACTTGACTTTTCTTTGACTATTATACAGTAACCACTAAATGAATTTTATCATTCGATGTTATTCTTCTTCTTCCATTTCATGATTCTTTTTTTCAAATCTCCCTCACTCTGTTGATAGATATTAAGTTTCTTGTCCCATTTCATCTTAGAGTAATCATCTCCATGCTTGTTGTAGAGAGCAGCTAACCAATCACTTTCTCTTTCACTTGGAACTCTTTCTTCCTTTATTGGTTTTGAGGCAGCGTAGGCCTCTAGTTGTTTGACAACTTCGGTTTTTGCGCTTTCGTCTTCTTCAGCTTGATCCTTCAGCTCTAAATCATGATCTAGAAGTTTCTTTTTCCCATATATAACTCTTAAAACTTCACCATATTCATCTCTTATAATTCTAGCTTCACCTTCTAAAATGTCATCTTCAGTTAACTCTTCATCAGGAATGTCTCTTTTTTGAGAATCATTCTTCAAGTATCTCTTAAGGATAACTTTATCAAGATTAGCCTCAATACCACCTGCAGGTTTCTGTAATTTGGCAGTAAGCCCTAATTTTTTATAATTTTGTTTTAAAGTCAAGTTATAGTCCCAATTAGCTTCAATAATTGGATTAGAAGCGATGTTAATGTTTCTTTTCTTATCTTTCGTTCTTCTGGAAACTTTGCTATGTGACTTCTTAGCGTTCTGTCTCTTTCTCACGGTACCCATCTTATCCTGTGTGGTAGTTCTAGTGCGTTGTGGTGGTCTGGTCTGGGGTCTGGTCTACTATTAAACTTGTAGAGAGATGAGCACTGAATTTTTTTTATCTACTAAAGGATTATATAATCATCCGGGTAATGCATAATATGTCTATGAAGTAGTGAGGCGAAAAGAGTGATCTGCTAGTTTCAGGAGCAGCTTGAACTACTGCGTTTGCGGTTGGGACTGAATATCGACAACACCTTGTGCTCTCAGTCCACACTTTCCCTAACAACAGCAACCATAACAACACACACCAGTGATCAATCTGTCCCACTCGCCCTGACAGAAATCTCGAAAGCAGTGAAAAATACCTTTGAATTGAAAAAAAGGACAATGGAAAAAACAACAGGGAAATCGCCCTTTTTGGGACCCACACGAACAACAAGAAACCATCAACAAACAGCTGATTGTACACCCAGTTTGCTCCAATTGAGACCCTCCTTAACAACGAAATAACCGGCCATGTCAACCACCATCGAACAAGAACAATCAGAACAGATCTCCCAGAGTTTGGCTCAAGATCAAGCTGAAGCCTTTGATCCTGATCAAAAACAACAACCTTCTCATCATATCCAATCAAGAAAGACTCCTGAAGAACTTGAAGAACAGAAAGAAATAGATTCTCGCTCCATATATATTGGAAACGTCGATTATAAATCAACCCCTGATGAAATTGAAACCTACTTTGCTGCCGTTGGCCCTGTCAACAGAGTTACAATCTTATTAGATAAGTACACTGGATATCCAAAAGGTTATGCTTACGTTGAATTTGAAAAAGGTGGGGATGCTGCTAAGGCAATTGAAGAGCTGCATCAATCAACTTTCAAAGAAAGAATTATCTCCGTCGCTGCCAAAAGAACCAACCTACCAGGTTTCAGATCCTCAAGAGGTAGAGGTGGTTTTAGAGGTAGAGGACGTGGTGGCTTCAGATATAGAGGTAATGGTAATTTCAGAGGTGGTAGAGGTGGTAATCAGTACTCGGGTGCTAGATCCGAAGAAAAGGCTGAGTCAGGTCCTGTTGCCGAATCTAACCCAGGTACAGAAACTACTGGGGTTTGAAACAATATTGATCTAGTCCTTCATTGTTCAGTGATGTTTTTTTTTTTAATGTTTGTCCTATTGAATGGAGCTTGATGCTCTTCAAGTTGAAAAGAAAAAAAAAAGAGAGAGAGAGAAAGTATGACGCTCTTGTTTAGTTGAGTTTGGCTAATCTAAAACCTCTCATGTTTATTTGGTGTGTTTCGTCCGTCTTTAATTGTATGCAGTTTTTCAATATGGGGTTGCCCCATTAATGCTTGCTTTCGAATGGTATCGCACCTTTACTCTTGGTCTCTTTTTATGTCCTTTCCGTGTTTTTCTGATTATGTTGTTTGTTGTTTACTGTTAGCATTCTGTTTATGATCTGATGTGGCAAATGAAGAAGAGAACATACATTATTTATATCTTTATTATGCAAAATGACTTGGTTTTTGTTATATTCCCTGTACACAGTTAGCTTATATTTTAAAGCGAGTTTCACGTGATATATAATTCACGTGACCCAGCTCTCAGCCGGCGCCAAAGTTGTTCTTCTTTCCTCTGTTGACACAGTGGCACGTCCTCGCTGATGTGTTCTATGCGCTGATTGGAACTGAGTGCTTAACAACGGTCCAAAGATTCCTGTTGTAGATGCTTGTTCTGAGGTACCTCTTTAGGGCAAATCGTTTTTTTGGGATGGATGGGAAGAATGAATTTAAATTTAAGAGCAACAGGTGTATCATAGCACATCGAATTAATCCAATTAGAATTTTATTTCTGATTCAATCAGCAAACAATTCGGGGTCTCCAAGGGCACAAACATACATCTTCCAGTCTTTGTATTGTGGATCTTAGTGACAGACTTTTTGATAGATATGATTAATCAACTCTCTCTGATCATTAGTGATCTCTGTTGAGGTTGTCATGAACAGAGGGATCCCCAATGCTCGAAAATTCCGTAGGCACTTCTCCTGGAACGCTTCTAGCTGTTTATGGCAGTTTACTATAAAAGTATCCAGTGTTTTCTCGTCAATGGCCGGGTTTGATTTCAGAGACTCGTAGACAGTTTCCCAATTAGCTTCGTAATCTTTCTGCACTCGAACCATCTTCTGCAACCTCTGGGCAAGCAGCTCATCATCTGCCATTCTGGTATCCAGCAAATCCTTGGCCTCGCTGAGCTTTGTTATTTGATCAACCGACTTGGTGTGGTTCTCTGGTGAGTGCTCTTTCAAGACTCGTGCGATGAAGTCGTTTAGTGCATTTTCAGTCTGATTCTTTCTAGCCAAAAGGAACTCGTACTGCGACTTGAGCGATGTGTTTGAGTCCAGAATCCGTTCAAGCTCGCCCATCTTTTGACCAATTTTAAGTGAGGGCCTTGCTCATTCATTACCTGGCACAGACATACCAATTTTTCTTTTGCCAGTTTTCTCAAAAACGACAGAAAATCAAAATCAAAGATCAAATTCAATAACAAAACAACGAAACCGGTGCAAAAGACACAAGCACATCAACCAAATCTCGTTGTGCGAAAATGGCCTCTGCGATATACTTTTGCGACATAAAGGGGAAGCCTCTGCTATCCAGAGACTACAAGGGTGACATTCCATCCTCAGCTATTGAGAAATTCCCGTTTTTGCTTGTTGAGGCTCAAGAAGATGCTCTGAATTCCTCTCCAGTTCTAAGATATAATGGAATCAATTACCTTTACATTCAACACAATAATCTCTATCTTTTGGCTCTCACCAAGTCTAACTCGAACGTTGCGCAAATATTTCTTTTCGTACACAAGGTTGTTGAGGTTTTGACTGACTATTTCAAGGAATTAGAGGAAGAATCGATCAAGGACAATTTCGTTATAATCTATGAACTACTAGATGAAATGATGGATTTTGGTTTACCTCAAATAACTGAAATCAAGATGTTGAAAGAGTACATCACCCAGAAGTCTAACATCTTAGATAAAGTTACCAACACAAAACCAGTCTTAGGACCACCAAGTGCAATAACCAATGCGGTATCATGGAGATCTGAAGGAATTGTTTATAAGAAGAATGAAGCATATCTGGATGTTATTGAAAGTATCAACATGTTGATCAACCCACAAGGCAAAGTATTGAGAAGCGAAATATTGGGTAAAATCAAAGTTAAATCCCATTTGAGTGGTATGCCAGACTTAAGGTTGGGTTTAAATGATAAGATTAATTCGAACACTACATCCAAAGGGATTGAAATGGAAGATGTTAAATTTCATCAGTGTGTTAGATTATCCAAATTTGAAAACGAAAAGATCATTACATTTATTCCTCCGGATGGTGAGTTTGAGTTGATGAGTTATCGATTATCAACCACTTTGAAACCATTAATCTTGGTGGATTGTAAAATATCAAAACATGAAAATTCAAGAATTGAGATACATGCTAAGATCAAGGCACAGATTAAGAAGAAATCTACGGCTAACAATGTTGAAGTTTTGATCCCAATTCCCGAAGATGCGGATTCACCTAAATTCAGATATAGTCATGGCTCAATGAAATGGGTACCTGAGAAATCGTTGATTATTTGGAAGATCAAACAATTTCCAGGAGGAAAAGAATATTCGATGAGTGCTGAGTTAGGATTGCCATCTGTGGGTATCGAGGAATCATCGTATCAAATGAAGAGACCAATTCAATTAAAATTCCAAATTCCATATTTCACAACATCGGGTATTCAAGTTCGTTATCTAAGAATCAATGAACCAAAACTACAATACCAAAGTTATCCGTGGGTGAGATACATCACTCAAAGTGGAGACGACTATACTATTAGGTTGAATTGAGCTCGATTGCTCTCTTGTTTAATAAAAAATGTCTTCTCTATTTCTGTACAAATATAAATTGTAGTTGTAATCGTTAATGTAATTATGATTTTTAATCATGATTATTAACAAGTTATCAAAACCATTGATTCTAACAACAATGGATGTGAAAAAGGTCGAGCTGGTAGAAGATCTTGTTACGAATCTCTTTGATGAGTCAGGTGAACTGGATGATTCTGTTGTTTTGACCCTGAACCTCCTCTTTCCCGGGATTTTGATGAGTTCAATGGGCTTCATTGATCAACACAAGCTGGAGATATACCAACCAACAACGGAGCTCCAACACAACATCAACGAGTGTCTCGTGTTAGTCGACGGGCATAACGTTGATCTCCCGTCGTGGTTCTGCGACTGTGAGCCATTCAGGCTGGCAAACAGGAACAAAGAGGTACGGAAAAGCGACAGAACAGGCGGCTTTGGCGTGCGATTCGGCTTGTTCTCGTTTGGTGACGGTCAGATTCCCATTTGTGAGCATCTGCTGTGTGCGTTTCTGGTGTGCAACAACACCAATTTGCGACAAAGAGTGGATTTTAGGTCTGTTGATCTTGAAGGCTGGCTGGACGCACACAGCAAACTGATTTAGACTGCATCTGAGAAGCTCTTATAGCTGAGACCCTATACAATAGATATTTATATGTATTGTTTCCTGATATGGATAATTACCTGTTTTGGTAGTTTTTTGTATGTTTAATCTTGTAATCTTTTTATTTTTTTTTTCAACTTTTTGATTTGAAAAATTTGTCGACGAAAAAGGCCAAAAAGGTTGAGATTTTACCTTCAAAAGTCACTTAAAACCAGTTTTTCTAGTTCTATAAGCTCAATTATATCGTCATTTCCTGTTTTCGCTTGTTCGGTTTCATAATTTGCCATTTTCTCTGGAGATTTCCACTCAAAATCCCCTTCCCCAATTGTCCCTTCACTCTTGCTTAGTCGTCGAATCACTACCACACTTTATAAAGAGACAAATGCTTAATCATGACAACAAACACTGTAAATAATGACGAGATAGCACAATCGAAGACCCCTCTTTCACAGGGAGCGCCCTTAGCGGCTCAGGAGAGTCCAGAATACATCCAGAACTACCATCCAAGGCCAAACTACATCTCTCAACCACAACAGCATCAGCAGCAGCAGCAACAACAATCTTTCATGATGTTCCCACCACCTCCTCCACCTCCACATATTGCTCACCAGTTCTATCCTCCTAATGGTGTCCCTCCTGTCAGTCCACAATATAACCAATACATGCCTCCGCAGCAATTTTACGATCCTCACTTTCTGTCTGCTGCTCCTCCCTTTGGCGCATTCATTGACCCTGCTGCTCGTGGTCTTCCTTACGGTCCTTATCCAACAGGATACATCAACGATGTCCCTCAGCAGCAGTTCTACAACCAACGACAACCTAACGCAAACTACAACCAATTCACGCATAGCCAACTCAACAACAACAATAACCATAATAACAACTCTCCTACCTATCGCCAGAACTACCAAGCACAACAGCAGCATCAACAACAACATCAGCATCAACAACAGCAGCAACAAAATAAACAACAGAATGGCACAACAAAGAAGTTCTCTGTTACTGCGAAAGCATTCGTTCCTTCAATGAGCCATGAAGCATACATAAATAAACCTCAAACCATAAAGACACCTTCCATACAGCCTCAGGTTCTTCCGCAACCACTTCCATTACCACTACAGCCACATCACGAAGAGGACCAATATCAATCTTCTGATGTCCAGAAGGACTCGCAGATACCAGACCTTTCAGAGAAAAACGATAGCATAAGGTTCATCACTGAATCATCCAACAACACTCACTCCACAAATCTCATAAGTTCGAATACCTCCACCACCACCAATTCCACCTCCAAAATAGATGCATCATCAACTGCCTCAGACTTTGATAACAAGGTCCATTATTTGATCTTCCAAGCTCCAGACAACAGCGATGTTTCTCTGCCACTGGTTTTTGGAACAACCCTGAATAAGTTCCTCACTCAAAAGAAGAAGTTTGTAAAAGAACAAGAAGAGTTAGTAGAGGCTAAAAAGGAACAAGGAGAAAAAGTACAAGTACCGGAACAGAATCTCTTAGAACGACCATCAAATACTGACTCGAAAGAAGTCACTCCACCACCTCAAACACCACAGCAACTCGGCTCTCCAATACCAACTCCAAAACTAACTGCATGGGCCTCCATTGCTTCCAAAGCAGCTCAAAAACAACCAAAATCATCAACAGCCTCCCCTTTGAGTTCCAATACTTCTACCCCTTCTGCTTCCACTAATAAAAGGGAGGATAGCACTCTTAGATTTGTTCCAACAGTTTCAAATGCTCTGGAACCTTTAGGAATTGTCTTATTGAGATTGATGTTTGATAAAAACTTCCAGAAATACACCAATACACTAAAAATCCCAAAGGTTATTCCAAGAGGTATTGTCAACACGGGAAATATTTGTTTTATGAGTTCCATCCTACAACTATTATTATATTGTCAACCTTTCTATAAGGCAATGACCATTATTTCCACTAAGACACAATTACAACTAAATGGTGAATCCAAGTCACAATTATTTGATTCTATTCTGGAATTTTATAGATACTTTAATGTTAAGCCAAATGGCACCAATGGTGCTGCTAATGAAGAAAAGAAGAAATTTGGTGATGCTATAACACCAACAGAGCTTTACAAGTCTATAAGTTCGAATGAAAGATTCCAACATTTGAAATGGGGTCAACAGGAAGATGCCGAAGAGTTTTTCGGTTATTTATTAGATGGTCTTCATGAAGAATTCATATCAAGTGTTGAAAGAGTAACAGATTTAGAACTGAAAAATCTGTTAAACTCAATAATCTCAGATGATACCAGAGCTCTACTGAAGAAAACGATAAAGAAATTCCATGAAGATGATCTAAACTCAACAAGTCATAATACGACGACCACCATCTCATTGTCAGCAACTTCAAAAGATTTACTTTCTGATGATGGATGGACCGAAGTTTCTAATAAAGGTGCTAAGACAAGTGCTAAAAGAACAGTTGAAGTTAAACCATCTCCAATAAGACAACTATTTGGTGGTCAATTCAGATCTATTCTAAACATCCCAAAACAAAAAGAATCCCGCTCAATCACATTAGATCCTTTCCAACAGATACAATTGGATATTTCTGATGATTCAATCACAACTCTTGAAGAAGCATTTGTTAAAATATCAGAAATTGAAGAGATTCCAATGAAATCATCCAACGGAGAAGATGTGATTGCTAAGAAACAAACATTCATTGATAAGCTCCCTGAAGTCCTGATCATACATCTGAAACGATTTTCATTCAATGTGGGTAGTAAGACCAATTCCTCTAACAACGGCTACTACAACAGAGGCCGTATTGAAAAGTTGACTAAAAAAATAGAGTATAAGCATAAAATAACCATTCCACCATCGATAATATCGCCAACTAATAGGGAGTTTGTTAAAGACTTGTCCTATAGACTGACTGGTGTTGTTTATCACATAGGGTCCTCTTCAGATGGTGGGCATTATATCGTTGATGTTTTAAGTGATGATGGTTGGATAAGTATTGATGATACCAACATTTCAGAATTAACAGAAGATGAAGTTTTAGAAAGGGATGGTGTTAAAAGTGCTTATATCCTGATGTATCAAAGAGTTTAGATGATGTATTTATAATAATGACTAAAAATTACAGATGTTCATTCATTTCATTACTAGTTTGTAAGCTGTACTTTCAAAATTCATTGTTGTATAAACTTTATATTTTTAATTTAAATAGATGACAGAAACGAATCTCTATCGACTTGACCTCCAATCTCTTAAATATTTAGAACTTATACTATATATGATACACTAATAAACCACCCAAAAATTAATTATATAAAAAAAAGACCCACTCGTTAGGTAAAATTGAAGAAGAGCCCCATTAATTTGCGACAACAGCAAACTGAAAATAAAATCATTAACAACTAGACAAAAACAAAAACAAACTCCAATGATTAGTAGAAAGAAAAGGGTCCCAATTAAGCTAATAAGTAGGATCCTTTTAAAAACAATAATTAACTAAAATGCAATTAAAGTAAAAAACAGCTTCTTACCCGAACTCACCTTTCTTTAAAAATAAAATGTCATTAACTTTTTTTTTAATAAATCATAGCTTTCTAAACTCATTCAACACTGGATAAATAGCTTCAAATGCTTGGTAAATCTCTTCTCTTTGTTTTGCACCAGTTAAAACAATCTTACCAGATACGAAAATCAAAAGAACAATCTTAGGTTTAACCATTCTATAAATCAACCCAGGGAACAATTCAGGTTCATAACTTGAGAAAGGTCCATGACTGAAAGCTAAACCTTCTAATCTAATAGGGAATTTAACATCACAAGAACCAACAATATTTTGGATCTTGAAGTCAGTGAACTTGGCATTGAACCCTAATTTCTGGATGATTCTGGCGTATTTTCTAGAGGCTAACTTCGAATCGTCTTCAGATTTAGCACCAGTAACAACCATCTTACCAGATGCAAAGATCAAAGCAGTAGTTTTTGGTTCTCTAATTCTCATGATAACGGCAGCAAAACGTTTTGGATTGTACTCCGCATTTCTTGCATGCAACGCTATTGTTTTCAAGTCCAGACGACAGTCCAAGTTGACAGTTGCAACTATGTTCTGCAAAGTAGGCACTATACCTGAAGTTGTCTCATTATCGTCATTTTGTTGTAGTTGCGCCTGATCTGGATCTTGTTTTAAATCCCCCAAATCCTGAACTGCCGTTGGGTAACCGAGGGAGTTCGAAGCGGTGAATGCTTTGGCGTCAGCAGCAGTCTGAGGAGTTTTGAACGAGTCCATTGTTCGCCACAAACTTTGACAGAATGGAGATGTTTTTAACAAAAGTTTTGTGAAGAACTTCAAGATTTTGACGTGATTTTTCACAATCAAAGAAAGTGGGAATTCCGCTGTTTAAATAGTTTTTTTCTCTGGTAGGTACCACATTCAACTGTTATTTCAGCTCAGAAGGCGGATAATGAGCTAATTAGAGAGATTTTGGAGTGGTTTACTTTATCAATGAGACTTTACATACGCTATATCAATATATCATAGATTTAAACCAAAGTTTAACCCTAATTAAGCAATGTATTGGCCTCTTTTCCTCCGCAAGTCAGAATATTCACGTGACAATAAAATTTCCCTTTCTGGAAAGTGCTTTCTTCAAATAGAAAACAGTTCAAACGCATTGGCACCAAACAGCTGAAAACCCTGTTTGAAGCACCGGCTGTTGCTTCTGACTGGCTCGTTGGCTGATATGAATGGCTCCTTCCACACACAAGATAGCTCCTTTGCAGAAGATGCCTTCAGTGTCTCGTCCCCAGCCTTTTCTGGCCCTCCGTTCGTCCTTCCATCGCAAACCCAGCACCCAACTCAACAGATCAACGTCTCCTATCACGAACCACAGAACCAGCAATTTTCCACTCAATTGTCTAGGTCCTCGGTCACAGAGCAGCATTTATGGGACTTGGCTAATACATACTATAGTCATGCTAAGCTAAACCAGCAGAGCATCAAAACAAAGAGACATCTGACGGAGTATTATTCACTAATTCAATTATCACTGTTATCATTGAAAAAGATAATCGGTTTTAATCAAGGTGTCACCTTAAGGTTGAAAATTAAGGCCAATTTGAAGATTGCTGAAATATTGATTAACGAAGCAATCTCCTCTGATACGTTTGAGCATGAAGAAAATGAACCTGAATACTATCTGGATCAAGTGATTTTATTAACAAATCAGAAGTTGGATTACATCAATTATTCTTTACATGCTACCTTTTTATTAATAGAGATTATGCTGAAAAGAAAACAGTACAAGCAGTGTCTCAAACTCATAAGTGAACAACATCAGGTTTTTCAAGAGACCCCTCTACTCAAGTATTTAAAATTTAAAGCATTGTCACAATTGGATTCAATGCAAGCCCTTAACTTCATCCAGTCTTTTATTCAATCAAATGGCTTTCATTTGTTAAAAGACGACACTAAACTGTTCTTCTTACTATTAGAGTCTAGTTTCTCGCTAGAAAAAGGCTTCAGATCAATTGTTCTATTAGATACCCTACCTCCCTCTCAGATTCCTCAACTAGAGACCCTAAGACAATTCATCGGTGTCCTGAATGAGCTCTCAATGATGAGCGAAGTCGGTCAACCGAAGCAGAACAATACACACCCATCACTGAACTCAAGACTGAAAACATTAGGGGTTCTACTGACAAACAATAGTCACCAGCTATATCAAAAAGTGTTCTCGTTGGACTTTCCTGTTCTTAATAATGCTGAAATTCCCGTTTGGGTTCATTGGGTTAACTACCCGATTATGAACGTTCTCTTCTATCTACTCTATGGTATTTCTAAGCTACATACATCTTTCTCCAAAAGAGATTCGTTGAACACTTTCAAGCAATGTTTATCATTGATTGATTCTGGATTAAATAGTTATACAAGGCTATCTTCTAACATCAAGTCTAATCAGGAACAAATAGTCGCTTTTAATGAACTTAAGAAGATAACCAAGTTCTATGTTCTAATAGAAAACTCATTGACAGAAAAAATTGACATTCAAACCCTTCAGGAATACACTAAAGAGATTTCTGGGTCAACTGATAATAACCAAACAATTTACTTGAAAGCCTTGAACTATCAGCAGAAAGGTGGTTTAAAGCAGGCTAAGCATCTATATCACACCATTGTTCAACAATTCCAACCGGAACAAGACTCATATTACAATGATCTATGCATTATTTCACATCTTAATGTTTTATCTATTATTGAAAGTGAGCTTTCATATTGCACCAGAACTTCAAACACAAACCAATACCTTATTTTGAACCAGGAGAAATCTAATATCTTATCGAGGATAAATCAGATTCAAACCTCTAAAAATACTTCATTCCACTCCAAGTATCTGCTGACAGTAACGCTTCAGTTTCTTCATATACTTTACAACTACTCCTCTTCTACTATCATTGGCCAGAATCAACAAATTTCTTCCATAATTGATAGCAATTTTGATAATTTGAAGAAATTCCCCATGCTTGGAGCTTCATTATTATACTTGAAATCGTCGACTTTGAATCAGAACTCAGACCAGAAGCAAAAATCTTCACAGCTCAGTTTCAATTTATCTAAAATGGGATATATGCCTTTGGTCAGATATGTTAGTGGTTTGCTAAATGGTAACAATGCTCAAATCGCTGGAAATCTACAACAATTTGAGATTCAAAGACAGAAATTAGAGAAGATTAAGAACAACTTAGATCCTAACCTTAGTCGCTCGTTTGAGTAGAAGAAAAGAGAAAACTAGATGCTGCATCTAAATCTACAGTCTGCTATTCGCTAGAAAATTAAATGCAATATAGTTTGAATTGAACGTACTTGTGTGTTAAAAAGGGAGATAAAAAGACAAATAAAGAACTCGTAGCAAATAATTATAAGAGTAATAACAACAATACCAAAATATCCAGCAAAATATGTAATAGTGCTCGATACCAAATCAAGCTCAGCTTGAGACTGAGTTATTTTTTCTCAACTTTAAGGCAGCAATCATACCTTCAGACCTTTGGCTTGATTCACTGTTTTTAACGTGACCTCTATCATCTAATTGGATGGTACCCGCACTTTCGAATAAAGATACTGTACCCACCAATAGGCCCAATGTTTCAATGACCTGGTTTGGATCATTCAAATGTGCTGTTGCAAAAGTAGCTTTGGAAGCTGGACCAACTTTGATTGGATAAATACCAAAGTTATCAAATTTAGCATCTTTGTTAAAATTATCGTTCTTGTCCCACTCTGATTCAATGGATAATAATTTGGCAAACATGTCTTCATCTGTGGCATCGTCACCTAAGCAAACAATAAAATCAGGTAATTCTTTATGATCATGGTTCAATTCTTCTACATTGACATTCTTCTGTGGGTCACCATGTCTTGTTAAAACCAATCTTTTTACAATTTCACCTTTGTTAACGAAACTTGGACGAACTTCAACGTTGGCCTTACCGCTCATAACCTCAACATCATATTCTTTGGCAACAGTGTTGTTCAGTTCTTTTATTAGTTCAAGGGCTTGGAATTCACCTAGTTCTGGATCACTTCTTCTATAATGCCATGTCAAAGCGACTTTTTTCTTTTCAATATTTGAACCTGGAGTCTTTTCAGAGTATTTTATGAAGATCTCCTCCACCCTATGCTGCCACGACATATCAACTTCAGCAGTTAAATTAACCCATTGAGAACCGACATCTTTCATAAAACATCCATGCTCTGCGGATAAACCTAATTTAGGATTTCCACCTAACCATTTTTCTAAAAATGCTTGATCACGACCACTGATAATCCAAATTTTATTCTTTGGATCCTCAGATAGTTTATTCAAGATATCAATCAATCTGGCAGATGGAATGGCAGCAGCTGGATCCTTAACAATTGGAGCTAAAGTTCCGTCGTAATCAAATAAGAACAATCTTCTTTTGGATTGTTTATAATGATCCAAGAGTAAAGGACGATTCAAAGCTGGAGTCAATTTCTTGGTCACATCAGTATAATCCTCAAGGCCCTCAATCAAACTTTTCAGATAATGATTTGTCCAAGTCTGGATAGTTACCAAATCTTTCCATAACTTACTTTGATAGTTTGATTTTCTTTCAGAGTCTAATGTCAAAGATTCATAAATGGCTCTAGCCACAGCGACACCATCCCATGGATTAACAATAATAGCATCATTCAAAACTGAAGCTGTACCACTGAATTCAGACAAAATCAAAGGCGAGTGATTGTCTCTTTGAGCGACAACGTACTCTAAAGCCGTGGTGTTCATACCATCTCTCACCGAGGTAATCAGGCCTAAATCTGCAACTCTTAATAAAGCCAAATACTCTTCTTTATCGATTCTCATTTGATAATGATGGATAGGTAAGTAATTCAAAGAACCATATTTACCATTGATTGAAGAGATCAATTCACCAACTTGACTCTCAACTTTGGTGGAGTGTAAATAATTTGGTGAAGAAACCTGGATCAAAGTAACTTTACCTCTCATTTCTGGATACATCTCTAAAAATATCTCAAAAGCTTGCAACTTCTGAACAACTCCTCTAACCGAATCTAAACGATCTCTACCGACAATAATCTTGGTGTCATGGTACAACTCCTTGATTGCATTGACTTTCTCATCAATCTTAGAATTGAAGGCTTCATGTTCAATTTTGGAGACATGTATACCAATTGGGATTGAATCAACTTGAATAACACTACCATAGACACTAACAGATTCTGGAGTGGTTTCTGTCCCTAGAATTCTCTTACACGAACTTAAGAAGTGTCTAGCAAATGAGTAATTCTGAAAACTGATCTTGTTCGAACCTAGTAAACCATCTAATAGCTGTTGTCTTTTTGGTAAAGCTCTAAAGTATTCACTTGAAGGAAATGGACAGTGTAAGAAGAAGCCAACGATTGCATTTGGTAACTGCATTCTAATCAATTGTGGCAGTAATAATAAATAGTAGTCGTGAACCCAGATGATATCACCTTCTTTATATAATGATATGATCTTGGAAGCGTATGCCTCGTTGAACTTGACATAATCATGCCACCATTGTGATTCTTCACGGCCATCACTTGGAGTACCCATGATATAGTGAAATGCTGGCCATAAAGCATACTCGGCATATTTTCTCCATCTTTGTTGGTCTTTTCTGAGTAGCCAAATCGGATGTATGTTCTCTGTCTTATTCTCCTTTTTGATCAGTTTCTCAATTCCAGCTTTATCTTCCTCATCTAAGTAAAATGATTCATCGTTGTTTTTCTGGCTTGTAAGCTCACCGGTCCATGCGATTAGATGACTTTCCCATTCAGTCTCTCTATCTAGATAGTTCAGGGAAGATAGCAAGGCCGAATTTCCAGGAAGATGTTTGATCTTCCATTCGCTTTCGGAATCTTCTCTATAAATCTGATTAGGGATGTTGGTTAAAGCATTCAAGATCCTTCCACTTAGTTTTTTGTTCTTGTAATCTGAAGGCTTGACAAAATCCTCAAACTTTGGGTCCACGAAAGGTGTGTCAGTGTCGAGTGTCATTTTCGTCTAAATCTAGTAAGTTCTTCTAGTTCTATCGTGTGTGTTATCAGCAAAAGTAAAGAATAGGCACTCTTTTTGCAAGGGGGATACGGAAGCGAGGGATACAAAAGGACTCGAAAAAATTCAATGGAATGTTGAAACAAGCGAAAATGAATAGAAAACTTTGTGTTGATTTGTTCTTCTGGTTCTCTTTTCCTGTTTTATCTGTTGCTGTTGGTGCACTTTCAGGTGGTCTTTCTTGCTGGTTGTTCAGTTTTTGGTTTCGTCAGTTGACATTGGTGAGCTTCTCAGAAATTACGTAATGATGATGTAATGGAGAAGCGAGCATTGCTCTAACATGTATTAGAAGGTGCTAGAAATACGGCTCACTGGATGGCACAAAGTCCTCTTCCAGCTCGGGCTCGTCTCCTTCAAGCAGGTTTTGTATGAGGTTGGTAGAGTCTTGCAGGGCAACTTTGCGTCTTTTTGTAGGGTTTTTGGACTTGATTAAGTTCTGATAGAGCCTACTTGAAGGAGTAGCAGCGTTCATTTGGGACAGTTGAACAAAGCTTAAAGATTCGGGCTGAGATGGATACAACTCTTCCAGCTCATCCTCTATCTCAATTACATTCATCAACAGTTCTTGTTTCTCTTCAGTGAAAGACTGGTTCAGCTCGTCGTCAGACTGGGTCAAGCTTCTTTCTTCTTCCTCTTCGAGTCCTCTGAACGATATCTCTTCGTTAGTCTCATGAAACAATTTATTGCTTTCATGTACTTTACTAGTAAGAGGTAATAACTCCTCTTCGTGGTTTGCCTTATCCTCCTCCACAGTCCTTTCTACTGGTGATTTGACTTCAGGAGCTTGACCCACACTCTCACTTGACACTTTTATCGCTTTGACGCTGTTTATGTTAGGTACTTCTTCTCCTTCTTCTTCTTCCTCTTCTTCTTCTTCTTCTGTACTCTTTTCTTGTGTTGGTGTTTTTAACGTATCATTTGATTTATCATTAACCATCTCTCTCGTGATACAACTCTCTTCGTTACTTATGGCTGTCTGTAATTTTGTTAAATTTGAAGGAAGTAAATCTAGGGCAATCTGTATATCTCTATGTCTAGGTGAGGATTCCAAAAGAGTGCTTGAAGTCGCACTGTTTTCTTCATTTGCTTCTGGGTCCAAATCTGAATCTGATGCAAATAGATCGTCATCCACAATGAAGGAATGTGAGGTGTCAATTAGGGGGTTGTATTGCTGTACTTCTTTGATCCCAGTACTAGTAATCTCAAATGAAACAGGTTTTGTAATATGATTTCTATATTGTAAAATTCTCTTCATTGAGGAACTGTACTTAATATGAGCAAATGTAACGACTTTTGAGCCAGCTACCCAGTCCTTATATAGCAATATTCTAGATCTGATAAACGAATTCCAAGAAGGATGGTCACCGAATGCGGATGCCAGAATAGGTTGGTTGATAAAAATAGGCTTCGCCGGTGGTTGGGAGGAAAGGATTGAGTGGGAAGAAGATATGGTCTGCTGATTTGACTCGAGTTTTGTTTCAATGAAAGACATGTTTAAAATCTCAACTGGATTGAATAAACAACACGCAGATTTATGTTTGGTGCAATAGGATGACAACAGCTTTAGCAGATCTGAAATGAATTTATTCTTTTTGTTTAGTGTTTCAGCTTTTTGTTTTCTTGATATCAGGTCATCTAGTAGAACAAAAGACCTCTCAATTAAAATCGACAAATCTTCAATGATTATCAAGCCATACGGATATTTAAGCGATTGTAAGAATATAAACAAGGATCCCAAGGTAATGAAAGATATATGTTTCAAGTTCTGAAAGTCAGTATCTAGGCTCTGGTTGCGTTGTAATCTGTCCAATGGTAAGGCTTTGACTGTTGTGATCCACAAGACCTTCTTGTTCATCTTCAAAGCGTTAATGCATAATTGTGATGCCAGACTTGTCTTTCCACTACCGTTAAGTCCACTGAGCTCGTACATCTGACCTGGAACTATGCCTCCGCTTAGCCCATGATCGAGATTGGGTAACGATGTCGAAATAGGTGTAAGAGGTCGCTGTGACAAGAGCTGAGTTAACGATTGTGAGGGAAGTCTATGTAGCTGTGACGGCTGTGTCTGGTTAACTGACATGTAGCGAATGTATGAGGTAGAAGGGCAGGATAAACGGGTGCAGAGGTTCTGTGTCCCTGGGTGAAATGAATATTAATGACCAGCAAAAGCTGTTTCTAAGGGTTTCTAGTAGATGTTTAGTGGTTCTTCTTCTTTGTTTTTGTTTATGTTTTGGTAAAATTAGTACTCACCAAAACGCGGAGGGCGCGTTCGAGAAGTCGCGATCAACTGACTCTGCGCTGCATAAGAGACATATCTCTACAGGTTCGTTGTAAATAACTAGAGATGTTTATTAAAGCACATTCGATCAGTTATTGAAAGCTAGGTTGGGTCATTAAGTCATAAGAAATAGTCAGTTGCCGGTTTTTTTGAGGGAATGGCGTTGGCATCTTGCAGAACGGCCTCGAATATTTTATAATCTCTCTTCAAGTTGTCATCAATCTCAAGAACAGCAGCAACATTTCCACATCTATAACAGTAATTAGGAGCACTCCAAACAGTCACCAATCCACCGTCAAAAAGTTCTTTATAGCCTTCCATCACCAATTGGTGTGCTCTTGCGATTAAACTGATATTGTTCTGATGCAGGAAGGTGGCAACCTCGGCCTTACCAAAGAGATAACCAGCACCTCTTGGACTAACACTCCAGCTCTCAACATCATCCGGGTCGGACCATAGAAGATCACACATCGCACCTTGGTGTGGCACTTCTTGTTTTCTATCAATAAGTTTGATTTGATTTATTGATTTGATATCTGGAGATAAACCGCCATGAACACAAAATACACCTCCGGGGCCTCCAACTAACGCACCCAACGACAGGTAATCAAACACTTCACAACAGTATCTCCAAACGTTAGCAGAGCCATATTTTCTAACACACTCATCATAGAATCCGTAAACAGTTGTGATCTGCCTCGATTCATGGTTACCTCGAATTAAGGTAACTCTATCTGGATATCTGACTTTCAGGCATAGCAATAACAAAAAACTCTCCAATGAATAAAACCCTCTATCAACAAAATCTCCCAGAAATAGATACCTTGTTTGTGGACATTCACCGCCAGCTTTGAATAAGGTCAACAAATCATGGAGTTGACCATGGATATCACCACATATAGTGACAGGGGTATCAACAACTTGCACATTTGCCTCCTTTATCAGTAGTTCTTGTGCCTTCTCACATAACTCATATACATCCTGTTCTGATATTTGTTTGCATTCTTTTAGTAGTTGGATTGATTTATCAAGATCTAACATATTATAGCAGTTTCATTCATAAGGACGACTCAAACTTGCAGTGAAAAAACAGGCTGTCTGGGTGTAAAATGAATCAACAAATCAGTCAATCAATAAATGTAATGCGGTAGTATGAATATAGTACAAATGAGAAGATACACAACCGTGTGAGTGAAGAATTTCTACGAAGTGAATTGTTATTTTGACCAAACTCATCTTGAATTTCTTTTTGGAGATCAAAAGCGTGAAAAAGGAAACTCAACCTCTCCCCTGGTTACCCGCATATAGTCATTCTAGTCACGTGAAAAGACTTTACTTCACATATTGAAAAGTAGTATTAATGTATTTGCACAATAGGACTGTGCGTAATCTATAAACACCTGTATAAAATGAGTGCATTCTAGCTCATTGAGGGACCGAATATCCTAAGAATAATCACTAAGCAAGACAATAAATAAACCAGATCATAACTGAAAAAAAATAGAACAGTAAATCTAAGACTGGGGAGTAACTAAGCAGAATATAAAATACTCAACTAGTACCAAAGATACCTTCAACGGATCAATTGATTCTTATAACATTTCTGCCTTATTTATGTTTGTGGGATTTGTGATGTGTATGTTGATGGTTACGATGGAAAACGTCATTTGGCAACTGGAGCACTTGAGCAACAAAGTATGAGTTTTCTTTGGTAGCTAAACCACTGAAAGCGTTATACCATGCTAAAATGGCAGTAATTATACCAGCAACACCTCCGGCTTTCTGTACACCAAGACTCATAGTGAATTTGGAGATTGTAATCAAAGTGTAAGTGAGGCAAACAAAACAGAATAGTGAGAAGAAGGCAAGAGTTGATTTGAGCGTTAACAATGTCATCATATAACTGAAAATGGTCCATCCTACGTAAAATAAACCCACGGCGTGACTGAATTCTTCTTCTGTATCATAAGATGATCGGATACCAAAAAAGTCAATCTTCAAGATTCCCCAAGCCATCCAGAAACCTCCAAAGGAACTCAAGGCAGTACCAGCAAAAGCGTTATTAGAAGCGATGGCCCACATACCTGCAACAAATTGGATGAATCCACCATAAAACAAGGCCAACCCAACGATAACACTGTTATTCTTAACGGAATGTGCTTGAAGATCAATCAAACTTGATACAAAAGTTGTTAATGCAAAAGCACATAATCCTAATGGAGCAGGATTAGCAAAATCATAAATGGATCTTGGTTGATAACCAGGGACCAAAGAACCACCAAAGGCCTTCATCACTTCGTTTTTGTAGAATTTCTGATCATCGATGTAAATGACATCCGGTTCATCGTCATGAGTTGTTATTGTGTGGACCAGAGAATTTGGATCTAAGATTGGAGTTTGACCAGAGTTTGAAGTTGATTGAACCACCACATTAGGATTGTAATCCTTTGGTGATTTGGAGTTGTCCTTTTCGCTATAATCATAGCGTTCTTGGTGGAAGTTTGATGAATCTTCGTTTGAGATATGGGATAGCTGGTCTTCGATATCTCCCTTCTTGAGTCCTCCAGAACGGTTAAAGGAGTTGAGTGTACCAGACATGTTTTTTAGAAACTATTAAAGATGATGAGTATGGTTAGATTAACAGGGAAATATGCTGTAGATAAAAGGGAAAGGGAGAAGTATCCTTTTGTTTTGGAGTTGAAAAGCTAAAGGCTAATCGTGTGTGATATGGTTGTAGTAATGGTAGTAGTAATAGGAGTAGTAACTTTGTGTTGATATTTATTGCACGGAGGACGGGACGCTTTTATATTTATAACTTTGTCTGTTCTGTTAATCAGTTTTCTCATATCCTCACACAGATGATACCACACATGACGGCTACACTATAGTGCAACTGGGCCGCTCTGGATTAGCGCTGTTGCTCGTTGCAAATTATTAAGATGGGCTACCTTTCTCTTCGGTGTAATGGTTGCACAGCTCTGTGGTGTGGTGCATAGCTCCAGACGCACCTCCTGATCGACTCCCACTACCCACCCACACACGCTATTGTTCGTACGAGGAACGAGGGTCCAGAGAACCCTCTATGGTAGCCGTTCTGTGATCCACACACAACATCAGATCAATAATCACCAGACCCCTTAACACACATCGAAATGCATCTGCTCTTATAAGCCCAACCCTCTTCCTCCAGTACCTTGTCACTTCCACCGCGCCATCTGTCTCCGGCTCCCTGCCCACTGCTCACTGCTCCCTGCTCACTGTAAATCTGCACAATTCTGCGGGTGTTAAGCGAAAATTACTGTTTCCAGAATCTTTACACGTGATTCGCGGCTGAAAAGCATTCGAGTGGTGCCGGTTTTCTGTTTTCTTGCTACATGAAAGAGCTTTTGTTATTTCTATTTCTCTATGAGATTTTATTTCTTTTCGTGATAATCATTAAATAAGTTTTCAAAACTGAAGAGTTCTTCCGAAAAATAAATCCGGTTCCTCTTTCTCTTCCTCTCCTGCATCTGCATGGTGAGTCAGTTCTGTCTATGAGTTCTAGTTCTATTTTTGCCCTTTTGCCTTTTTACCTTTTCATCTTCCTATTTGGTCTTCTTGAAAATATTCTCTGGTAAACGAACAACATGAGCAACAAAGTAGGAATTTTCTTTCGTAGCTAACCCTGCAAATGCATTGTACCAGGCAATTAATGCTGTGATGATACCAAAGTAACCACCGGCTTTGGTGATGTTTGTAGACATTGCAAACTTACCTGCAGAGAGCAAAATGAAAGTCACCGTCAATGAGAAGAACAACGAAAAGAACGCCAAAGTTGACTTAAGCGTTAATAAAGTTAATCCAAATGTGAAGATAGCCCAAGCTAATAAATAAAAAGCAACAGCATTATCTAGTTCTGTTTCTGTCTTATAAGCAGAAACAATTCCAAATGAGTCGATATAAATAGCACCGAAACTTAACCAAAAACCACCATATGAGCTTAATGCTGTACCACCAAATGCATTGTTTAATGCTATTTCCCACATACCGGCCAGTAATTGGATCAAACCACCATAAAACATAGCCAAACCAACAACAACATTTGGAGTAGTCACTCCTCTTGCTTGGACATTGATCAAACTCAAAACAAATGTGGTTAAAGCAAATGCACTTAACCCTAATGGGGCTGGGTTTCCAAAGTTATAGGTTGATCTTTGTTGATAACCTGGAATTAAAGAACCACCAAAAGCATTAACAAGATCTGATTTTAAAAATTTCTTGTTGTCGATATGAATGAACTCATTGGTTGGACCTGAAGTTGTGATTGAATAGACCAAGTCTTGTGATGGTGTAGCAGTTCTAGCATAAGTCATATTCTGGTCATCGTTATGATAGTCGTTATTTGTGAAGGTTTTTGGTCTGTTCTTTTCTGCATAAAAGTTCTCTTCATGGAAGTGCTGGGAGTCATCAGAAAGATGGGAGATTTGATCTTCCAGGTCGTCTAAATCTTCGTAGTTATGTGATGTTCTTGACAATTTTTTCTGTAATTGGTTCATGATACCTGACATTATAAAATACTGAACAGGATGGAAAGGAAAAAGAGGAAATTGATCTATTTAAACAACCAATGGTTTCAGCCTTGTAGGTAGCGGAAGTGTGGTTGAATGGGAATCGCAACTGCTGTGACTCGTGATTAAGCTAAAAAGAGTAGTTTGAATCAGTCAAAAAATAGGCACCGAGACGATTTTTAATAGTTAACAAGTATTAACCGATATCAGTTTGTGGTGGTGCGGGTGCTTGTTTGTACTGCACGATGTAAATGGTCAGTCAAAAAATTTAAGTTGCAACATTTTTTTCAGTTTAAGGGAGGCTGAAATAAAATGGGCATCTGGGTTAGTATAAATACCCACCAGATCAGGTGGAATCTAGAAACATCTTCAGTAACCGTAAATTTTTCAAGAGGTTTATAGGTTCATTTTGGGAAGACTTTGCCGACTTACGCTGAACCTAAAGATCTTAATCTAATCAGCGAAAAGTATATAAAGGACTGAAAACAAGACTCTCAAACATATCAAAAGTGACGGGATCCTATTTTGTAGCGAATTCTGAAGTGTTTCTTCGCTATTCTTTCAGACTTATTGATGCACTAGTCTCTTTTGTTGCGTTTTCTGGGTGCAAATTACAGGAAAAAGATCTTGGAAAAGACTAGAATATCTTGTGCTAAAATCCCTTGGAACGCACGGAACTCTGAGGGATAATTTGACAAGTTCATTACAGGATAAGTAGCATCCTCCTTCACCTGTTTCCTCAATCTCATTATTGTTGATGTTCTAAAAAGCATTTTGATCTAATGATGAATGGTAAGGCTGTACCATAAACTCAACTCCACTTTGAATCCCTTTTTGTTAGTCAGGCTTTACCCAAATTGAAGCGAAAAAAAACTTTTTCCTGTTCAGCCTTACTTGGTCTAGCCTTGCGAGTCACGTCATTGGCCAGCCGGCTTCTTTTTCCGGTTAACAATTGAATCTCATTCTCATAAATCAGAACTCATAAAAGAACAACCCTTTTGTATGAAGGTTTGTTTGTTATTGTTCTGTTGATCTGTTTTGACAGGAAACGCGTCTTTATTTAAGGACCCCTCCATCTTGGTGTAGAAGACTATCGTTTTTGGCTTTGTGCAGAGCTTCCCCGCCTGCGAAACCGTTGTTTCCAGCTCGAGAGGGGAAACTTGTGGTGAACATTTCTTTTTTCGGAACCGCCGTCTGAAATTTACACTGTGCTCGCGTACATTTTAGTATACCTTCGGATTTGATGTTTTCAAATCATGTGATCATTACCCTCGGAACTGTCATTTTGGATCTGGCCTATAGTTCGATGAATCAATGTCAACTACATTAAGTTTTTCTTTTATTTCGTATCATAACTTGTATTTACAGAAGCCCTCTCTCTCATTCTAATTATATACCCTCTCTATATGCGAAGTATGAACCATATTCTTCATCAAAAACTAAACTCTTTGAGAAATTTGAACTAGTGAGTTAGCGTTACCTTCATTCAAAAGAACCTCATTAATAAATTGTTCGGTGATTTGTTTACCATGATGAAGTAATAGAGCACCAATCAAAGCTTCGGTTGTGGTTGCATAAATTGAATTTTCACCACTTTGTTTTGGATCAGTGATAAGTTCATCTCTCTTCTTCCAGAATGTGGTTTCACCAATGGAATTATTTGTTCTCAAGAATTCCGCCAAAACACTTGTTGAGATCAAATTCTTCGATTTCTCAGTGCCTAAGTTATCAATCTGTAGTTCTGATGATTCTGAATCGTTCTTAATTGAATATAACGTTGTCTTGTACTTCAAGAAATGAGAACCATAAACCGCTAGTTTTTCGTTGAATGGTTTAAAACCATGAGCAAATGATTTATGTGTCAAGATTTGTAGGAGTAAACTGTCTGGAAGCTGATATTTGTGGCCTAAAAATTCCTTCAATTTACCAATTGTTTTATCTGATAGTTCATAGGGTTGGCCCTTTGGACTAACTAAGTACTCGGTTTCATCACGTACCAGACCACGTACTCTTGAGCCTCTGTGCAAATAGCCTAGTGAACGTGCCCCACTTTTCAATGTTGTTGCTGTTGCTATTTTTTTGGAGCTGCAAAATCCACTTTGTGTTATTATGCTTCGTAGGCTGTACATGTTTGTTTGTCTTTCTTAAACCCACACAACAACAGTTTCGTTAAAATTAACTTTTATGATGAATTACTGAGCAGAAATCAACGTTGTGAAAGAGATGCTGGTAATTAAATGTGGATTGGAGATCTTTCCAATGCCCCTGAACAGCTCCTCGTGATATTCCCAGCTGAATAACAAATCTGTCAAGCCTTCAAATTTCCCACTTTGTTTGTTCACTTTTTTCACTTTTTCTTTCCAAAGTGAAAAATTTTGGAGCGATTATGATTTTTTGATTATGTAATCTCTTACCACTTCAGAAAAATTTTAAAGCGATGAGATTCGTTATTGTAAACAAGTTTTAAAGAGAGTGTTGTCTTGATTTGGTATAGAGAATATGGATATTTTCAGAGTCCTGACGAGAGGAGCTTCCTTGAAGAAGTCCAAAGAGATTGTCACCGACTACTCTTTACCTTCGGAGTCTGTCACCAACCAACAGAAGAAGAAGAACTCACAGACTGAGAAAGAAATTGATAAAGAGATTGATTTCTTCCACACCAAGAAGTTCAAAGACCTGGGGAAAACTAGTGCACAGATTCAACAAGATCTTAAAAAGGAAGAAGAAGAAGCAAGCAAGCTGCAAGATAATGACGCTAATGAAGAGGTAGATGAGGACGAGATTCCCCTTCCTAAAATCACTAATGAAGATGAGGCTAGAGTCCTTAGAAAGTCTTATAAAGCCAAAGTTAGTGGTGAGGACATTCCATTGCCAATCGGTTCATTTGAAGATTTAGTTTCGAGATTCAAGCTAGATCAACAATTATTGACAAACTTGATTGATTCTGGTTTTACTGAGCCAACACCAATTCAAAGTGAATCTATTCCAATCACACTATTTGATAGGGATTTGATCGCATGTGCTCCAACTGGTTCGGGTAAAACTCTTGCATTCTTGATTCCCTTATTACAACAAGTGTTGATTTCGAAAAAGACTAATAGTTCTGGATTAAAAGGACTGATAATATCGCCAACTAAAGAGTTAGCCCAGCAGATTCATGAACAGGCAGAAAAATTGAGTAAGAAAACGGGATTAAAAGTTTCAATTTTATCAAAATCCATTAGTTCCAAATTGAAGAATAATATTATCAAGAAGGAAAAGTATGACATATTAATATCAACTCCTTTAAGACTGATCGATTTGGTTAAGAATCAATCAATTGATCTGTCTCATGTGGAACATCTTATCTTTGATGAAGCTGATAAGTTATTTGACAAAAACTTCTTAGAACAAACAGATGATATATTGGCCAACACAACAAATCCTCGTTTGAAAAGATCTATGTTCAGTGCTACTATTCCCTCCTCAGTTGAGGAAATTGCAGGCAGTATAATGCATTCACCTATTCGTATAATTATTGGTCACAAAGAAGCTGCTAACTCCAACATTGAGCAGAAACTAACATATTGTGGTAATGAAGAAGGTAAACTAATAGCTATCAGACAGTTGATTCAACAAGGGGAGTTCAAACCACCTGTTCTAATTTTCCTACAATCCATTACAAGAGCTAAAGCACTTTTCCATGAGTTACTCTATGACAGATTAAACGTTGATGTGATTCATGCAGAAAGAACACAAGTGCAAAGACAAAAGATCATTGAAAATTTTAGAAAAGGTGAAATTTGGGTTTTGATTTGTACGGATGTGTTGGCAAGAGGTATTGATTTCAAAGGTGTTAATCTCGTGATTAATTACGATGTTCCTAATAGCGCCCAAGCTTATGTTCATAGAATTGGTAGAACGGGTAGAGGTGGGAACGAAGGTAAAGCCGTTACGCTATATACCAAAGAAGATTCCGTTGCTATCAAGCCAATTATAAATGTCATGAAACAAAGTGGTAGTGAATATGATGGATGGTTAAACAATTTAAGTAAGATCACACAAAATGAAAAGAAGAAGGTGAAGAACGGTGAGATCAAGAGAAAGGAGATCAGTACAGTTCCTAAGACAATGAGACAAAAGAGAAAGCAAAGACAAGATATGATTGAAGCCTCAAAGAGACGGAAGGCTGTTGGTGAAAAAACAAAGAAAGATCATATAATTTCAGATGATGAACAACAATAGTAAAATCGTTGATTGTTCTACAAAAACTTGTCTTCAAATATAATAGAATAATAATATCATGAGCATAACATATAAAAAGACTGTGAAATTCAATAGTAAAAAAGAACTCATTTCTATTCTTGGAAATAAGGCACGTTATCTAAACTCGCATCTAACAAAAAAATGTATTCTTTTCCCCTTGAAAGTCAATTTATAACAATGTATCTTTTTTTTTGTGGTGGGTGAAAACATAAAACAGAATATTCATCTAGAAACCATCTTCGCACTCATCAACCCCTTCAATTCCCCGGCTTTTAATGATGGTCAATCAGTCAATCAAGTTTAATGATGAGCTTCATGTTTATGACCATATGATGGGTATCCAACAATTTGTAGACGTCCAATGATTTCACCTAAAGCAAATAGACCAGATAATTGAACCAAGTATGAACCATATAGTATGTAGTCATTCTTACCTAAGCTTTTCAAGACGGACAAGACTTCGAATGGTTTAGTAGAGTAATTTAAGGCTTGTTTGTACAATGATTCATAAACTGATTGGAAATCGGCAATTGATGGTGGGGATAATTTTTCTTTCAAGTACACTTGCTTGGCCAATTCACCAGTGACTTTTGACCAGTAGACAGTACTGTTGACGAAACCTTTTTTGAAGCACAGTTAGTGGATCAAAAACTTTATTAAGATTAGAAAAGGGTGAAACTTACCAGTAGCTCTTGACAATAGACCTTGGGCCGCATCGGTAGCTTTTGAGACTGTGGACTGATGACGGACGCCAGAACGCAAGGTTTGTTGGATGACTCTTCTGAACAACATTTCTTAGAAAGACGGAAACTAGTTGGACTCTTCGAACAGACAACCAGATCTTCTGTTTCCAGTTTTCCTCTTTGTTTTTTTTGTCCAATTGATTTTTTTTCATTTTTTCAGATTTTCGAGCCCACTAAGTGTCCGTGAAGGGTAATATCCGAGCACTCATGTGACTAAGATATGATAAAGCCCTCGGATTGTCATTATGGTCCGCGCGTTTTCGCGAGAAATAATAATTAATTAACGGGTTGTGAGCCACGGGCGTGGTCGGTGGTGGAAGTAGAAAGGCAAGCAGCAGTACTGTGTGGGAGAGCTCTGATTACCTTCAGCTAATCGGTCTGTTAATCAACGAACTGCTTTTGCCAGATACTTATTTTACATCTTAAAAAACCATGTGCTTCCCTTTTGGGAAAGATATCCGGCACGGCAAAAGCATGGTGAATAACCCATCGAGATAGCAAAAGAAGTTGGGAAAATGATGTCAAAACTCCGAATTGGAGATTTATAATATAAATACAACTCCACAAAAGCTGTTTTTGCTCAATTCTCACTTTGCTAATGTCACATTGCAAAGAGAAATTCAGATTCACCAAGATGTCTTCGCCTGACTCTGAATCCAATTCCTTGATTGACGAGAAGGAGTACTTCATCAGTGCAAAAGACGAGTCCTACGATGGTGAAACTCAACCGCAATTGCCTTCAAGAAAGATCCAGAAATGGAAAAAACTGGCTTTGTTCGGAGTGCTCTCATACTTCGTCGTCTCGAGATCACTCTACTCGTTGTACACCAACTCCTATTCAGATCTGCCTGTCTTGGATGATGCCGATAATGAATTTGATATCCCAAAGCTGTCATCTGCCTTCTTGAACGTCCTCCAGAACTCCAACTTAGCAGCCACTTGGTCAGAGAGATACACTTCAGAGCCACATTTAGCTGGAACTAACTATGGATTAGTTGAATTCACTGCTGATAAGTTTGAAGAATTCGGTTTCGCACCTACAATTGAACCATTCAATGTGTATCTTAACCATCCTAAAGAAAGTGCTTTGAGATTATTGAAAGAGGACTCAAAAACAGGTCAGAAATCACTAGTTTATCAACCAACATTGGTCGAGGATGAACTGGAAAAAGACCCAACCACTGTTGGTGACGATTTGGTTCCTGCCTTCCATGGTTACTCAGCAAATGGTAATGTTACTTCTAGAATCGTGTTTGCAAATTATGGTACAAAGGAAGACTTCAAACTATTGGAATCAAAAGGTGTTGAGATCAGTGGAAACGTCGTTATTGTGAGATATGGTGGAATCTTCAGGGGTCTCAAAGTCAAGTTTGCTCAAGAAGCTGGTGCGATTGGTGTTCTAATCTATAGTGATCCTGCAGATGATTACGTGCCAAAAGATGTTGAACTATATCCAGATGGCCCGGGAAGAAACCCTTCCAGTATTCAAAGAGGCTCTGTTCAATTCCTTTCAAGCTTGCCTGGTGATCCTACAAGATTCACAGACCGTTCAAAAGAGGCATTGAAGAACTTGGATACAATTCCACGAATTCCTTCCTTGCCTATCAGTTACAAAGAAGCTGAACCTATCCTAAAGACATTGAATGGTAAAGGTTTGGATTTAGGTTTCAAAGGTGGCATTGATTCATTTGAATATACCACTGGTCCAACCAAGGATCACTATTTGAACATTTACAACAACAATGTTTATAACTTCACTGATATCTATAACGTTTATGGCTTAATTGAAGGTGAAGAGAAGGACAAGGTCATTTTAATTGGTAACCACAGAGACGCTTGGATTAAAGGTGGTGCAGGTGATCCAAATAGTGGTTCGGTTGTTCTGCTAGAGGTTGCAAGAGCGCTTGGGGAACTGTTCAAACTGGGTTACAAACCTCGTTATTCTATCTTATTAGCCTCTTGGGATGGTGAAGAATACGGTTTGTTAGGTTCAACAGCTTATGCTGAGAAATATGCTGAGAAACTAGGTAAAGAGTTGATTGGTTATATCAATCTAGATGCTGTTGTTACCGGTTCTCATTTGAAATTGTTTTCATCTCCAATCTTGAACGAATTCTTGTTGAAGATTGCAGAACAAGTTAAATATCCTCATAGTGACTATAACTTGAAAGAACACTTTGTTAATGAAAGTCAGATTCATATCCTTGGTTCTGGCTCTGATTACACCTCCTTCTTTGAGCATTTAGGTATCAGTTCTGTTGACCTTGGGTTCTCTAATGGTCCTGGCGATCCAGTCTATCACTATCATTCCAATTATGATTCATTCTATTGGATAAGTCATTATGGTGATCCAGGCTTCGTTTTCCATAACACTATTGCTCAATATGTTGGTCTATTGCTCATTAACTTGAGTGAAAAGAAATTGTTGACAAGTTATAACGCTGAAGATTATTCTGTTGCATTAAAGACCTATTTTGATGAATTGGTTGAAAAAATTCCAAAGGAATGGCTAAATAAAGACATTAACTTTGAAGATGATGAATCTTTGAATTTCTGTCAATTGAGAGCATTGGCCAATGAAGGTCATCACAACTACACTTTGAACCAATTAATTGGAGCTACTTACCATGAATTGAAAAGATATATCAAAGTTTCCCATAAACACGATAAATATCTGGAGATATTACAAGTTGAATGGGATGAAGATGTCTCAAAATCAAGAAATCCGTTCAAGAAATTCCTCTTCAATAGAAAAGTCAATAGTGCTAATTCCAAGTCAAAAGATTTGGAAAAGAACTTCCTTTATGAAAAAGGTTTGAATGGAAGAGATTGGTTCAAACATATTATTTTCGCTTCAGGTAGATACACAGGTTATGCTGGACAAACATTACCAGGTTTAACTGAAGCCATTGAGGATTCTGATTTCCAACAGACCGTTCGTTGGATCGGTATCATCAAATATTCAGTTACAAGAGCTTTAATTAGTTTATTTGATCTATGATCATGAGGGATGCTTTCTTCATCCGAAAATGTGTTGATTTTATTTATGATTTTATTCGATATTATACCTAAGTAGTCTATCGTTATTCATCGATCAAACATATGCTATTTCTATCACACCACTCTTTCAACATTTCAGAATTTAAGCTAACCTGGTTCTTTCTCAAACATGATTCTAATTCCTTTACACTAATAGGCTCAAAAGTGTATACTTTCTCCATTAATTTTGGATCACTAGTCAGAGTTTGATCAATCTTATTGAAAATATCAGATTTTATCAGTTTGATTGAGTTCGAGATGTTTTGCGATTGAGATAATCTCAATATGGATTCTTGACTCAAAAATGATGTAACTTCCCTTAAAGATTCAACCATTTTCAGTCTAGATCTAGCTGGTTTCAACCCATATTGCATTATTTTTCTCTTTATCTCATCCAGTGGCATAAGATCAAACTCATCATTTATGTTTTCCTTGTTTCTTTCATTATCATCATACTCATCATTCTTTTTATTGTTATCATTCTCATTCATTAGTTTTGTGGGACTCGTTAAAGGACTTGAAAATTCATCAAGTCCAGGACTGGAAGCCACTTGTAAAACACTGACCTTGGGCTTTTTCACTGTCCTTGTTATTTCGATGATACTTATATTGGAATCATCCTCATCTTCAGAACTGCCACTTCCAATGACTTCCTCTTCGTCAATGGAGTGTATTGTTCTCTTTATGGGCAGCACTCTTGTTTGAACATCATTGAAGGGAGATGACAGTCTTGCGACAATTGAACCTTTGAAAGGGACTTTTGAGCGTTTCGTTTCGTAGTGCTGTGATGGTGTGCGGATCTGTGAGGACTGTTTAGCAGTACAATAACTACTTGGAGAACTATCAAGAGTCTTTGGGGTTAGTGGATTTTTAGATTTTAATGGAGATATGAGATTTGGAACGGTGAAAGACTCTTGTGTTACTAATAGATCGTGTTTCTTTGGGGTTGTTCTGATATTCATTGGTGATTGCATTCTAAAACTGGTCAACTGTGCGCTTGGTGCCATGGAGTCAAGATTAATGTGAGGTTGAGCATGTTGTATGATGAGTGGTGAAGAGGAAGAGACGTTGAGATCCTGTGTATGTTTAAGAGGCGATCCTTTGATCGGCGTTGTCTTTGAAGGTGACTGTGCAGAATGGAGCTCATTCAAGTCCAAGATCGGGGACGGTGATAGAGATGAGCTTAGCTGTATAGGAGCACTCTTCTGTTTCTGTGAGTTAAGGAAATCGGTTTGTGACACTTCAAGCAGTTCGCTGTTGTCATTGCTGTTGTTGTTTGTTTCGTCAAAGTCCAGTTGTATCGCACTTCTGTTCTGTGTCATCTCCATCGAATGTGAGTTGTTCAGCGTGAATCTGGAGTCATTGTTCATAATTGTCTCCACAGGTTTGTAAGAGTAGACATCGTACTCGTACTCGCCCTGGTCCTCCAGGTCGTGTATCTCGATCGCTTTTCCGTCATTTCTCGTCGTGATTTCGATGACTGAGCCAGTGGGACTCGAGCACGGCACCTGTGTGAGTGTCTCTTGTGTTAAGGAGTAGTTTCTGTTCATATTTGAAACACCAGGTATCCCTTTGCCTGTCAGTCTTCCCTTGTCGGAGATGCTGAAAGAGAGAGTGTGGTAGACGCGGTTTGGTTTGCCTTATAAATTTAGAGATATTCGCGGAATCATAATAGAGAGAGAAAAGGGAGCATCAACACAGTTAAATAAAAAGAGTGGAATCGCCACAAATCTCTTCTTCTTCTTCTTTTGGTAAATCTTCAAATCACTTCAGTTAATTGATTGATTGATTGATTATCTGCTTATTTGATTCTTTTGCTTCTTCATCTAAAATGGCTTCTCTCGTCGGTAAAGCATTCCCAGAGGGCTTCCACTTTAACTACGTCCCCTTTGATGAGGAGGACCAGAAGGACCACCTCTCCTGCCGTCGTCCTATCCAGTTCAAACTCACACAGGACAACTTGAAAGGAAAGAAGATCGTCATCACCTCTGCCCCAGGTGCGTTCACCCCAACCTGTACTCTGACACACATCCCGGGCTACGTCGCAAAGGCCCAGGAGTTCGCTGCCAAAGGTGTTGATAAGGTGTTTGTCATCACCCAGGACTCTGCTTTCGTCACCAGTGCCTGGGGTAAGCTGTTGGGCCAGAAACTACCAATTGAGTTCGCCACTGACCCTTCTGCGGCCTTCTCCAAGTCCATTGGCTGGACCATCGATGCCGGTGAAGGTGGAACCCTCACTGCGAGATACACCATCATTGTTGAAGACGGTGTGGTTACTTACGCTGCCAAAGAAGAGGCCCCTGGAGTCACTGTTTCTGGTGCCGACGCTGCTTTGGCCAAACTGTAGATAACACGATACAATGGTTGTTTTATGTACGTACCTTTTCACTGATTTGATTCAACCGACCGGTTAAATCAGCTGTTTAGTTGATTAATTAGGGTGGTACTTTTCCCTTGTTCCTTTTGTAGTAGTTATCAGTTATAGCATCAAACACTTTGTTTAGTTACAGAAAAGTGAAAAATTAACAAACATCAACAGCAAAAAGAGCAAAACTCACAGCCAACTTCAACCACACTCACATTCGCACATTAACTTTTCTATCTATGGCGGACATGCTGCCTGAATACGACCCGCTCATCAAGGAAATCCTTCCTCATGGGAAGATGTTCACTCTCCAAATCGGGAACGAGAGGTTCGTGCTGAGTGGGGCCTCTCTGTCCTCAGACGCACCATCATACTTCACAAACTACTTTTTAAACAGTGCAAACGCAGACAAGGTGCTGTTCATCGACAGGTCTCCTGTGGTCTTCAAGATGATCTACTCCCACCTACAAGGATATTTCCTGGAAATCACCAGTGCTGATGATTTCACGCAATTGTTCAACGATGCTCTCTACTACAATTTGCCTCGATTGCTCAACAGCTTAAGAAACAACGACTACTACTATTGCATCGTTGGTGGTGAGTCTATTAAGTTCCCAAAGAAACTACTTGCTGATAAAGCAAACTATCCAAACTTTTTTGCGGTCTCAAATGAGGGTTTGTTCAGCGATTTATCTCAGTTACTCATCACCAAGAAATGGTTGCGTCCTCCTCCACAATCTGCTCCTGTTGTCAATCGATCTGCTGCCCTGTTGAAAGAACTTATATATCTTCTACAAGGGGTAGAAATTGACATCCAGTCTGAAAAACATCGAAAGTCCTTAATTAAAGAAGCAAAATACTATAGATTTAATACTATTGTTCAACAATTGATAAGGCATAAGATCATATACAATCCTTTCTTGAAAAGAGAAGAGATCGTTGTCGGCTTGGATTACGTTGATTTTAAAAACGTCCAGATTGAAGAGAACTCTGTAAATTCTCCTTCCAATGCACCAATCTCAAAATTGCTTTATCTACGGCCTTCTGTTGATTCTTATGCAAGAGTTTTACAAATACAATTTGACCAACCAGAAGTCTTATTGAGACCCAGCTCAGATGGTTCAGCCCAATTAGTGTTTGAGAACAATTCAGGTTTTACACTATTCAAAATATTTGAGAAACTTGGTATAACAGCAAATCTATCTCAGAGTCCAAGCTTTTCGGTAGGTGTTAAAGATGGATTTGTTGTTAAGGTAGATGAAATAAGGTCAGTTAAAAGTACAGAAATCAACTTTGCTATAGTGTTCTTGAAATGTGTTATAGGATTTGAAATTTCAGTAGATGAGTTTGGAACAAAGTACATTTATTCCAGAATTGTGAAAGGTGAAGGTGTCAGTAATTTGGAGAAATTTTATGAACACTGTGATAATTATGTTTAGTGTTACAACAAAATATCATCTACCATCTGGTAATTAAGCTCTAATAGTTCAAAATATCATTGTATGATTTCACTTCTACCTTGCCAAAGGAGATGTGTTCTAAAATCCCATATTTCTCTACTTTCAACTAGCTACACAACGTTTGGTTTAGGTCATTCCTGACTAATTGAATAGTCTTAAAATATAGTTATTCCTACTGCTATCTCTTAGCACCGTTGATCTTCTTATCTCGTAGAAGAGACATACCAATATCAAACAATAACGGATTCGGGAAATCATGAATATAACCACGTGACAAGTGGTAATTCCGGTTAGTGGGTAGTTGACCAGGCCACTACCAGAGTCCGGCGGCAGGAGGTTTTGCTTGGTCTTTGCCAACCAGCGCTGATTAGCTCAACCTCAGAACTGTCTCGAAATCTGAAACAATTCAGCGTATCTAACGAATTTTTAGAAGAGGCCAAATATCAGTAGAAGAATTCCACACATGTTTTGAAACAGAGTGTCCATGACTAATCAGTAACTGCTGCTCCTGCTGCAGGTTCCCAATTCTTGTTTCAGTGGGCTGGCTGCTTTGTTCAGCCTATCGAAAGAATTATGGAGAAAAAATTCCCAGAGGACCGATCAATAAGATGTAAAGATAAGGAGAGTTCTCAATGCTATATTAGTAACTACAACTAGAATACTCGGAAGGTGTAGTGGTAGACACTAGCAAGGAGATAACGATTGCTTATCCTTGAAGGGATCACTCCTTCTGGCTTCAAAAAAACCGCATTCGAAAATTATACTTTTCTTCAAAACATAAACAAATCACAATCCCTGTTTTTAGAATGAAATAGGGGCGGAAAAGGTCACGCAACAACAAGTAAACATTGTAGAGTACAGTAATTTTAGAAGATAGAATTGTCTACAAGTAGTTTTATCCCAATATTATCCAATTAAACCGTTTATTTTACATAAATAAAAGATGAGGTATCAAACATCAAATGCAAACCAGAAAGGTTTACTTCTTCAAGTCGCTTAGAATAATAAAGCAACACCGGCAGCGATAGCAGCAACGGCTGGGACGGCTTTAGCAGCAGCACCTTGGAAGGTGGTGACGGTAGCAGAAGTGACGTTGTGAGCTTTGGTGGTGGTAGCAGCGGTGGTGGTAGCTTTGGTGGAAGCTGGAGTAGAAGCGGTGGTCAATGGACAGTAAGTGGTGTATTCAGTGACAACGTTGTTGATAGTTTCAGTAACAACGGTTAAACCGGTGGTGATTGGAACTTCAGAACATTTGTTTTCAGAACAAGAAGTAACAGTGATAACGGTGGTAGAGTTGTTAAGAACTTCAGCAGTAGAAGTAACGTTAACGTAAGCAGCAGAAGCAACGGAGGCAGCAGCGGTTAAACCTAAAACAGTAGAGAATTGCATTTTAAAAGTATGAAGCGAATGTAAGTAGTTGGATCGATGAAGAAATTAAAAGTAGAAAAGTCTGGGTAGAAAGTTTGGGAAATGTGATTCTTATATATTTTTCCAAAACAATTCTTCTCAGAGCCCCGAGGAAAAAATTTGTTTACATTTCAAAAGTCAACCATTTTGCGCGTGCATCCCGCATGGACGTGCATTGCTGAGGTTTCCTTTTTGGGACGCAGCTCTCCTGAATACGGCACTAGGTGAGGACAAAATTCACAAATATTATTACTATGAATAGAATCTCGGACAAATCACCGACCCCTTTCGTTTACTTTATGCGCTTGATCGCAAAATAAAATGTCCCAAGAAGACAAAATTCAAACGGCCTAGTGCTGTGTTTCCTACTTGAGACATTTGTAAACAATCACCACAGCAAAATGTAAACATACTGAAAATAAAAATTGTCCCATCCACAAAAGAACGCTTATCACTACAAAAACAGTCACAGAAAAAATCGGACGAAGATTCCCAATGTAGAAAACGTTCCTCGATAATATACCAAGGCCTTATGGATCTCTTGCTGATGAATGTTGATATGTTTAATGAAAGTCGGTTAATTACCAGAAAACAAAAGAGAAGACATTCCCCTGAGCTGAGTAACCTCAATTCTTCCTTAGGTATCCCTTGAACTCGCACAAGCACTCTCGAGTCTTGAGTGTCTTATGCGTTGCGTTCTAAATATAGAGCACTGCAAAATCCAGTCAAGTGCAAAAATTGGCTTCTTTCCGTCCGTTTCATTGGCCAAAGAGCCTTTCGTCGTTTCTTTTTTTTTCCACTTTTGTGGTTTATCGTATTTGAGTATTCGTCTCTTTCCCTAGAGTTTGCCGTCGCTCTGTCTATCGTTGCTCACAAATGTCGATCGCCAGCTCACCAGCCCTGAGTGCGGGTCTAACCTTTAGCGTAGCAGTCCAATTACCGCTGAATACGTAGGCTGGTAGGCTGGTAAAGCTGGGGAGTTCGGGAGTTTGTGCTAGGCCAAGGCAGACCTAAATCTGCTGTATTACTTTTGGTCTCATTCTATTGGACAAGACGTTCCTAAAAATAACACAAAAGTATAACATCGCTCTCTAACCTACGTAGTATACCACTCGGTTCTAACTTTGGATTCGGACACTACACTAATCAACATTTGATCAACTTATCACGATCGAATCGTGTACACCATTATTCATGGAAAGGTCAACGTTATTGATGAGCAAGTCATTAGTATTGTTTTATTCATCGATATTGTAGATGGTGCCACAAAACTGAACATGAGGTTGGGGCTGCCTGAAAATGCTCACTGTCTCTCCAGTAGACACCGGACACTTACTCAGTAGTGAGTGGCTCAATTCTTGCCACTCCGTCATGGGACATTAGGGGAAACGCTAGCTTAAAGCGGCCTAGGTATCCGTGGTTCTGCTCTGTTTAGTGACCAGTTAACTGCCAAGCTCAGTCCCCCAACCTCATGCAACCTCATGAGTGAGCTATGACTTAACCAGGCAGGAAACAAAAATAGGGCTTAGAAAAGCTTTTCTCCTGGCAAGCTTTGCTTAGAAAAACTACTGAAACTACAATTATACACTTTGCTGACTCATATATAAAGTCATTAAGCCAAATCCGCTTCATCGAAACACTTTGTTTTATCGATGATTATCTTGATTTATTGTACACAATTATATAATAACCACTATAATCAGCCCTTAGAATACATCCGGATTTTTGCCCGAAACCATTCACCTCTTTATTCACGCCATCTAATGATCTACAGAAAGAAATAAAAAATTGTAACTAGCTCTATTAGGGTATATCATATATGATGTGGTTTTACTGCAAACCCTTTCATAATGTGCCACTCATATTCTATAGGGCATATAACTAGCAACTATACCCTACTCTCAGGACACTTCGTTTTCTGTTACTGCAAGCGAAGTTTTCGCGGTACTGAAAATTACGCACGAAGTAGGACGACTGAGTAAATTGAAGTACAAATTCAGAGAAATGTTTTTGAGACCAGTCCCAGTGCTGTAATCTACTGTGGACTTTACCCCCTTCCAGCAAATGAACGCCCTAGTATGTGTAAATTTCAGAACATAAACAAACAGAACGCGTGTACATGAGAATTTTGAAGAGATCAGACAGGACATGCAAAGAAAAGCAAAACACGAAGGAAGGTTATAGACTTCGATAAGATTATCTGTACAAATAGAAAGTTCAACAGGAGAATATGGTTCCCACACTGATATGTATAATAACAATCATACGTGGTTAAACGCGGTAAAGAGGTCCAATTTCTCAATGGTTCGAAACTCTTTTAAAGAATCTGTAGGTTCTTAATGGTTTCTTCAAAAATTTTCCACAAACTTTCTGGAAAATGGCACTATCAGCCAGCCTCTGATTTTGTAAAAAACAAAAGCATGTCTCATGATATGCGTCAACATCACAAATGATTAGTTATTTTTGACAAACTTTAGCGGACTTTGAAAGAAACTGATCCAAATTGGATAGGTGTTAAAAAGGATCGTTTTTAGTATGACAGTGGTCTTGGATTTGCCATTGGCTGTTGATTTAGAAATCAATTCCAGATTGAATTGTATTTAGCCTTACTGTATGTAAGCAGCGATAGACCCTAATGTTAAGATTCAACAGAACACCCTAAATTCGAGAAATGTAAACAGTACCTATTACTTTCTTTTCATATGATGCGGAATGTGTAATCGGTGTGATAAGCAGTGATAAGTATGAGCTACAGTTGTGCTTCTGCTGCATCTCTCCCATGCCTTCAAATCTCTCAACTTTTGTACAGTAAAGTTAGTACCATAAAAATCAACAAAACCTATTACGCAAATACCGAAAAGTAAACAATGTGTCCAAATTAGGAAATACAAACATGCATCTTGAAAAGCTAGTAAATCCGAAGTGCCAGTAGAGTAAACATTGAGCTTTCTGTAGAGATTATCTGTTAAGGAAGGTTAGGACTGTGTCAAATTTGTATAGGACTGTAATGTCTGATCTTGCGGTTTGATAATCTTGAAAGATTGGGAACAAAAGGAAAACAAGTACATAAATTAGAAAAAACTAAAACTATAGACTATTTACAAGTTATTCATTATTAATTTTTTATTCTTAGTTATTCCTTTTTGTGAACACAAGATATTTTCTTATATATTTTGTAACGGAGAAACTAAATTTTTCGATATATTACAAGTGTAAAGCTTTATCTAACCTTCTGTATATTCAGATACATAGATACAACCCTTATTCAGGTAGCTTTTTAAGTTTTCATTTTTCTTCTGTTCTTGTTTATACCGGCCGAGAAAGACAAGAACATCAACTGATAAGACCATAAACAAGCTGCCAAAAACGACAATTCAACTACAGAGAGAGAGAGAGAGAGAGAGCCTGGTCGTATTTGAACATTGTGCTTGAGAACTGAGTGAGGGTGCATCTGAAGAGAGAGAGAGAGTGTGTGTGTGTGTACGGAGTGGAAGTAGCTTCTTACTGGATATGATTAACAGGGTTCCCAAAGTGTGTAGTACTGAAGAAGGAAGACCCAAACACACACATAAAGTATACTACAGTAGACATAAAGATAAGCAGTTTTTGAGGTTCAGCAGCAGAGAAGGAAAAACCAACGAAACGGACAATCAACCAGAAATCCTGGTTCCGCTGATTTGCACTGATTCAAGAGAGAGAAGAAAGAGAGAAAAAGAAGAGGGAAGCCATTACTTTACTGGTTTTCTGGTGATGTCATCACCAACTAGGACTAGGACTGTTTACTGTTCAGCAGGGCAAAGGCCAGAGAGAGTGGCAGTAGAAGCGTTTATCAGTCCAGTGCTGCCAGCTGTTTCCTGGCTGTTCCCACGGAGGCACTTCAGCTCACACCGGAGGGTTTTGGAAGTGGGTTGTCGTCTCTTTGTTCACCACTAAAATAGCAATCAGAACAGGTTTTCTCTCAAATCTTCAGCAAAAAAAGGGCGAAAAATTAACGGAAAACTAAAATCAACAGGGAATACTGCTCAAAGACAAGCTTACACCGATAGACGTCTGACCAGCTCTACACACATTCAAAGTTGGTCTCTCTGAACTCGCCACGTTCATTACTGCCTTTCTATACAACTTATTTTCTTTTTCACATCAGACCCTCTTGCCCTTGAAGACACACATCCCCAAATAGCACTCTCAACCATGTCACAAGAAGAATTCATCAGAACACAGATATTCGGCACTGTCTTTGAGATAACCAACCGCTACACCGACCTGAACCCGGTCGGCATGGGTGCCTTTGGGCTGGTCTGCTCTGCTAAGGACAAGTTCACTGACCAAAACGTTGCTATCAAAAAGATTATGAAGCCTTTCTCAACACCAGTCCTAGCTAAGAGAACGTACAGAGAACTAAAACTATTGAAACATTTGAAACACGAGAACTTGATCACTTTGGAAGATATTTTTTTGAGTCCGCTAGAAGACATCTATTTCGTCACAGAATTGCAAGGTACTGATTTACATAGATTATTAACTTCAAGGCCTTTAGAGAAGCAGTTCATCCAATACTTCCTATACCAAATATTGAGAGGATTGAAGTACGTACACAGTGCAGGAGTTATTCATAGAGATTTGAAACCATCAAACATTCTTATAAATGAAAATTGTGATCTGAAAATCTGTGATTTTGGTCTAGCTAGAATCCAAGATCCACAGATGACTGGATATGTTTCAACAAGATATTACAGAGCTCCTGAAATCATGTTGACATGGCAAAAATATGATGTGGAAGTTGATATTTGGTCTGCTGGTTGTATCTTTGCTGAAATGATTGAAGGGAAACCATTGTTCCCAGGTAAAGATCATGTTCATCAATTTTCAATAATAACTGAACTTTTGGGTACACCACCAGATGATGTTATTGATACTATAGCTTCTGAAAACACTTTAAGATTTGTTAGAAGTTTGCCAAAAAGAGAACCTATTCCATTGAGTGAAAGATTCAAAGGAGTTGAACCAGAAGCTGTTGATCTATTAGAGAAAATGTTGGTGTTCGATCCAAGAAAAAGAATAACTGCTTCTGAAGTTTTATCCCATCCATACCTTGCCCCTTATCATGATCCAACTGATGAACCTGTTGCACAAGAAAAGTTCGATTGGAGTTTTAACGATGCCGATCTACCAATTGATACATGGAGAGTTATGATGTATTCTGAGATTTTGGATTTCCATCAAGTTGAAAACCAATAAGCTAAGTGAAATATCTTTCATTCTTGTTACACTGATTTTTATACTTGTCGAAGTAAGTAAACCTAAATGAATAGAACTTTTTTAAGTATAAGAATAAGAACATAATAATTATTTATGCTGTGAAAATAAAAGTCTCTATTATAGACCATATTACTATATAAAAAAAATTCTATCAATTTATAAAATAACAGAAGAACTCCATTGGGAAACAGAAAATCCCGCTTATTCAATAGTGTTCTTACCTGCATGTACCAAAGAATAAAATAGACCATCCTTGTTTTTCAATAAGTTTTCAGGCGAATCAAATTCTTTAACTTCACCTTTATCCAAAACGACGATTTTGTCACTATCCAAAATTGTATTCAATCTATGAGCAATTGTCAAGATAGTTCTCTCCTTGAATTCAGTTCTTATAGTTTCTTGTAACACTTTATCAGTTTCAACATCAACGGCAGCAGTAGCCTCATCCAGCACCAAAATCTTTGAAGGAATCAATAAAGCTCTAGCCAAGCACATCAACTGTCTTTGACCGACGGACAAATTTGAACCTCCTTCATTCAATGGAACATCTAAACCTTCATCCTTATCACTCATAGCTAAAACATGCTGTTTCAAGTGTGATAAATCTAAAGCCCTCCATATTTCTTCATCGGTATATTTATTAGTTGGATCAATATTCTCACGAATGGTACCTTCGAAAACTTGTGAATCTTGTGGAATGATTGATAAGTTATGTCTTAGATCAGATAAACCGATCTGATTTGTTGGAACACCATCAATGATAATTTCACCTTCAGCAGCTTCAATAATTCTATATAAAGCTAAAGTCAAGGATGATTTACCAGCACCAGTTCTACCGACAATACCAATTTTCTCCTTTGGATTGATCTTCAAGTTAATGTTCTTTAAGACTAATCCTAAATCCTTTCTGTATCTAGTTGAGTAACCATTGAAAACAATCTCACCTTTTGTTGGCCAATCTTCAGCTGGTCTTGGTTCCAGAATTTCCGGAGCTTCAGGTTCCAATTCACTATACTCTTTTACTCTTTCGACAGCAACAATGTTGGTTTCAACTTCAACCGACATTCTCACAATCCAATTCAATGATTGTGTAATCATTAATGAGTAACTAACACTTAAACCAACAGTACCTGCAGTGATATGACCAAACAATAAGGTAACAATACATAAACCAGAAGCAGCTAAAATGATGATGGAGCCTAAAAATTCTAGTCTTACAGCTAACCAACGATTTGCGTTCACACTTGGGAAATATGCACTCATGTTGTTGTCAATTCTTGATTGATTGATATGCTCAAATCTTGACTGTTGACCAAAACCTCTGATAGTAGAAGTACCTCCTAGAGTTTCTTGGAAATGTGCATAGATTGGTGATCTGGTCAACGATTCTAATCTTCTTAACTCTCTTGAGGTTCTCATATAGTATTGCTGGTAATAAGAATAAATCCAAAGTAATGGAACAATGATCAAGGAAAATTCCCAAGTAGAGGAAATAATAACGATGATAGTAAGAGCAACTTTTGAACAGTTGACTAGGAAATTTGAAAAACTTCTTGATAAAACTTCATCAATCTTGTAAATATCATTTGAGAATCTATTCAAAATACGACCAATTGGAGTGGTTTCGAAAAATTGCATTGGTGCTCTCAAAACGCTGCTGACCATCTCGTTATGTAATTTCTTTGAGGCTTCAATTGAACAGAATTGCAAAACGATAATGGACTGAATGAAAACAGCAAGGGCACTTCCAATACCTAAAACAAAATAAACGGAGATATAATAAAGTGCATCAGGATTGTAACCATATTTCGTGTTGATCTCAGACCAATATTTTAACCAAACACTTCCTAAAACGCTTAACAGTTGGGGAACCATAACAAAGCCCAAAAAGATCAACACATATTTTGGATTACATGCTTTAACATATTCCCAATAAACACTCCATTTGACTTTACCTTGTTGACGTCCTTCTCTTTGATTATCTTTACCATCATCATCAAATCTAACACTTTTTAAAGTGGACATACTGGCTCTTCTTAAACTGACAGCATCAATGACATCATTATCAGTTGAATCTTCAGATGAGGAAACCAAATCATCAACGTTGATATCTTCTTCTTTGACTTCGGCTTCTTCTTCCTTTTTAGAACCATATTCTTCAATCAATAATCGTAAATCAGAATCTGTTCTTTTCATAACAGAATCATAAGTACCATGTTCAGTAATAACACCATCGACCAAAAGAGTAATGTCGTTAGCAATAGATAGAACAGAAATCTTATTAGTGGCCAATATTTTTGTCTTCGAAGCCAATAAACCATTTGGACCCAAAACATGATCAACTAAATGTTTTCCAACGTGTTCATCAACGGCAGCCAATGGATCATCTAACAAATAGACATCTGATCTAGCATAGACAGCTCTGGCTAATGAAATTCTGGCCTTTTGACCACCAGATAGGGAAATACCCTTTTCACCAACCAAAGTCTCATCACCATCAGATAGAATGGCAAAATCAACAGTCAAAGCACAAGCCTTGATAGTTTTATCATAAAAGACAGGATCGTATTTATGGCCAAATAGAATATTTTCTTTAACAGAACCGTTCATAATCCATGGAACTTGACCGACATAAGCAACAGTACCAGCAATAGTAACAGAACCATCGATTCTATGCAAGTCACCCAAGATACTTTGAATCAAAGCAGATTTACCAGAACCAACTTTACCAACAATGCATGATAATTCACCTTTCTTAGCAGTGAAATTGACATTGGCTAAGGCAACCTTGTAGTCCGGTTTACGCTGCCATAAGAAAGTACCTTTTTTCACAGAGACCGCAATATCCCCTTGTTTGTTCGCTTTATCGGTATGTATGATTGCATCCGTTTGCAGTTCTTCAGCAGTTAAAAATCCTGTCAATCTACCAATGGCAACTTGTGCTTCAACGAAAGCCGTGATAGCCATTGGTAAAGTAGCTAATGGGAAAGATAATAATGAGAATAATGATAATGCAGGGAAAACTAAATCAGTTGTTAAAGGTTTACCTTCTAACCAGATGAATAAACCAAAAGTTGAACATGAGACTAAGAATGGCGCAACATTGAACTGGAAACTTGCCAAGGATTGAACGAAGTTCATCTTTCTGAGATTTTTCAATTCTTTCCCATTTCTGACAGCGTATAATTTGGCCTTGTAAGGTTCTTCCCAGCCATATAATTTCAAGGATTTGATATTGTTCAAAATTTCACTGATGACCCTTGTCCGTTCATCTTTGTTCTTCATCTGGACTTTTTGTAACTTTTTCATTAATCTCATAATGACAGAGTTCAAAGGAATGAAAACAATCATGATACAAACACCAATCCACATACTTTTACCCAATAAATCGTGCAGAGAAACCAAACATAGCCCAATTTGGAATGGAGCAGACCATAACAATGAACCAAAGTTGGTCAGTTCTTGTAATCTTTGAGTATCAACAGACATCAAATTAACGATATCACCAGTAGCTCTCTGACCTCTTGCCTCATTTGAAAGTCTCAGAGACTTCTTATATAGAACAGCGGTCAGTGAAGATTTGATATTCATACCGACATTGAACAAATTCCAGAAATATTGATGCACAAATGCAGTTTGAATAACAGAGATGGAAAACATAGCCAATACGATCATAAAACCTTTTGAGATTGGTTCTGGATTTTCAGAATTATAAGTAGTGACGAACTGAATCAAGTATTTTAACATTTGTGGTTGAGCAAATTGCAAGATATCTTGAAAAACTTTAAACAATCCACCAATGAAGATTTCTCTGCCAAAAGTGTCAAGCAAAGCACCACCCAATGAAGGCTTTGAATTCTTCTCCAGTCTCTTGGTCCAGTTATCTTCAAATACACCTGAAATGTATTTAGATTTGAATTCTTTTGGTAATGGTGGCAAGTCATCTTCAGTTAGGAACTGTAAGAAGCCCTGTTTCATCAATGGACTCATCCATGAGAAAGTAATCATCGAGAACAAGTCGGCATAATCGTACGGATTCTCTTTGTTAAAAGGATGATATGTTTGTGGTTTAGTTGGTAACCAGGACACTAATAGGGCAAAGATTGAGTTAACAAAGGCAAACAAGGTAAGCACATAGTAGTCATCAATTTCGGATCTCCATTGTAGATTTATCAGTTTCAAACCATTAAAGATGACGGATAGTAGCCAATAGAATAGAATAGATGAATTTGTAACCTTGGAATATATATAGTCATAGAATTGTAGGAAGAAAAGTAACACCAAGGCAACCAACTGCAATGCAGCTTGAATGAACTTCAAGTCACTGTTACCGGTATTTATGTAGACGTGGATCGCAGCGGCTAAGGATACGCCAAGCTGAACAACAACAAGAGCTAACCTAGCGTAGAATATCCAACTTTTTCTATAAATCTGGCCCTTCGAAGACCTTATCTTGTAAAGCTGAGTTGTTCCCACGGTCAACAAGAACAAGGATGCAAACGTGAAGAGGCCACCGTTTAAGAAGCACATTGTGAAGTCAGCATGGACAGAAGATATAGGACCCCAACCTTCGCTGTCGTTGCAATAAAACAAGCAGTCTTTTGGTGGAGTTGTTGAGTTAGATTGTATTGTGGCATCTATCAAATTACTGTCTGAGCCCAGGAACTCCAGCTTCTGCTGGTTGAAGAAGTGCAACGCCATGATTCCCAATGCCAGATTCTTTCAGCTTGAGCAATTGCTAGGACTTGAGTGAGCAGAAGAGAAACGAAGGGGAAAGAGAGGAAGCGATGGGAAAATGATAAAGAAGAACAAGCGTCTTTCGAGTAGTTTTTTTTTTCTGATTATAAATTGAAGCGATTAAAACTGCCCGCCGGAGAGAAAGTGAGTGTGTGGCTAACGACTAACGACGAGACCGGAACTCTGAGCTGAAGATAAAGCAGTAAGCTGAACTAACTGTACAAGTCGTCGAGTGTGCGGAAAATGCTAAAACACCCATTCCAGCCGGTGGTCTCTTCCCTTTGAGTGGTGTAAACCCTCCTAGCGCAGAGCACGAGAGCATGAGCTTGCTCATTGCTGAGAACCAGCTGCTGTGCTGTATAAACGGAGAAATTAGCGAGTGAATAGACTAGAGGGAAGCGGAATACTGTAGAAATATTCAGTGGAATTAGCGGGAGGACTAAATTTATCGAGTTCAAGGGCATGGAACAAGCAAACGGTGATGTGTAGTATTATTTGCATAGCAGCGTGTCTTATTGACTGCTTGATTGACTTATTAATTGCTTTATTAATTGATTAATTCATTATATTTCGCATATTAGTGACTAGCTCAGCTCTTAATCTCTACAAACGCGTCCCCTGTTCATTACATAAACCTGCTAAGTTCGCACACAACAGACAGATCCGTGCTACTCTGGAGTATATATATATATATTATATACTATGGATGTTGCTAGTGCTTGTGCCTTTGTGCCATAGCGAGTAAGTTCCTTGTTTTATCATGCGAAATCTTAACCAGAAACGGAAAACAAAAACAAAAACATCAACTCAAAATTGACCAACGACATGTGCAACATCAGCAACAATTACACCCAACAAAAGCACCCAAACACCCCCATTTAGTCTAAAGGGATGTACACACACACAATCCACAACGGCCTGATACTCAAAAACGTGCGAGTAGAGATCGTCTACGAGACAAATCCCGTGTTTGCAGATGAAGAAGTTTCTGCAATTGTACGATTCAGACACCTTGGACAACAACAGAGGAAGCACGAACCAAAGATCATAGACCCACAACCTGAAAATAACCATAAGGACCTCACGGAGACACAGAAAGAGGAGAACATAGACCCGAATGATAGTGGGAATGGATGGTTTGGGAAGAGACTATCTGTACAATTGACCAATACTGCTAGATCACTATTTCTTGATCAATTGGAACAGACAGAGAATGAGACTACGCAGAAGGAGAAGGAGAAAGAAAAGGATCCAAGAAACCAACCTGTTGATTTGATTACAGGATATATACAACTGACTGCCTTCTTCACTTATGACGTTGATGTTATCGAGCATGAAAAAGTTGATGTATTTAGGAAGAAGTCAGCTGTTTCTGGTAGAATCGGTGGATTAGAAGGATTGGAGATTTCCAGAAATAGTAATGGTGGATTGCTAAGCATGATCAGTAATATGGGAAACTTGTTCAACGCTCCAATCGATGATTTGAAAATCAATGATAGTAGAGAAAGTGTCAATACAGATAATCTTGTCCCTTTCTTCTCTACTTCTCAATCTTTACTCTTCAGTCAGATACACTTGGAACCTGGTGAGGTTCAGACTTTTTATTTCAAGTGTAAACTACCAAAAGAACTACCTCCAAGTTATAACGGTAATTCCATCACAATCACATATCACACCGTAGTGGGTGCTGCATTGGACGAGAAATTTCCTAAACCATTGAATGTCCATTTCCCACTAAGAGTTTCAACATTTTTTGATAGTAAAGGTTATCAGCCTGTGTCGAACCTAGATCATTTTATTTTGCTACCATCAAACAAAATCATCAATGAAGCTGTTACACAGAGTTCCAATAGAAGAAGATCAAGTTTTAGAACCATTAAGAATGTTGTGTTAACAAAACCTGAACTGTCGCATATTGAGAAACAAGAAAAGTTCATAAACATGATGAAAGAACTGATCAATAAAGATAAGCAAGGTTCAGTGCCGCGAATCGAAGATTTCATAACGCCAAAGGTAAAAGATGTCATAACAACATATTGCGAAACTTCTTTAGATCAACAGGTGATTCATGAAGAAGAGCCAAAATTCATCAAGATTGATGATTTTAAGTATGAGAAACAAATAACGAAATATCAATCACAGTACATCATCTCCAAAAATCAAGCACCAATTGCAACATTAACTTTTTCAAAACCTTTCTATAAGATTGGTGAACAGATGAGACTCTCTTTTGATTTCAATGATTTAGAATACAAAACAACAGGCGTACTAATTTCATTGGAAAATATGGAACTGATCAAAGACTTTTATGCTTTAGATTCTGCAGCGATAAAAAAAAATCCACGCGCAGTGGTCCATTATAAGGAGTCATTTTCTACTTTCAATTTGGATAATCTATCAGTTTCAATTCCAATACCATTACATGCCACGAGTCAATTCAAAACAAATATATTCGAGTCAAAGTGGTGCATCTATATCAAACTTATAATCACAAAGGATGAACTTCTGGATGAGGTACATAGTGATAACACAGGTGTTTTCAAGTTCGCTAAAGAAAGCATAAGCGGTGAAGAATTCAACATAAGGTTGCCTGTATTTGTATTGCCTTGTGATCAAGATTTTGGCGGTATTCCAGTATAGTGGGAGGATCTATTGGTTTACAAAATAGAATTATAGAAATTTGAAAATTAATGTAAGATTGCACTAGATTCACTTATAACAGATGTTCGTAGTAGCAACTTATTCTTTCTTTCATTAAATATTATTTATCTAGGGTCATTATAAACGTGCTCCATGCTATATCTGATGTTGCTTATTCATGTTCTTTATCTTTTTTCTTAGAATACCAATTCCAAATTCTATTTGGAGAATGACTTTTTTTAGCTTGATCATTCACATTAACTGTTTCAGATATTTCAAGTTTTTCTAAATCAGGTTTTGTCTTGATGCTTTCTCTCCCTAGCAGTGTTTTTCTGTACTCTTCAAACTTCTTGGAATTATCCATTTTAAATTGTTGGAATTTTTCAGTCAAAGATTTTGTTTCATCAACATAAACATGCTTAGGCTCGAATACATCAAAAATGTGATCATCGGTCTTTTCAATGAATACTTTATAGTTATTTGTTGATCTCCACTGACTGATAAAATGAGTGTTGAAATTCTTAAGTTGGTTACCATCATAATCTCTAACTTCCTGTGGTGGATTATACCTGTGTAAGAAGATATCGTACTTTATTGTTGCCAATAACCCTGTAAAATAATCTTCAAATTGCCATCTGATATAATCATCGCTACCCAGAAAACCGGAATACGTTTCTGAACTCGATAAAGAAACAGCATGTACCAATTGTTGTATCCATTTCTTGTCAGGAGAAGTTAAAGCTAATGATTGAGTTAGTTCCGGGGCAAGGATCTCAATAGAGTTTGTGTCTAGGTTCACCAAAAGATCGGCGAGTTTTGATTTGTGATTCAAAAGCAACGCATTCGAAGTTCCAATGGTATAATAATCCGTTGTTTTTAAATCTTCAAATTGTTGTAAAGGAGCATATGGACTGAATATACCACCTTTACCAAATATCTGTAAAGGCAATCCTGCAAAATTCAGTACTGAATTCCTGTCACTTGTCTTGAAGCTCGTTGTTAGTTTTAAATTCTTTGAATATTCATCTAGTGATGGAGATGAAGAATCCAAAAGATTATTGATCAGGTTTGGCATGAGACTGATACATGAAAAAATGGTCAAGCATAGCTTTGTTGGGTTTGATCCATAAAATGCAACTTTCCTTTCTAATAACATAGCCTTCATGATCACCAATACATTCTTGTTCAAATCTTTCAAGAGATCACGAACAGATAGTCCCGAGTAGAAATCGCCTTCTTCGACAAAATTTGCATCTTCACTGTATATGACTTGTAAACTCTGGTAAAGAGCATCCACTATAGTCTTGTCATTGAAATTCTTTTGTTCGAAGAATGCCTTTGTTACGATGCTTAGTTTTTCCTTTATCTGTCCAAAAATGGGCTGTCTCAATATAACCACTATAGATTTCTGTACTGATGACCTCGTAACATCGTCATCTTTCTGTAAGAGATCCTCACTTTTAATCTGACGTGCACACGATATGGCAAACAAGGTCGTTGGTATTTGTTTTTCTTGATCAAAATATTCCAAAGTGAAATATGAAAAGGTCTCTTCAAAAGCATGTGCACCATCGGGCAAGGCCTGAAAAGGGAGGTATGGCCATCTTTTTGAGGCATCGAGGGCAACGCTTGGCGGAAAGGAGTATTCGACTTCAGGGCCCCTGAGATGATGGAAATTGACGAGACATACGCCGAATATCAGATCATTGGTCGACCCTTGGATGTATGAGACTTTTCTGGAAGGTGTTCGTGGTTCGATTGGTCTTTGATTGGAATTAGTGTTGTGTGAATTAATTTGCAGCTCATGGGTAGATTGTCTTTGAGTAAGGCCCTTCTTTTCCTTCGAAATAAACGGCGTATCTAGTTTCTGAACATGAAGAGGTTTATTGATGGGTTTGTTCTCGGAAAACGAAGAAGAAGATGTTGTTGTTGTTGGTACTTCGACCCATGGGTTCTGCTCTTCGGGCACCACACCAGCGAATTGTGACATTGAGATCTTGATTGCCTCTAGGTGGGGCAAAAGGGATCAATTACAGCAAGGCGAGATAGACAAAACGTCACAATAAGCAAATCTTTGCCTTCTCTTTATTGATTTGGGAATTTGGATAACAATTTTCTGTTTGTTGTTGTTGATTTGGGAGAATGAGAGTAAATTTCGCGGGTACTGAGCGAGACCCTTTAAGAAGCAGAGCGTTAGTGTTGAGGACTAAGAGGGACGCTTTAGGCAGAGAAAGAAGACTTGCTGCTAATGGGCACAAGGGAAGCGTGTCTACTGCTCTCTACATACAACTCTGTGTAAACTCAAATAAATCAGTATACTTTTCATTCTCATATCAGCACAGAAAGGAGTATGCTCTATACCACATGGGCTTCTGTGCAAGAGCTGCTCTTTCCTCAGCAATATCCTGCTGCAACTGCTCAATCTCCTGCTGGGTCTTCCCAACATCCAGTGGGATCTCTGCCAGGGGAACGAGCTCGTTAAACTTGCGCACGTACACTTTTCTGCCCACGTAAACAACACACACGACAATTGCTCCCAAGTACGACTGGAAGAAGTGTGAGGCGTTTGGTGAGGTACCTCCCACAGGGAACAGCGCTATCCAGAACTGCAGACCAAGGAACACTACCAGTATAGCCAGCGCATACACAGAGCCCCAGAAGCCGGCGTGCGACTTGAACGAGAGCTCGTCCAATGGTCTTCCCTGAGCCTTCATTGCCATTCTGAAGCGGATGTGACTCAGAGTGATTCCGATCCAGGTGAAGATGGCAGCTAGACCGCACAGAGCCATTAGCCAGGCAAACACAATGCTCTGCTTATCAGAAGCGACCGTGTAGCACAGCAGCCCGCTTACCGCAGTAGCACCAATTCCGAACAGTGGTCTGCCCATCCTGTCCACATACTGGAAACATTTAGGAGCCTGGCCTTGAATTGAGAGTGATAAGAGAATTCTTGAGCATGCGAACACAGCAGAATTTCCCACAGAAAGCACAGAAATCAGAATCACAACGTTCATCACCGAGGGAAGTCCCTTGATTCCACCGTTCTGGATCGCAATGACAAAAGGAGAGGCTGCTGCATCCACAGACGACGTTCCTAATAATCTTGGGTCTTTAGCATTAACCAACAGTGAGACTAGAGTCAACGAGCCTAGATAGAACAGAACAATTCTCCAAACGACCTGCTTTATCGCCCTTGGAAGTGATTTTCTGGCATTAGCAGCTTCAGCACCAGTGATTCCAACTAGTTCAGACCCACCCACAGAGTAAGTAGCAGTAACGAACACGCTACATAGACCTTTAAACCCATGAGCGAAGGCACCTGGATCGCGATAGTTAGACCCTCCAATAAATCCTCCACTTGGACCACCACCGCATACAAGAACAACACCCAAGATGAGAAACCCCAAAATAGCAATTACTTTGATCACTGAAAAAATGTATTCAGCTTCTCCGAAGCCTCTTACTCCAAACAAATTGATCGATAGGATCCCAATGTAGAATATGCTCACCCACACAACAGGATTAATATCTGACCAGTATTGGATTGTAATGGATGCAGCAATGATCTCAGAGGGAAGAATGATCAACCATAAGAGAACGTAATTATAGCTTACAGCGAACCCCAGACTGGGATCAACAAATCTGGTAACATGCGCAGCAAACCCACCAGGAAGGTTGGCAAAAAGCTGTAATTCTCCTAATGCATGAATGATACAGAATAACAGAGTACCAACAATACCCCATGCTATTGGTAAGGATAATGCACCACCAGTTCTCAAGGCACTCCCTGAACCAACAAAAAGACCCGTTCCAACAGCACCACCAATACTGATCTTTGTTAAACATTTGTTATTATCGTGCAATAGAGAAATGTAAAAAAATAGAGTAAACTTACCATCTGAAGATGCCTGGCCTTTAAAGATTTTTGTAAAGGAGTGTTTTTCAATGCGATGGCAGTTCTTTCTTCTTGAGTCATGTATGGTGTAAATAGGGATTCAGCATTGCTTGTTTCCAGTCTTTTGAAGGAATCTATCAAAGATTTGAATGGACTGTGTGTTTTCGAGGTGGAAACGTATGGAGATATGCTAATAGTTGTTACGTTTGATACTGAATCATCTTGTGCACTTTTGAGCTCGTTTGAGAGAGTCATCTTACATGAGATGTAAACATAGGGAAAGCATAACTTGTGGATATTGTTCTCTTTTTTTTTCTGGGTTGTAATTCGACTCACGTACAACTTTTCGTCTATTTAGCACATTTGATGCCGTTTATTCTCGTGGAGGGCATCAAGGCAATAAATGAATACTAGCTTCTTTCTTGCCCGTTTAGAATTCGCGAAATATGGTTCGCAACGCACTGCTTAATAACCGACAGGGCCCTGTCACAAGAGAAGCAAGAGAAGGTCTGGGGAAACGGGACAGTATACAGGTGATAATTGATAGAATAAATATATATGTCTCTATAAACGCATCACATAACAAATGACTCTTGATAGTAGTCAATGCGAACGTTTGAGTCTCCAATTAACTCTTTTACCGAATCTCTGGCAGCATCAGTGAAGCTGGATGGCCCACAACTGACAAAGGTAGTAGAATATGATAGATTACTACTCTGAACCAGATCATCAACAATAGGTCTTTCGTTCAATACTTTAACTCGTGTGTTAGCAGCATTCAGATGTTTATCACAGCACGCAAAGCTTTCGAACTCCTCTTCAGTCTCATCGGCTCCGGTGATCAAGACTTCCAACTCAACACCATTTGCAATTAGATAATCCAGATCTTCTTTGAATAGTTTAAAATAGTGAACACTTTTGATCACCCATACAAAGCGAACCAGCTGCTTCGTACCGGAAGATCTTTGGTTATGTTCAATGATATCAACAGCCTGAGAATAACATGGTGTAAAACCGATACCGGCAGTTATGAAGACATACTGTTCATGCGATCTCAAGGGGACAGGTGATCCATATGGTCCCTCATTCAAGATACTAGTTAATCTCGATGGCTTTTCGAGATCGTCCATCAATTTCTGGATTTTTCCTGTGATACCTTTATGCGTCTTAAACACTAAGGCGTAATAGCCTTCTTCTCCAGGTCTTTTGGATTTCATCACAGAGAAAGGGTGTGATTGCCAGAATCTTAGTTTAAATCTTAGGAAATAGACATAGTAATAACAACCAGGAAAATAGCTAGCATTATGTGGGTTAGCAATCAAAACTCTGATCAAATTATTATCAAGCTTAGTGATCTTTGCGGCTTTAGCACCCCCATTCCAGAGGACTGAGATGAATCTCACAACTCTATCATAGCACCATATAACAATACAGGCATGTAACCATCCCATCCAACCCATGACTTTACAATGATACCACATTGAGATGATAAAAACAATGCCAAAAGCTTGGTGCATCAGCAAAAAAACTTCATAAGCTAGCTCTCTAAAGATTAGATTAGCTTGCAGAATCATCAACCCCAAAATCGTCGTACCGACAATACCCCAGATCCAATAATCATCCATAGCCCAAACAGAATAATCACCTTCCTTAATTGTATAAGCGGTCCATACAGCAGAGTGTATCAAAGCTTGTATACTCATTCCGATAGCACACCATTTATGATAAAACATAAAGGTTGATAACGAGGAACCAGTTAGTTTGATGAACGGATTGTTTCTGATACCAAAAAAGAAAGTTGGAGGGATCAATGCAAAAGAACCGAGCCCTGTTCTATAACCTATAAGGTCCATCAGTTGCCAAAAGCGACCATTCATATAGATGTTTGGTAGCTCAATAGAATAACCAGTGCAGGAAGCAAGTACCATATAGATCAAATAGACTCCAATAACAAATGCCTCAACTCTGGTAGGGATTTGAATGGGCCAGAAGCCAAAAACTCTATAATAAGATTTTGACAATAGGTTAGGAACAGTTAGTCTGTATCTCAGTTTATTAATAAAGTTGGAAGTGAATCTGGATTTGTTGTTATTAATGTATTTGAAGATGAAGTGTCTTGAGAAGTTGAACAATGTCCCAAGTATGAGCACTAGGGTCCAGAAGAATATGTACCCCCATTGATAAGCTTGTGAGCGAATCACTTGCGCGTAAATATGGTTGAAAGAACGTCTAGGATACTCAAATGCTGTCTCATTTACACTCAAAGGAGTATAGGTCTGAACCTTCGCGTTAATACTGGATGCTTCTATGAGATAATCAGATGCGTTTTGCTGATAGGCCTTTAACACATCGACGGGCCAATCGACATGACCTTTATCGAGACACCTCTGTCTCAAATGTCTATATGCATGGTCAATAGCAGCCTGGTCTCCTCCTTGACTTTCAATACAGCTTGTGACAGATCCAATCCAGTCGATGTTGAAACAACGACATGTATATGCTTTTGCATTCTGAGAGGTAGAGTTGCAGCCCCAGTTGTATTGTTTAAGGTAATAGATGCACTGTGTAGCGAGGATACTATCGATAATGACGAGCGAGTGAACAGGCGACAGTAGAGCCGTCAGTAGGCATATTATGAGTGTTTTGGATCTCATTGGTGATCAAAATTTATGAGGAATCGAGGAAAAAAAAAGAAAGGGAAATCAGCACAGACAACGAAAACTAATGAGAGTAAAGCAATGGAGAGTGAGAATCAACAACCAAAGCGAAGATGGTGAGCAAGAGCAGAAGACCCTGGATCCTTTTGGAGCACACGTCAAACAGCTGGGAATCGATGGATAGTTGAATGCTTTTATCGTGGGCAGAAGTTCGCCTGGTAGGGCCACTTTTTTATTTGCTCAACTGCATGAAGCGAGTTTGGAAAGAGGAAAGTGGAAACAGGAAAGAGCCCGAGGGTGTGTGGGAAACTAGAGAGTAACTGGGCTTATAGCTCTTTGGAACAGGACCAAGGAAGAGAAGCAGCATCTGCCGGTGTGCGTGCTTGTTGACGAACAGAAAGTAATCGATTACATTGGCGTGTGAATTGGTGTGCTGAAGTGAAAGAACAACGGAGTAACAATTCGCTAAATGCTCTTATCTCAACAATGAGATCTATTCAAAAAGACCCTACGCAAAAATGACTTGCCGATCACCGGACGGATCAGTGATAACGGGAGCCGTTATGCCAATCAGAGAGCTGTGTATAAAAGCTGACTAGATCGGTTGTTAATTTGCTCAGTCTGATTGATGATTGATTGATTAAGCAGGAGATTCGATCGGTGCATGAGATAATGATAATCCAAATTAACCTTGGCTAATTTGCTCAGCTCGCTCTTAACATTTTTATTGAACTTATCACCGAACTTACCACTAAACAACAGCATAACTGATATGGAAGGTGAAACATAGAAGAGAAGATATGGTTGGCTCATAGCTGATCTGCTTAATTTGGTACACTCTCTTTACATGGTTTTGAATAACGTCACGTGATAATGGGGGTGGTATTTCGGGTATTTCACAAAGCTCGCAGACTGGGAGTTGGATCCATACAGTAAGAGTACAGACAGCCTTTATCTAATAGACTTGCAATTGCATGTGTTCACTTTGCTAGTTACTGACCATAGCACTAGGTGATAAAGTTACAAGTCTTTATGAGTTTATATGGCTCTTCGAAAAGTTGACACAAACGGATTATTGGTTGGTGCAGCATTAAATCACAAATTTTTCTTCCTTTGGTTTTTGTCAGGTAAACAAAGAAAGGTAAAGGTCATTGAAGTTCCTTTTCGTTGTATACAAAGCCCAATTGCTAATGAAATTCGTTGCTCTGGTGTCGGGCGGAAAGGACTCATGCTTCAATATCTTGCACTGTCTGGCCAATGGGCATGAGCTTGTGGCTTTAGCCAACCTGCGACCAGCAGACTCTAATGTTCAAGAGCTTGATAGTTTCATGTTCCAGACCGTTGGTCATGATGTATTGGATTTCTATTCGGAGTGTATTGGAGTTCCAATGTTTAGGGGCAATATAAATGGTAGTTCAAAAAACCAGGATCTAAATTATAAAAGAACAGAAGAAGATGAAATCGAAGATCTTTACAATCTATTACAAAAAGTTATCACAGAATTTCCTGATGTAAAAGCTGTCTCCGTCGGTGCTATTTTGTCCTCGTATCAAAGAACTAGAGTAGAGGATGTCTGTTCAAGACTAGGTCTTATTTCCTTAGCGTACTTATGGCAACGTGACCAACTAGAATTGATGTCAGAAATGGTAAACTCGTCAATGGATGCTAGATTGATTAAGGTGGCTGCTATTGGATTGAATGAAACTCATTTAGGTAAAAGTTTGAAAGAAATGTTTCCTATAATGCTGCGGCTGAATCAAAGGTTTGAAGTGCATATATGTGGTGAAGGTGGTGAGTTTGAATCTTTGGTTCTGGATGCCCCTTTCTTCATTAAAAAACTAGCGATAGTTGAGTCTGAAAGTTTTGTTTCCAATGATCAAGTTGCATACTTAAAGCCTGTTGTTCAACTTGTTGAGAAGACTGATGATGATTATGAGTACCACTCTGTCAACGAAGATGGGGTCGATTGGGAAAAATTTATCACTCCCGGATCATCTTTATTGAATGACACATTTCAGGAGATCAATGATAGTTTAGAACCGATCGAATCAAAAGTAATTGAAACCGTTATATCATTTAACGAGTTGCCTTCTTTGAGAATCAAGAAGATAAATAATAAGTTATTCATCTCCAACATCACTAGCGATGCGTTATCTGCAGAAGAACAAGCTCTAGATATTTTCAATCAATTGAATGAAATCTTGAAGAAGTATAATCTAAGACCAAAAAATATTCAACACTCAACATTGCTGTTAAAATCCATGACTGATTTTTTGAAAATTAATACCATTTATGTCAAAAGCTTTACAGAACCACTTCCACCTTCAAGAGTCTGTGTGGAAACACCCTTACCCCTCTCAAAACATTTGCAGCTCTCGGTTGTTGTTTTGTTAGACACATCGAAGAAAAGTGGCTTACATGTACAGGGAAGAAGCTACTGGGCACCTGCTAATATTGGACCATACTCCCAAACAATCATTGATGAGAACCTGACAGCTTCCTTAAGTGGCCAGATTCCTCTAGTTCCCAGCTCAATGGAATTAGCAGGCAAGGGCCAGCTATTCAATTCTATTCTCTCTTTGCAACATTTTGATAATGTCAAGAAAGTCGTTGGTTGTGAGAGACAACTATCTACTGTGGCTTTTATCAAAAGCTCAACATCAGTTGCGAATGTTTTTAATGTTTGGAAATGCTATAGTGAGTTAGATTCGAAGACCAATCCTTTTGATGTTTTATTGATTGTTGAAGTTGCAGAATTACCCAAAGGTGCAGATGTCGAATGGGGTGGATTGTCATTCAAGAAGCTACAGAACTTATACGAAGAAGATAATGAAGAAAAATGTGATGGTTTGACTGACCTACTGAAGGAAAAGTTATCATTGAATGATTCATGCCATAAGGGAAACAATGATGAATATGTGTCAACCTTATCTCTAGATGAAGAGGAGTTTGAACAATTCAATTTCAATGAGGCTTTTCACTACACAGTTTATACTGCTCCTCAGAACATATTTACCACTAAGGATACCATATCAGTTGACTTTATTCCTGTGAAGAACGTTTGGAACTATCGTGGTGAATTGACGAGTTATGGTATTATCATTAGGGCTTTATGAAAAGTCACATGATGAAAAATTTGGACCGGCAGTCCCATTCCTGTTTTCAACCAACACCCGTACACCACAATTGTATACCCACAGCAACAGAAATGGTCCTCACAAAAACAATTCGCGGGTCCTTTCTTTTTGTTCAGATTTGTTGCGCTTACCGTGAATTCTGTTTTTTTTTTTTTTTTTTTTTTTTTGTTTTTCTATGGTTTCTTGGTTTTTTGGTGAGATCAGCTTTTGCCAGTGTTTGTTTCGCTGGTCGAATAGTTAGACACAAAAGTATAGACATCTCTGTTTATGCTAATGTTTGAGATTCATACAAGGGCAAAGCGTGGTGAGAAGTAGTACAAAGAGAATAAAATATACAAATAGCGTCCATTCGGGTACATAGAAAAAGGATAACAATCACTAAAAAAAACTTGATGTCAACAGATCAAACTGATGAGATGTAATGGAATCTCTTAGTTAATCGAATCAACAGAAAAAAAAACCAAAAAACAGAGTGTCTCTTCTTTTGATATAAGATCTTTTAATATAAGACATAGTGAGCAGCACCGCTGGTAACACCAACAGTACAACCATCGGCACCATTACCATTGTAGGAACCATCTTCATAGTAACAAGAACCACTAACACTTGAAGAGGAATCTGCAGCAACGATCTTAACATTGAAATTCAAAGAATCACGGTTGTTTGGGTTTGGAATCAATGACAAGTAACTGATACCATCAACGGAACCAGCACCAAAGTTTAATGGGGCCCAGTTACCAATACCAGAGCCTGGAGAACCCCAGACACAACCTTCGGTCCAAGAGACACCAGCATTGTTGACATAGTATTGAGCAGAAGTACCAGTACCACCCCATTGGTAGTAAGTCTTTTGGTTCACCACGGTTAATGGTAAAGATTTACCAGCTTCAACGTAGGTTGGGATAACCATGTTTTCGGTACCTGGATAATCGGTACGACAGATCGCAACTGGACTGGAGATTTCAGAAACAACATAAGCTGCGTCAACACCCCATTCACACAAGTAGTTTGTTGAGGATCTGGATCTGTACAATTTACCACTCTTACAGACTAAACCACCAACAGAAACACCATTGGCTGGTTGAGAAGATGGCCATTGAGTCTTGGACATACCTGGTTGACAGGCATAAGAACAGTATGCACCTTCGGTACAAGAACCACCGGTGGAAGTATCGGATGGGTGGTAAATACCTGAATAACCACCAAAACCTAAATGGTCTAAGGCAATAACACCTTGACCGACTAAGGAACCAAAATCAGTACAATCAATAGTACCATCTTGAAATTCAACGGTTGGGTTAACAAAGTCTGCTAAATCACCGTAAATACTACCTGACGAACCGGAAGTTGGAGTGGAAGCAGCAGTAGTGGAGGATGAAGTTGAAGTGGAGGATGAGGTTGATGTTGATGAAGATGTTGTTGTGTAAGCAGCAGAGGTTGAGGTGGTTTGGGTTGGGGAGGTGGAAGATGAAACAATAGTTTGATCTTTTTGAATAGTTGTTGAAGCTTGTGGAGCAATAGCAGCAGTGTTAGCAGAACTCAAAATAGTAGTTGAAGGTTGGATGGTTGAACCTTGACCATCGACAACGATAGTTGAGTAAACGTATTCAATGGCAACGGCACGTTTGTGTTGATGATGAACATGTTTGGTTTGTTCACAATCAGCATCACGTTTAGCTAAAGCATCATGAGCATGAGGAGCAGCAGAAGCTGAACCAACCATAAAAGCTGAGAAGGCAGCGACAACAGAAGAAGTAAATTTCATAAGGAACTATTGAGAAAGCTGAATGTTAGTATATGCTTGGATTTGGTTTCGTAGTTCTTTGATTCCCGTTGATCAATTCCTGATTTGTTTGTACTGAAGTGAATGATATTCTGTTTCAAGTGTATATGCGGTGCGGTATAGCCAAAAATAGACAGATGTTGAGATCAAAAATGGTAATATATTCAAGATGTTGATCCAGATGCAGTGAAAGTAAATTAGGATGGGTATGTTTTGGGTCCAGCCAAAAACTATGCTTGAGAGTGTTTAAAACAAGAGAGTGGAATGGAAATAAGTGAAGGAGGAGAGAAGAAAGAGATGAGTATCAAATCAAATGATTCAAATCACCATCAAATGCTTAAGTTTTTTTTCTCCTATTGTCACCCATTTCATGTGCCTTGCCCTATCCGCAACGTCTGTCTGAGCCCACAGGACAGGCTTGAATCAGTTTCAGCGTTGTTACTGGTTTGTTTTGAAAACGCGGTCAAATTATTCGCGATCCACTCCTTCCGCTACCCAAAAATGAAAACACCGACTCAAAAAAACAAAACCGCGTTTCACTTTAGTACTGGCTGCCCTCGGAACTCAGCCCTGATCTGATTTTCTATTGCCATGGAAACCAAAGATCCCAGCCTCTCGCGATTCCCGATTAGGAACTCAGCACTTCATGCATTCCCAAATCCAAAACAAAAAAGTGAGACAAGTGGGAGCACGTATCAGGCTACTCTCTGGGAGCTCGAGGGAAACAGGGAAATGTACCACTCTGTAGGGGAGGGGGGCAAGGAGTCTAGCCATCGCTTCTCGTCGAAGATCAGTGGATTCAAGCACACTCAGGTTGGATAAGAAAACCTAAATTTCTTTTTCTCCAGGTTGGCTGAACCGGCCGAACCTCTAGTTTTTCGATTTTTTGTTTCTTGCATGATGACGAAGGTTGGTGATGAGTGATGAGGAATTGGAATTGGGAAGGAAAAAAATGAACATATTCATCGAGGAATCAATGGATTCATCTCAATATTGAATGCAAATCAGGAAATCATGGGAAAGAAGAATAAACAGGAATACATACCTTTCTCGTATTGAACTCTGCGTAGTATCAAATCTGATCTTAAAAATAACTGCTAGCGATAGTGTTAAGTTAGGTGAAAATGTCTTGCTAAAAGCTGGATAGGGCAAACAAGGAAAGAAGTATCTAGAACAGGTTAAAAGGAGTGTAAAAAGTTGGATTCAGATACTCTTGAAATCACTAAAGGAGTGTGGGTTTCGGTGCTTGTTGTGTTGTGAGTTGGAAGTGAAATGGAGAAGGGAAGAATTCAATTTTTTTGTTTTTGTTTTTGGGGTTTCCAAGATCCGCCGCTTTTCTGTAGTTACCGGGAATTTGGGCATTGCAAGCCAAGTTTGAAATGTAAAACACCTGGTAAGGGACACACAGACGGTAGAGAAGGCTGGCTGGAGAGCGCAGAAAGAGAGAGAGAGACATGTACGCCAGTACATGGATTACATGACGGGTGATTTAGTGCTGGTGATCCTTCATTGACTGACTGCCTCTGTCTATTGTTGTTGCCAGCTTGTGGCGGATCCATCCACTGGTTTGATCGATCAACAAGTGATGCATCCTGTTAGGCATGCGCCAAAAGTTCAGACCATACAACTAACTGTACAGCTCCTATCTTTGTACTACATCTCGAGGTGACCATTTATGAAGATGAAGTATATGTGTTAATAAATTTATACGCATCAACGCCAACTTTACACAAACATGTCTTAGATCATTCTAGATGTAAGTCAACACTCTCTTCTCTTTCCTTCTGCTTTTTTAAAGCCTTGAAAACTTTGGTAAGCCCAAACTGGTAACCCAAAAGAAATTCAGCCAACCAACTAGGCAGTATTGTGCTCAGAGTTACCAGAACACTTGCAAATGATCCCCTGTAAACATCAACAGGATCTCTTGAGCTCAAAATATCTTTGACAACTTTGGTAGCATAGACTTCAGGAGACATTGGTCTATTCTGCTTTGCCATTACCCGTCTGTCTTCTAATATTTGACGACCTTCTGGAATGTCAAAGATTGAACCCTTTGGCAATGATCTGGTGTCAGCGATGTCGGTGCTCACACCACCCGTGACAACATTTATAACACGGACACCAAGCCCTTTAAGCTCAAGGTGTAAAACTCTAGCATATTGGTGAATGGCAGCTTTCGAAGCACAATAGATGGCAGAAAAGGGAAATGGAACATAACCTGCTATCGATCCGGTGAATAGAACTGTACCTTTTGCATTAATAAGGAGATGCACCAACTCTCTTGTTAAATTAACTGGGCCAAACACATTAACTTTGAAAGTTTGTTCGATTTGATCATTAGTGACATCGATTGAAGGTAATGTACAAGACTGACCAGCGTTATTGTACAAGATATCCAATTTGGAATCCTTCAACTCTTCTTCAAGAAATTTCTTCAATGACTGGATACTCTCTTCTGAAGATATGTCCAACTGAACAGGATTAACACCAAACTCCTTCAGGGGCTCCATAAGTTCCAGTCTTCTGGCAGCAGCATAGACTGTGAACCCTTTGGAGGCCAATTCCTTGGAAACGGCAAACCCAATCCCGGATGAAGCCCCCGTTACTAGAGCTGTTCTTTTGCGTGGTACACTACTAGACATTTCCTCTTAGTAAGTTATGCTTCAATTGAGCCGTTTGAGAGAAGTTTTAGAAAATAGAACTTTAGTGGCTGCTTTTATAATCTGTCAACTGGGTGAGTTTTTTTTTTGATCCGATAGAAGACGTACCAAAGTTTTTCGCGAGAACTGACGGATAAACTCTACAATAAATAGTTAGTTAACAAGATAATGTAGTAGCCACAGCTAGCGATCCAGAAAGTCAACTTATATTAGATTTGTCTGAAATAACACTCATAGTTCGTCTTCTAAGACAACATCGACATATTTTCTAACCGGCTTATCAACTCTGATATCCTCAACATCTTCTTCATTCGGGTCAACTTGTTGCTTACTAGCTTCTTCTTCTATATCATGCTCTAGGTCCAATTCAACAACCTTCTTAGGCGGATCAGTATCAACAATGGCCTCGTTATCACCGTTCTTAGAAATGATCTTAATATCAACAACGTCACCTTCCTTAATCACAGTCTGGGTTTCATATTCAATAATAGTTTCAGTGTAGGTTTCCTCAAACGAGCTTGTAGCAGTCTCAATAACCTCTGAAGAAGCAGAAACTGAGATGGAGTTAGTGACAGATTGGTCAGATTTGGAGTCGAAATACTGAGATTTCTCAGATACTGGACTGTACTCCTCACCGTATAAATAAGCGACAGTTTTATTGAATTCTTCCCATTGCTCATCAGTCACTTTTGACTGTAGGTGATATATCAACACACCAAATATCAAAAACACCAATGCCGTGATATAAGGAGTTAAACTGAAACGGATGTTGCTTGGAATTTTGTAAACATTAAGTGAGTTGGAAGCACTTGCACTTAATAAATATTCACCATTTGGAGAGAATGAGACTTTTGTGATGGCGAAAGAATGAATTTTCTTCAAAGTTCTGAAAGAAGCAAAGTCATTAAAATCTGATATAACAATGGAATTATCATTACCAGCAACGGCGATAAATTGGTTAGAATCTGATGAAATGTCTAATGCTGTGATTTTCTTAAATTTAGATGAAACAACCCTGGCCTTTTTGGTCTTTAGAATGAATTGATCAAGAGCTTCATCTTTAAGAACAGTGCTATGTAATAATAAAACACCAGCACCATTTTTCAAGTTCACACCAACCAATAATTCATCATCTTTAGTGAATTTGACTTTTGATAAGCCATAGTTTTTGGAGAACTTATCCTGTGTCAAGGTTGGCTTCTCACCATCTTGGATCAACACTAGTTTTCTATCAGTAACATATGCAATTTTATCACCTTTCGCATTGATTGCAACGTCATTTATCTCTTCACCTTCCTCCAATTCAATTGATTCTTTTACTTCTAGAGTCTCAGGGTTGATGATTCTTAAAACACTTGGGATTTTAGACGAAACGATTGCAGCAACAGAGCCATTTGAAGCCAATGCAGTAACTTTTTGATACTCATCAGTATCCTTCGATTCTTCAATATCAGCGGCTTTAACGAAACTTAAACCTTGTGATTTTTCATCATCACCAGCTTCAGCATTGTATTTAAATTTACGCAAATGCTTATTCTGGCCCTTTTTGATGTTTTCAGAGGATTCATTGATACCAATCAAAATCGTGTCTTTTGCAAGAGCAAGACCAGTTGGAGAGTCGTTCTTACCTTCGATTTCCAACTCATGGGCAATTCTGATTCTGTCTGCACTTCTGCTGAAATCTATCGATAAGACCGAGACTTTGTTTGGGATACCATTACTTCCCTCGCCACCTCCACCAGTGACAATCGCGGTGTTGTTGTCGTAAAACTGTGCACCGTAGATTGGGTAACCGATCTGTATAGTTTCAGACATTTTTCACTGCCTGCGATGAGTCTTTTTGTGTGGTTTTCATCGGAGAGGCCCTTGCTGATCTTTTCCCCTTTAAAATAAGCTGTCGAAGAAAAGTGGCCAAAAAACTTGAGAAATCCCACCATCCGAACACCATTTTTCAATCTGATTGGTGATTAGATTATGTCTTTGATAAACCACAGTTTTTGAGTGTCAGAAGTCAAGAAGAATCTGATGGGTACTTGGGAAAGATGACTAAATACACGATCAACAAACTGCTATCCATACAGTCACACGTTGTCCACGGCTATGTTGGAAATAGAGCTGCTACTTTCCCCCTGCAAACACGGGGATGGGATGTTGATGTGGTGAACACTGTCCAGTTTTCTAATCATCCGGCTTACGGTCATTTCAAAGGCACAAGAACATCAAGCGAGGACCTGAAAGACCTCTATGATGGTCTGGTAGATATTGGGGCACAGTACGACGCCATTTTAACGGGATACGTACCGAACGATGAAGGGTTGAAGACGGTCGGTCAGATATGTATCAATCTATGCAAAAGTAGTAGTCAGATCAAATGGATTTTGGATCCTGTTCTGGGTGATAATGGTAGAATATATGTCAGTGAGGGAAACATACAGATATACAAACATCTTTTGAACTCTGGATATGTGAGTCTTGTTACTCCTAACCAACTGGAACTTGAGGTGTTGAGTGGTGTTACTATTACTGATTTGATAAGTCTAAAGAGTGCATTGGAGAGATTCAACGAGTTATATCCTACAGTTGAGAATATCGTTGTGACTTCAGTGGTGTTCGGAAAAGATACAGATCTGATCTATAGTGCAGGTTCCACCAAGGTGTCTTCGACAACCTTCAAATCATTTTATTTCGAATTCCCTAGAATCAATGCTACATTTTCTGGTAGTGGAGACTTGTTCTCAGCTCTATTGGCCAGCTCTTACTACAAGTACAGCGAAGAGCTGATCGGCAAGCTGACAAATGATACATCGCTGGACAAGTTGCCTTTGTTGCACACTTTGAATGAAGTGTTGACCATCGTTGATAAAGTGCTGAGATTGACTTATGAGTATGAGCTCGATAACTATAAGAAGTACGATAAGGAGATACCAGCCATATTGAAGATAAACGATTTGAAGCTAATTCAAAGTAGACAGTTCTTTATTGGCGATTACGGTAGTTTCACTGCCCACGAGCTATGAGTAAATTAATAAACAAAAAAATGCGCAATTCTAGTTTTCGTAGTTCGTTTTATCGTTTGTTTGTTTGTGGTGGGTTTTCCTGTTCGAGCAGCTCACTTTATTTTTGTTGAGCTCATCGGGGTTTCAGCCCAAAAAATCGAACGTTGCATCGATCAATCATCACCATCAAAGAGAATGAAAGAATAATTTAACCAAACCAGTAATCTCTGGATAATCATACACACCACACAGAGTATGGTTACATTAGAGTCCCTTCCCGCAAGTGCTCTGTTTTTCTTTCTGTCTCAGAATGACAAAATCTCGCTGGGTGCAACTTCGAAGAAATTACATGAGCAAGGACAGAAATATCTTTACCGGAACATCTCTATCAGTTCCCAACCCACGCTAAAGTCTGATAGTTGGTATCTAAATTCAGCATGGACTAATATTTGTGGGCTTACAGGTTTCCATAAAAGAGACGATCAGAATGATTATTTGATTTATTTGAAGTTGACCAATTTAACGAACACATTGAGAAACAACAAAGAGCTGGGGAGACACGTGAGAAATGTTAGAATACTTGACAAAGTGTTTGAAGAAAAACAAGGGATTTCTTACCTCAATGAGTTTCTACAAGTTTTGAAACAGCATTGTCCAAATTTGGAATCTCTAGACATCGCTGATGACCTTCAAGATCAATTAAGTGTCCCAATATTCAACTCTTTTACTTCAATTGAAACTAGCGACCTATCATTGTTATTGAACGATCATATTGATACTTCCAAAATTCGAACATTGACTATCAAACTTGATAGATTCACAGAATCACTTGCTCACCCAGAAACGTTATCAGGTTTATCCAACCTACAAAATTTGATATTGATTGATGAAGAGTCAGCATCATTAAGAATCTTGAAGATCCTATCAGAATCTGCCAATGTACAAAATTTGAAATTGAAAAGACTCGTGTTCAACCATGTTCATGGTCTGCATGATTACAATGCTGTTTTAAGAAGCTTGACAATTGAGTATGTTAAGTCATGCGTTGACCTAACTGTCTTGGAAGAGCTGGAGATGACCATAGGCTGTGAAGAAAATGACTGTGGATGTCTAGGAGTGTTCCTAGATGATCTGTCTCCACATTTGAAGAATCTGAAAAAACTGTCACTACATGAGAAGACATTTCGCAAGGATCATTACCTAACGGAACAATGGGACGTTGATATTAGCAGGTTCATGATAAGTTTACCATCTCCATACTTCAAGTTCATTTCAATACGTCATAATCCACCCATAAATGGGAAATTGTTGAATGGGTTCGAAGGTAACTATTTCAGAAGAAGAAGATTGTTTGAGAAAGTCATACCACAATTAAAGACAATAAAAACCATTGTATGCCCAACTTTGTTGCAGACGGCATCCTGCTATGAAATTGTTGTGAGTGATATCTTGTGGAATGGGTGTGAATGTGATTTTTGCAAACAATTTTTGTCCTACTATGATAAATATCTAATGGATCACGGATACTATGACGAAGAAGAAGCTGGGTTCAGAGATATGTTGGCTCCAAGACTATTTGGCTTAAGTAATAACGAGTTTTTGAAAAGAACAAAGAACAAGCTTGATCTTGATATTTTGAATCAGGCACCAAATGAGGTCCACTGGAATTTCCATGGCTATGATGATATCACATGCTTCAATGACATTGAGAATTGCATCTACGACGAGAACTTCTTCAACCCACTAGTTGTCTGTGTTTCGCATTTCTTCAAAGATCAAGTGGAGTACTTGAAGAGCCAACTGCCGCATTTGAAGACCGTGGTCCTTAGTGGAGTCTATTTCGCTATTTCCAATGACGATAACGAGCCAAAAAACATTGAATGTATTTACGACAAACCAGAGACTATTTTACATGACTTAGAATCACGTATCACACACTAACTAATTTAATGAGCTGTATACACTCTGCACACTTTGCCATCCTCTTTTTAACATTTGTAGTCCGGTCCATCTCTCTCTCTCTATAGCCCAAATGCTAACTGTTTGGATGAACAGATTAATCCTATGAATCACCCGCGAAATGAGGTTACCCGCAAATATGGTAAAAAAAGTACAGTTTCTGTTTAGAAGACTGGTTTTAACGGCTGTCAAACAGTTTTACTACTGATTTTCCACCAGCGATTTACAGTAAAACAGCTCAGGTACTGTGAAACATCAAAGCAAGTGCTTATAAACTTGAATGATGGGATGGTAGTTCTCAAAAGTCTATAAATAAGGCAATGAAATCCCCCTTTTGAATGTTGGATTCTGTCCTTCACTAACACAGCTTCATTACATCTATAAAGCATAAACTACTAAGATCAAATCAAAATGTCTACTTACTTCATTACTGGCGCAAACCGTGGTATTGGTTTCGAATTCGTTAATCAAATCCTGGCTCAAGATCCTTCCAACGTTGTCGTTGCTACCGTGAGAAGCATCGAAAGATCTACCGACTTGACTGCTCTTGCTGCTAAGAACTCCAATGTTAAGGTTATTACCTTGGATATTGGTGATCAATCATCTATCGCCTCTGTTGATGCCCAATTGAAAAAAACCGGTATCACTACAATCGACTACTTTATCTCAAATGCTGCTTGGTTCTCTAGCGAAGTCATCAACCCTGTCTTGAGTGTTAAACGTGAATTCTATTTGACATCTTTTTTGACTAATGTTTTGGGTCCAATTGAACTAATCAAAGTTTTGAAACCATACTTTACAGAATCCTCCGTTAAGAAGATTGTTTTCATCACAAGTGAAGCTGCTTCTCTCTCCAGATTTGCTCCGATTGCTACCTCTACTTATGGTCAATCCAAGGTTGCTGTCAACTATTTAACCAAACAACTTGCTTCCGACTTGAAAGAAGAAGGATTCGTTGTAACTGCTATTCATCCAGGTACTGTTTCTACCAAAGGTGGTGATGAAATTCTTGACACCATTGTTAGCAAATATCCACCTTTGAAAGGTCTTTTGACTACAATCACCCCAGAGGAAAGTGTCAAAGGTCAATTGAAAGTTATCTATGGTTTAACACCTGAAGAATCCGGTAACCTTTACAATTATCAAGGTGTTCTTTCTCCTTTATAATCTTTTTTTGTTTTCGCTTTCATTCGAGGCGTGTCTTCCTCCTTGAAATTGGTTTATTTCCGGAGCTTAACCGAACTAACTGTATAGTTTGTAAGCAATAAAAAGATACATTATTCTCAGTTCACTACACGTACATAAACGCCAGCTGTTCCCGCCTTGGCGGAATTACTGTCACTATTTTCTATTCCGAACAAAATTTATCCGAAATGGTTGCCACTGAGTCTAATTTCAAGGTTGATCTCTCAGACACAAACCTCTTCAAACCAATAAAAGTTGGTAACATTTTACTGAAACACCGAGTTGCTTTGACAGCATTAACCAGAAATAGAACAACGGAAGATAATTCCATTATTACTGAACTGGTCAAAGAACTCCATGCCCAAAGATCTAAAAGAGAAGGCACTTTAATCGTCACTGAAGGCTTTCTGGTTAATCATGAACATCTCCTTGACGATATCACTAGCAAGGCCTTCCCTGGGCTCTTACCACCTTTAATTACCACTGATTCGCAAGCCAATCAGTGGAAACAGGTTTACGATGCGATCCATGAAAACAAATCCTTTGTTTTTGCTCAGTTGGGTTGGTTTAGAATTTCATTTGACGTTCAAGCTCAAATTTCAGGTTTCACTAAAGACAGACTGAAAGAAGTTATCCAAGATCACGTTGCTGCTGCTGGCCGTGCTTTTGAAGCTGGTGCTGATGGTGTTGAAATACACGCTTGTAGTGGAGGTCTATTGTACCAGTTTTGAAACCCATCTTCAAACAACAGAAATGATGAATACGGTGGAACTATTGAAAACAGAGCACGTTTACCTTTAGAAATTATTGATGCTATTGGTTCGAAGTACGGTTATGAAAGAGTTTCAGTCAAAGTTTCACCATTCTTCAGAATTACAGCCGATGAGGTTATCAGTCCCTTCACCATTGCACAAACTGCTTACTTCATTGGGGGAACTTGAAAAGAAAAGACTAGAAGGTAAAGAGGTTGCGTATGTTTCAGTCGTTGAAGCGAGAGCTAACCCCGTTCTAGAGTTAGATGTGGTTTCTCAAGGCGTGAATGAAACCTCAGACTTCGTTCCAGCTATCTACAATGGTGTTGTGTTTAGATCAGGCGACTTTATCAGAAACGTGGAGAAGGCTAGAGAGGCCTTGAAGAACGATAAGTGTATATTGGGATTTGGCAGATTCTTCATTTCAAATCCTGATCTGCCAGACAGGTTAGAGAGAGGTATCGAACTTACCCCGTATGATAGATCAACCTTTTATACTAAGGGAGCTGCAGGTTACATTGATTATGAAAGAGCTTCTGACCTTGAATAGTGTTTGACATACTTAAGGATGAAAGTGTGGGTACTTCATAATATAAAGCGAAGGGTTGACACATTCAAAATCCAAGAAAATTATTGGTAGTTGTATCCTAATACTTAGCTATGTAGTCCACTATGAGACTACACACTGAGACACTCACATCGAACTTCACTGTGTTTCATACACCTAGAGTTACACTTATGGCCACACGATTCAAGAGATCTGGATTGCGCTCGGTATTAGTTAAGATATAACTAAACAGCCACAAAGACTAGCCTTTGAAACTCTGTCATTGCATTGTAGATTAAAAGTGACAAGAAAAGACCAATGGATTCCTCTACTGCAACAACGAAAAACTCACATTTGCTAAAAACTTCATCCAGTGGGAAAAATGAGCACGAAATTGCTGATGATGACAATAGGTGAAAATGATAGTTGCGCATATGTGATAGCTTGGTTCAGAAGATTAAATATGGTTTCTGTTTCTGGGATCATCGAAAGACTCTTTTAGCTTTTTTTATTAGTGGTTACTGCAAATTAACTGCAAATTAAACTTCATTAGTATCGGACGTTTTGAGATTGCATATGATCTTAATATCAGACTTCACTGCCGACTTAGTGGAGGTTTTATGATCAATTGCCTGCTCTGATAGAGAGATGTATTTGACCCGGTTACTGGTCAAGTGACATGTTCGGATTCGTTGGATGCACTTTCAATGGTGATTATGATATATTTTTTTTGTTGGGAAGCTGGTTCAAAACTATGTACAATGTTGAAGCCCAGTAATTGGTTCCGTTGTGACTGTAAGGAGGCTATGAGCATTTTATACATTCTTATACATGCTTAATATCTTCCATTTTCTTTGGGATGGAGTTAGCGTGTGTCTTGTTGTGATGTAACTACTGTTGGCCTAAGTGTTTTGTTGGCTTTCCTGCTCTGTGTTGGGCGAAAGTTTTATCTCTTCTATCAAAACATTAGTCCAACTTAATCGCAGCTATGGGGACTAACTATATAAGGCTAACCGTTCCATTACTTTTATGTACTTCGATGTACTTTTAAACGTTTCGCTTGGCTAGAACAGAGAATTCGTTTGAAAATGTCTGGAAAGGTATATTTTGTCACTGGTGGTAATCGTGGAATAGGTTTTGAATTGGTCAGACAGATAGCTGAACAAGACCCAAACAATCTGGTCATCACCTCTACAAGGAACTACATCAGCTCAATCCAATTACTGACCTTGACTCAAAGATTAAAGAACATCAAAATTGTCACATTGGACATCTCTGATGAAACTTCAATTGATCTGTTACCTGTCCAATTGACACAATTTGCTCCTAATGGTATTGATATTTTCATATCAAGCGCTGCACTTGTGAATACTAAAGCATACTCTCCAATTGTTGAAGTCCATAAGAAGTTATGGGATGATCATTACACAACGAATGTAATCGGACCAATTCTACTTACCCAAAAGATCCTCCCTTTGCTGAATAATAGGGAAACAAAGCAGTTGATCTTTTTAACATCGTCTTTAGGCTCTATTAGCTCATTTATTCCCCTTTCCAGTTCTGCTTACGGGCAGTCTAAGGCTGCTTTGAATTACACTATCAGAGGACTGAGCTTAGAGCTTGGCTCTAGCGGGTTCACTGTTGTAGCTGTTCATCCAGGTATTGTTACAACTGCCAATGGTGAAGAAGGCATTAAGTTGTTAGCTTATAATCATCCTGAGGTCATTGGTGACTATAAAAAGATCACAATCACTCCGAAAGATAGTGTTAACCACTTGACAACATTGTTTGAGGGTTTCACCAAGGAGTCCAATGGTCAGTTCTTCAGCTTTGATGGAACAAAGCTTGCTTGGTGAGTAGATTTCTTTTTTTTTATAATATTCTGTCAGACCTCTACTTCAAATACATTCTTGTAGCCCACCGATTTACAGGGCTCTACGTCTTTGGAGCTACCACTTTTGGTGTCATTATTATAACGTAAACTCTGATAGGCTCCATAAATATGTATTCCGAGGGAACACAACTCTCGGAATTCCTATTTTGGTTTTTCGAACCATAAAAAAATCAACTGAAAATGAAAAGATTTAGTGTGAAGAAGTCTGCTGAAGACTGATTCTTTGATAGGAGGTTCCGTTTATTGTTTCTTATAGATTGGTGTTGTGTCTGTGTATTTTGCTCCCCTGTTACTTTCATTAAGATTCCTCTTCACCGTGCTCCAACACTTTCCTAATAGCTGATTTTAGACTAAAATCTCGTCCCACTCATCATCGCATCAAACGAACAACAAGAAAACTGGAGCATGCAGATATAGACAAACCCCAAGAACTAACAAAGGAATTTAAAAGTGGCTTGAAAACGCATTATAAAACACATACAAAAATAAAGTAGGCTTCGATATGCGACGCAGCCTATTCTGCCATCACCGAATACTGGCTGGAGGAATACCCAAACAGAACATCACACATTTACGAACTTTCCATATTATACGGCACAGTATACACTCCTCAAGAAAGTGCTTTAGCTCATCGGCTTCACTTCTTAATTGCATACCTTCATTAAAGAACACCACAAATACATCTATTGATGGATCCCCCACGAACCCAAGCGATTTACTATTCCAAAGAGTTAATAACCAACTAGAAAACTATGAATATGGACCGGCTGTTCTATCTCTGAAAGCTTCCCAAACAAAACTAACACCCCCACAACTACTATCGATCATTCAATCATTTCATCATGCTAGAAAGTACAGACATTTAAAGGCCGTTTTCTCCATCTATAAATCACAGATATTGAAACATACTGGATTACTGGTTACAATGATTGACTCAGCATATCTCGAAAGAGATTACGACCTTTTCGAATCTTTATTTGACCACTACATGCAAACACAATACCTTACACCTTACTATTTTAATATGGCATTAAAGGTCTTTTTAAGAACAAACCCACAACTTTCCAAACAAATATTGTATCAAATGATCTGTTTGCAATATCCAATTAATGACGAAACCATTTATGAATTCTTGAAAGTGGCTCAAAGAGTCAGCATTTTTGATACAATTAGATTTGTTGTGGACATGATCAAAAGGAACCCAAATGTTCCAATTGATGATAGAGCTTATGGATTCTTAGTTGAGTGCTACCTGGAAAATGCTACCAGTCTGGAGTTTCAAGAACTTATGGATTTCCTAACGAGAAATAATGCGAATGAGTTAATTGAAGTCAAGATGTCCCTTTTTTTAAATGAGATCAAATACATGGATCTGACTACAGCATGGGAACAGTTTCATATATTTAAAAAAGAAAATATATTCACTAAGGACAAGTTGAATAGACTCTATGAAAGCTTTTACTCCAAATTCAGATCAAGAATGGATTGGAACGATATGCAATTATATCTTGAACATTACGTTAATGATGGGTTAAAAGTTTCAAAATCATTGAATAAGAATATGATCTCCCATGCCGATAATGAATTGATTTTAATCAATCACATTAAGCGTCTAAGACTTGAAGATAATTTTGATTACTATCATGTGAAAGACTTGTGGCAAAAACTAATGGAGATTCGTCCAGATTTATCACCTCAAATTAATAAGAAATTTAATGATTTTCTGTTAGAGTTCTCCAGATCTAACGCTTGGATGGAAAATCTTCAAGAACAATTGACTATCGTCAAGATATCATCGTCCAGGTCAGTCCAGTATGTGGCTAGACCGAAGTTAACGGATACAGAGAAAGAAATTCAACAAATTCAGTCCTTAATTGACCAAAAGCTGGATTCAGACATAGTATATGAATTAAAGAGATTAATTCGTGATGGGAAAAAACCTGATTTCAAAGTCTTACTAACCTCGTTGAAAGGTCTAGTAAAACTGGATTCAAACCAATCACAGATTGTTTACCAGGTGATTCATGAACTATATGGAAATTCGCCCTTAGCTGCCGAATTATGTTGGCTAGGGAAAGAAATCTCAAGATGTAAAGCCAGACTCAACCAAATGAAAGGGGTTGCATTGGTCAAAGATTTTGAACTGAATAATCGTCATAGATTAGGATATAAAGGTTACAATCAACTAGCTTCTAACTTGATTCAATTAAGGGCCTTTGATGTTGCTGTTGAATACTTGACCGTTGCTAAATCGTTAATCAAACCAAGTGATGGATGGGGCAGGATATCCGTTTGTGTGTTGTTGATCGGTGCTTATACAAAGAAAAAAGACCCATCCAGTTTCATTAATCAGATGAGAGAAATAGTGAGTGATCCAAATATCATTATTTCTAAGTATTCATTGAAGATACTGGAGGACTATAAGAAAGATATAATGGAGAGTTCATTAGAAGAAGAAGTGAAGCATGAATTTAGCAAAGCCTACGACACACAGAGGGCCATAATGAAACAGAAGCACGTTGTGCAAAAAGAATCATACTTGGGAACGACAGACGAGATCATTGCTGTATATGAAGGATGGCTGAAAGATGAGGGGCATGTACATACCAAAAGTTGACTGATAGACTCAAGACTCATCTTGTATATAAGACCTTTTGCATATTTATTACTAGAACGGACAGCGAGAAACAGAGAGAGACAGGGAGCAGATGACCAGCATTGACATATACAGAAACGGGTATCAGCACGAAACAATAAATTGATCGATCTTGCACGATCATGAAACGACTAAGCATTCTGTAAGTTTTGTAGTTTTGTAGTTCTTTGTTCCTTCCTTTCCATTTCTGTGTTCACTAATTCACCCGAAGAGGTAAACGAAAAAAAATTGTGACAAAAAAATGCTCTTCAGCTTGAACAATCAGTTATCACGCACAAACACTTTAATCAACTAACTCAAACTGGAAACCGGTCCTCTTTGGTGCAGTACACTACAGTTTTTTCTATTTTCCAGATGGTTCACAGCATCGAAACATTCATCTTGGGAGCAGTAGGTAGCGCGTTTTGCCCTCCAGATCACCAATACCTTATCTTACTAACCAACTATTGAAACCCAGGAACCCGCAACCACATTGCCCCTAATAAAGTCTCTGATAGAACAGTCACAATGTCCCGTGTGTCAGGATCATATGTTCGTGCCCTTCATGACCAAATGTGGGCATAATTTCTGCTATGAGTGTATCAACTTGTGGTTACAATCCAATAATACTTGTCCAGCTTGTAGGGCAGGAGTTTCAGAACAACCGTATTTGAACCTACATTTGCAGAACGTGGTCAGGTCTTTGGTAGATACTGTAAAGAGTCTGAACGATGGAGCACTGCCTAATGCGATCAAGTTAGACATGGAGCTCAAACTAAACGCTTATAAGAGAGATGCGAGTAAGAATTACTTGTTCAGAAATATATTTAAAAGAAACTTAACTGTGATGATAGATGCTTTAGATGGTGTTAGAAGATGTGGGAATTGTCAATGGGAAGTACAGGGGAACTTTTGCACGAATTGCCATGTGAGGTTGAGTGAGCCTGGTGAACTATTAATATCTGATAGTGATCTAGAGGAATTATATGAAAGCGAAGAGATAATGCAATATACAGACGACGACATTGAGGAGACCATAATGGAATATAGTGGAGATGAAGCTGCCGAAGACGATTCTTTTATCGATGACAGGGAATTACATGAAATAATCACTGGTTCTCATGATCTATCCTCTGATGTTTCATCAAGGGATTCCTCACCTGTTAGAAGGAGACCATATTTCCCTACTATTCTTGATAATGATGCATGGGAAGATGATTTGGAAGATGATTCAGATATCGGTGACTATGAGGAATGGAATGGGTTTCAAAGTGAGGTTGAGAGAATTTTAAGTTCGCCAACACGCAACCTAAGATCTGCTGCCGTGATTACTGAGGGATCTATTGGGGAAGAAGAAGAACAACACACTACAGAGCTCGAATCTGATATAGAAGATACCATACTAAGTCCCTCGAAACGATCTAGAAGACGGGCCATTGTGATTGATAATTCAGATGACGATGAATGAATGATCTTATATAGTGTTGTCGTTTTAATGCAACGACAGGAATAGGATATAAAGGAGGTGGTAAAAGGTAAAAGGGATCTGTATATAAATTTCGTTAATTGTCTAGTCAAATCTAACTGTATTTTTGATAGTACCGATGCTCTCTAACTCGATTTCAACAACATCGCCATTTTGTAACCATTTTGGTGGTTTGAAACCAGAACCAACACCAACTGGAGTACCAGTAAAGATCAAATCACCTGGCAATAAAGTAGTACCTTGTGATAAGAAGGATACCAAGAACTTGACGTCAAAAATGGCATCATTTGTAACACTGTTCTGTCTGATCTCACCATTAATCTTGGAACTAATTTTTAAGTTATTCGGGTTCTGGATGATCTTGGAAGATACAATAGCAGGACCAACTGGAGCCCATGTATCAAACATTTTACCAGTAGAGAACTGTGTCCCACCTCTTTCTATCTGCCATGTTCTTTGGGAGACATCATTGCCTGCAGCATAGCCCAAGACGTAATCCAACGCATTCTCCTCTTTGACATCTTTTGCTTCTTTACCAATGATAACAACCAGTTCGGCTTCATAGTCGACTTTGATATCATCAACTTGTGCAACTTTTGGCACAACAATGTCATCCTCAGCAGCACTCACAGCAGTAGCTGGCTTGTAGAACAAGCAAGGGTATTGTGGGATAGGCATATTGATCTCAATGGCGTGCTTTCTGTAGTTCATCCCTATCATTCTAACGGTTTGGATCTGTGATCTTTCCAATGGTGATAGTAGTTTCTTGATATCTAATACCTCTGAAGTGACCTCATGTTCATTGAAGATATCACCATTGATCTTGAATGCTTGTTTGGCCAGTCTTGCATCGGATGAGTCTTTTGGTAAGATGGCATCGCCGAAATAAGTCTTACCATCACTAGCGATGAATCTAACAAGTCTCTGTTATTGATTGGTTAGCAAAGCTATGTAAGATGTGGAAGACAATAGAAAAGAACTTGCTTTGAATGACATCACTTCAATCGATAGACCACCTAGTCGACACTTATCAGCTCCAGATCGATCAAGTAACTCTCCTTCCAGACATTTTCTCTCGAGCAAAACTGTGGTAAATCTCAACTCAATCAATCATTATAATATCACAGCCACAGTCATGTGATCTAAGTGGCTAGTGAATCACTGTCTTCCCTGATTGGGAGTCTGTGGCTAGTGTCAGCGAATATTGCCCTTTTCAGTTTTCCTGTTTTTTCATTGGCTGAAAAGCTCTGTTGGCCAATTTTTTGAAAATCGAATGGTTAAAAAAAACGAAAACATCAAAAAGAAGAAGAAGCTAATCAGTTTGAAGAACCAACACATCACAAAAAGTATGTCACTCAAAGAAGTAGTTGGGACGTTGAATGGGGAGATTATTAGAAAGAGCAATTACTGGTTTGGCTCTTCCAATTTCCTCTTTTAAATTTGTCAAATCTCCACTCATTTTATAAGGTTCCTTTTTGATAACTAACAAATTTACATCTAGTGGCTAACAACGTTGTTGAACTACAAAAACTATACCAAAAATCCACTAAACCATTATGGTTGAGACATCCAAGATCTAAGTTCTACATCTACCCATTCTGGGCTTTATTCTGGAGTGTTACTGCTGTCAACTTATACTACACTGGTCGTGCTATTGCTGGTATCAAAGATCCAAAGAGATCAAGTTAAATAAACACATTTCTAATCATCAATATTTAATCCCCTTTCTCTTACAAAAAGGATTGTTACTTTTATAGCCTGGTTCCCCGTATCATGTTTTTCAAAAACAATCGTTTCATGATTTTATATTAAATTCAAACTGGTTTTATTCAACTTTTATTTGTTCATCCTTTTACCATTTATACACAGTGCAAACTTCTATTTATATTTTACAATATTACTATCTATCCTAGTGAAAACGAAAGAAAGCAAAAAAAAAAACAATTGAAAAGTGGTTAATCTCAAAGATCCCAGTTTTGTTTTAATTGAACTTGTAGAAAGGTGGCTGACAATATAATTCTGATCTATCATCTTCATTTTACTTACCATTATTGAATCTCTCTTTAGCCAATTGTAATCCTTTTGAATATTTATAGGCAAGATCCTTCTCATTTCTAGATGTCTTCTCATAAATCGTCCGTATTGTTTCAACATTAGACGCAAAGTTCAATAGCTCCTGTGTACTATAAGTCATGGATTTATCAAACTTCTTCAGCCAATTAAGCGTCTTCAGTAACACCAAACAACAATAATACAAGCATAAATGAACTTGATCTGATAGTGAGCTAAAATAACCAGGGAGCTCTTTATTTATCTTTATTATTGGGTTCAAAACTTTCAAGGAATGATAAAGAATCTTACTCAAAACAGATACATCATCAATATACCTATCATTTTCATCTAATTCATTTATCGCAGATATTTTGTAATGGTACAATGCAACAACGTAACTGTAATGATATCCAAACTCAACAAATTGTAAGTTCGGTTGTTCAAACAAATAGCTCCATTCCTTATGCCATTGCTTTAAATCAAGTTCAAAGTGTTCAAAAGGTTCCTTCAGGTCACCTGTTGCACTTGAAGCCTGGATATAGTTGTATAACAACAATTGTAATGAAATCTCACCAATCATTCTCCCATCAAAATTGGTAGCAAGTGGTAACTCCAGGTTTTTCCTTGCTCTATTCAATCTAATCTCATCAACAAGACACTGTCTTCCTGAGAACACACAATTCGTTAAATGCACTAGACAAATGTGATTCCATATTCTGAAATTGGACAACTTTTCTTCTTCGTCCTCATCGATGATAAGCTGATGCAGTAAACTATTGGATCTTTCATGATCTTTCAAAGACAGAAATGAATTATTGCGATCTAGAGTCAAAAACCACTGAATTGCAATCCCAGATAAGAACCAAGGATCCAAAATTAAGATGTCCGATGAAATTGAATGTCCATAAACACACAATATCACCAATGCTTTCAAAAACTCCAAGTTTTTGAATTCGTCATAAGAAGTAAGATTCTCTTTCAATTCAACTTTCAACCTTTTGGTCATATTTCTAATCAATGAATCACCATCATCAGTGAAATCCATTTTGTAGTCATATCGTAGGCCAGTCAGGCAAATAGATGTTAACAATATTGGACATTTATACCTCAAGTCATTGATCAATTCTTCTGTTGTTAGTGATCGTGGTAATGAAATCCATTGTTCATAATTATCTTTAAAATTATTTACTAATTGAACCGTCAGATCCACTGATATGATTCCAAGTGATATGATATTAGGAGGCTCATTGTGTTCTAAAGGGACGGGCTTGAACTCCATCAATAACTGTTGAATAGTTAGAGGAATAAACTCTGAAGGGGCTGATGTTTGTATGACTTGAAATGGCGAAGTTGGAAAGGGGGTAAACTCTGTTTCTGCAGCGATGCTCTTCGTCTGTACTGGATATGGAGATTGCGCTTGTGCAGTTGTTCTTAGAGTTGATAGTTGTGAGGAATATGGTAATGATAGAGGTTGTGGGTTTATTGGTGTTTGTATGATGGTTGACAACTCTGCTGGTAAAGCAGGTAGGTTCAGAAGCTGTTGCTGGTTTTGTATCTGTTCAAATTGATGGTTATCTGATAAGAGCTTTAAGATCTTCTTGACATTATGGGTCAGTGATTTCAATTTTTCAGTGTTATCAAGTAGTGTATTAGTTATAGAAGCTGAATTAAGTTGAAAATCAGTAGTCAGATCATCTTCAACTATTTCACCGCCGTCTAAAGGAATATTCAACTTTCTCTTTTTGGAAGGCATCTTGGTGACTTCATTGGAATTATCAGTAGTATCTCTCTTTGTGAGATCTTCAGTATGGTTGGTTTGGACGTTGTCGATAACAAAACTGCAAACTCTTCCAACAGAAGCACATCTTAAGCAAGAACCATTCTCGTCATCTGAGTTCGGGAAACATTTCGTCTTTTGACGACGGCACGAGTCGCACGCTTTGAGAGCTCTTCTTGTGATCCGTGCGACCATCTGTTTTACAGGCTGTACCTCATATTTCGGATTGGAATTGGCATCGCTCATGTTATAAAAGTATGCACCGTCTTCATGTGCAAGATCAACTAAACCAGGCAGGAAAGAAAGGAGAAACAAAGGTAGAAAACCCTACTTAATATATTATACCTGTGTGTGGAGGCTGCCTAGACCACAAGCTCGGTTAAGTGCTTTCTTTGTGTGTGTGTGTGATCTGTTTGCTTGTTTGTTTTGACTTGTTTTCTTTTCTCTGTCGAACTGTCAAGCTCCCGACGGCAACTCCCGCGGATCTTAGAAATCTTCTCCCAGGTCTGTGTATTCTCATCCATCAATCTATTCAATCCTTTACTTGGACCTGGGTTTCTCCTTAGTTAAGGTGTGTAGAATGACTGAGTGACCAATTGATATAGGACTAAGTTCCATATTGGATTCGAGACAGCACCACCAAGATTCTCTATTGTGATTGATATTGAATCATCTGGTGCTTCCCCATCTTCGTCACCAGTGCACCACCATCTGCAATTACGAGAAAAGGGTTCGTCTCATTGTCAAATCGCTGTTCATGAAAACGAATTACATGCGCTTGCGGAGCCTAATGTCAAATAGCGAGCTCCAATCTGCTAATACTATATATAAAGGTCCGTTTATGTTCAGTTTCAAATAAAAGGGAAGTCTTTTCAGCTACACGTATATACAATCAATCCATAGGCGGGACTTGACAGAAATTGACACATAACAAAACAAAATATCACTGGAGGTTAAGCTAAGCATCTTTAGTAACTTCGGATTTTTTCCAGCATCACTTCTCTTTAGTCTTCTCCTGGTGGGAGCCATAAAAGTGCACCATCGAGAGACGCGTCTGTATTTGATCTAAAAACAGTAACGCGCGATGCCCCAGTGTAGTAGCTTGTTTGTAGTAGCTGTAACTGAAAAGAATTGCAAATCAGTCTAAAAATGGGTACAAGTTAGGAGCCTATTATTTTGGTTGATCAGTTAAACGGAGAACACTGGGTTCTCGTATCAAAAAAGGCAGGAACCGTATTCTACGCGCTGGTGGAAGCGGGTTCCACTCATGTCTGTCTGTGGTATATACTGTCCAGCTGCTCTATGACAACATAACAAAACCACCCTCTGTTCTGTCCGTTCTTTTTTTTTTTTTTTTTTTTTTTTGTATGGCCTCCAAATATTTTAAAATTAGGGTATAGCTTTAGAGGGGGGATTTAATAGAAGGGTACTAGTGAAAGTTGACTTGCCCAATATTGGTCTAACCCTGCAGGAGATATGCTTCTGGGAACAAAGAAGAGCTAAGAGTCTTTTCAGTCGTTATTCTCTTGTCCATGCCATGGAGCGGGTTTACTTTGACCATTAAATCACACTGCATCAGAACTTTTTCCATCTAACTGGGATGCTGATAGGTGACCAGGCCGCTTAAGAGCCTCGCTCACTGGTTTCATCAATGTTTCAGCAAGGGAGACTTAATGTTCGTCTATATTGTCTACTTCTCAACACCCTTCAACCAAGGGATGGGCAATAATGGGTGCTTTGTTTCAGTTTGCTCACAACTGATGCAAACTACCCTGTTCTGTGTGGATGGATACACAGATAAAATAAAGCTACGTTGTCGATCACACGGTCAGTCAGCCAGTCAGCTTGTCCATGTTCTTCTGTCTCAGAAGCGTTGCCCTGGACCGGTGTCACTCGAGTCACGAAAACATGGCATAGGATGAGTAACAATGTTTTCCACGCTGCTAGTATTTGGTATTTGGTATGCATTATGTAGTCATTGTCGCAGCCGCTACCCACCTTGGCTCTCTCTTTAGCTGTCTCCTCTCCCTCTTCCCCCTACTTCGAAGTTGGAAGCAAGCTAAAGGGGATGCCTGGTACCTGATTTGCCTTGCAGCAAATGATGCTCACCAGCCCGAAACTCACTGCCTCCTATCGCAGCTGCCTACAGAAGCTACTCACAGACAGAGGAAATTGGTAATTCCAATTTTTCTTGGGGTTCTTTCAGTCCACCTAAATCAAAACAAATCAACGTTTTTTCCCTGTTCTCTACTTCTTGAACTTCTTCTTTCTTCTTCTTTTTGAACTTCTTCTTCTTCTTCTCGTTCTACTTCTTTCTTCTACAACTCTCACTATCTATTGTGATCTAACCGCCCACTGATAGGCCCGTTCTGTTTCTACTCTGCTCACCCTTTTGTGACTTTTACAGCGTACAGCGAGACCAGATCTCAAATCCCATCCCCAGTCCAATAAGCTTCCCATTGGGCACTCTATTAATAGCAGCTCTCATTTTTTAACTCATCCATTTCTTCGGCCTCTGGTATACTTAAGATCCCTTAATCTGCATAGCTATTCACTAATAGCCCAGCACTCCTTCTTCGCAATCCCGCCAGCAACGAGAGTCCCTTGCTACCTACCAACGCGTTCCCTAACAGATAAGCTCAACTTAGCTTGGAACAATCAAAAACTACATGCCAAATCTGAGAAATCATCTGGCCGTCTTATTCTTCTGCTAAAACATGACACAGATACTAGATGCCCGTCAGATACTCCAGTCAGAGGAATCGTTTGATTCGTATCTCACATCAACCTCGGATAAAGAGAAACTGAGGTTGTTATTGCTATCAGAACTATCCAAGAAAGATGAAGCACTAAATAAACTTGAAGCCCGCCAAAGTCGAAACAGAGTTGCTCTGGATGATATCAGAAACAATCTGAAGTTCATTTCTGAAGGGAATTTCACTGCAAAAATGGACATCAACGACTCTGATGATGATGAACCAGTAATAACAGACATCAAGGTCACCATAAATCTAATGATCAATCAGATAACATCTTGTGCTGGCCAGATCCTCAAAATATCAAATGAAGTTGCACATGGTGAATTAGGTGGTCAGATAGAGTTCAAAACACCCCTAGAATTCAGCATGATCAAAGGTGATTGGAAACTACTCTCCGATAGCTTGAATCTGATGGCCTTTAATCTAACAAACCAGGTAAGAGAAATCGTCGAGGTTGTTAGAGGCGTTGCGGATGGTGATCTATCCAAGAAGATCAACGTCCATGCACAAGGAGAGATCTTAGAACTACAGAACATCATCAACACTATGGTGGAACAGTTAAAGACTTTTGCATTCGAGGTTACAAGAGTCTCAAGAGAGACAGGAGTTGAAGGACGATTGGGTGGCCAGGCCATTGTCGCAGGCGCAGAAGGTATTTGGAAAGAACTTACTGACAATGTGAACGCTATGGCCACAAATCTAACCAATCAAGTTAGAAATATTGCCAATGTCACCACTGCTGTTGCAAAAGGTGATTTATCCAAAAAAGTCACAGCAGATTGTAAAGGTGAAATTTTAGATTTGAAATCAACCATCAACGAGATGGTGGACTCTTTACAAACTTTTGCTACTGAAGTGACTAGTTTAGCAACAGATGTCGGTATCAAAGGTATTTTGGGTGGACAAGCCGTGGTCACAGGTGTCGAGGGTGCATGGAAAGATCTTACAGATAATGTCAACGCAATGGCTACAAATTTAACTAATCAAGTCAGAGCAATCGCAACGGTCACAACTGCAGTGGCACATGGTGATCTATCCCAAAAAATTGATGTTGTTGCCCAAGGTGAAATATTTGAATTGAAAGATACAATCAATAAGATGGTGGATTCTTTACAACTTTTCGTTAGTGAGGTTTCAAGAGTCGCTAAAGATGTGGGGATTGATGGTAAATTGGGTGTACAGGCCCAAGTCAGTGATCTAGATGGTTTATGGAAAGAGATTATAACTAATGTTAATGTGATGGCTGCGAATTTAACTTCCCAAGTTCGTGCATTTGCTCAAATTACCGCTGCTGCTACTGATGGTGATTTCACCAAATTTATCACTGTTGAAGCAAGTGGTGAAATGGATACTTTGAAAACAAAGATTAATCAGATGGTTTTCAATTTGAGAGATTCGATTAAAAGAAACACTGCAGCTAGGGAAGCTGCTGAATATGCTAATAATGCAAAATCAGAATTTTTAGGTATTTTCTCACATGAGTTGAGAACACCTTTTAATGGTATTTTGAATTATACTCAGTTAACATTAGATACAGAATTAACCCAATACCAAAGAGAAATGCTATCAACGGTACATAATCTGGCCAATTCATTGCTGACCATCATTGATGATATTTTAGATATCTCTAAGATTGAAGCCAATAGAATGTCAATGGAAGAAGTTGACTTCTCACTAAGGTCCACTGTATTTGATGCATTGAAAACAGTTGCTGTAAAATCTATTGAGAAACCTTTGAACTTGATCTATGAAGTTGATAATTCATTTCCCGATTCCTTGGTTGGTGATCCTTTCAGATTGAGACAGGTCATATTAAACTTGGTTGGTAATGCGATCAAATTTACATCAAAAGGTCATGTCAAATTAAGCGTTAAAAAAGCAACACAATCAACTCCTCAAGCTATTCAGTCAACTATCGAAAACTCGTACTATGTCATTGGTCCAACTGATAATAATATCAATCCTCCAAATAAGGAAAATTCTTTGGTCCTTGAGTTCTGCGTGAGTGATACCGGTATCGGTATTGCTCAGGATAAGTTGAATCTCATCTTCGAGACCTTTACACAAGCAGATGGTTCCACTACAAGAAAATTCGGTGGTACTGGTTTAGGTTTATCTATCTCTAAGAAATTGATCCATTTGATGGGTGGTGAAATATGGGTCACTTCTGTTTTCAAAGAAGGTTCAAAGTTCTACTTCACCATAGATGTGACGCCCTCAAGAGAAGAATTCAGTAAGACTGAAGATTCATTACTACCTTTCAATAAGCATCAAGTTTTGTTTGTCTGTACACAGTATACCAAAGAGGAATCTCAGAAGATAAAGAATGATTTGTCAGAGTTGAATTTAATCCCAACTGTTGTTGATGATATTTCAGACATACCGGAAGCTCAAAGACATAACTTTGATGTTATTATTCTGGATTCCGTTGAAATGGGAAGATATTTAAGAGAATTACAAGAATTCAAGAACATTCCATATGTTGTCTTGAATAATCATGATCTAACGTTCAATATGAGAGAGTCATTAGATCTTGGTATCCAATCACATGGAAACACGCCATGTTCATTGTATGATTTGGCCGGATATTTGAAGCCTGCTTTAGAATCAAGAGCATATACACCACGAGATGATGAGACACAACAAAAATTCACAATCTTGCTAGCGGAGGATAACGTTGTCAATCAGAAATTAGCCGTTAGGATCTTGGAAAAACATGGACATGAAGTTTTCGTTGTTAATAATGGGAAAGAAGCTATTGAAGAAGTCAAGAGAAATTCATATGATGTGATCTTGATGGATGTCCAAATGCCAATCATGGGTGGGTTTGAAGCCACTGAGAAGATTAGAGAATGGGAGAAATCCATCAATCCAATGAACCCTGTCAGTATCAGGATCCCAATCATTGCACTAACTGCGCATGCGATGTTAGGCGATAGAGAAAGATGTCTACAGCATCAAATGGATGAGTATATCTCGAAGCCTTTGAAGCCTAATTTATTGATTCAAACGATGGTTAGAACCATTCACCATATGAATAAGCTAAAGGGATTATCCATTGCTAGTCTCAAGAACCCAAGATTATCTTTTAGCAATTCCCCAGATGATAAGGAATAACGAATGGTGTTCTACTTCTGTTTGTTAATGCCATGATTTTTAATGTTTTTAGTTGTTGTTGTGTTTTTTTTTGCTTGTTCTATCAGTTTTTTTGTTGTTTCGCTATCATTCCATGCACTATTACTCATGTTGATTCTATATTAGACAAACCCTGTTATTTGAATGTACTTTAATTAGAAAGAAATACTTGATATCAGTAGTTTCAGACCGGTCTCTACTTACTAGCTCTATCTTTTTAGTGTTTCGCACCTCATTAGCACTAAGAGAAAATTAGTTCTGAAAGAAATGGAGTGTGTTGACACAAACGTCCAGTGGTTTCTAACAGCACGCAATACAAATTCAAGGGTTCTTTGAGGGAATGGGACTGGCTTCTAAGTGGGCAGATGATCCGAAACTAGTAGAGGAGGCTATAGAGCAGGACAAGAAAGCAATCACCTCCAAGAAAGGGGAACCGTTGGTGTCAAAATGGGCATCTCCTGTTACTTCACAAAAGGATAAGCCACTGACTTCAAAATGGGCCACAACTGGAGCTGATGGCTCTGATGGACCTGACAGACCTGCAAAGCTCAAAGAAGATCATAAACAGGATAGTCCTCGATCTCCTGAAAGAAATCGTGGGTATCATTATGATCATCAACAAACATCACCAAGAAGAAATAATCAATATCATTCTGGTAATGCCGAGACGAATCATAATGATTTGAGCTCAAGGTTAGATAGCTTGAGGATTCAAAAAGAAATTGGACATACAACCCCATTACATTCTTCAAAAGAACCTGTGTCAACAAGAAAACACTTGTCCCAACATCGTGAAGGTGAAGACCAATGGGAAGATGATGAAGATGATGAAGAAGATGAAGATGACGATAGACACCATCAACAACTTGAAGATATCGAAGAAGAACCAATCGCTCCGACCAAAGCAGCTCAAGACTTTGCCTCAAGATTAGGAATCTCTTTAGATATTCCAAAAGGGCCCAAGTCATACACTCCAAAGAAGAAAGAACAAGAAAAAGAACAAATACGGTTCAAAAGAGATCAAGACCGTCAACGTTTCAAAGAGAAGAAGGTAGAGAGTAAACCTGAATGGGATAGTGGGAAGCGTGGTACAAAAGTGGATTATTCTGTGAAAAAGGACTCAGTAAAGAGGCCAGAACCTACAAAACAAACACCCATACAAGTTCCATCACCAAAACCTGTTGTTGATCTTGAGCAATTTCAATTGAAACCAGGCACCAACTGGGCCGATTTGAGTGACGATGATGGTGGATTCTGAGCAGCACTCTTTCCTTTCCCTCTCACCAGTGTATTAAACTACTGTGTTTTAAGTGTACTATACGATGTGTAAATTAGATATATTCCCATTTTATTTCCGTGCAAATAATTGTAAGTACTCAATATAATTTTCATAAGTTCATTAAACAACATTAATCTTTCTTCTTTTTTTTTTTTTTCATTATTTATCCCAAAGGACTTCCCTTTTCTTCTTTCCTTCAATCTCCCTTATCAAGTGTGCCCTGGTGACTTTAGCTTGCTTGATATGCTCCGAATCAAAAATTCCTTTATAAACAATCTGAGCCTCAGGTCCATTCTTTCCCTTTATATCGACCGTTCCTAGAAACCAGATATCATAATTACTCTGATTCTTATTCAGAACAGGGATATTGAACTCGTTTTCCTTGCCACCGAGTGGTTCCATTACACCACTTAGATATTTGTCGATCTTGATTGGTTTCTCAACCTTCTTGAATAATGGAGAGGTTGGAGAGAGTTCCAATCCTTTTATGGAGATGTCCTTCTCCTCTACCCATATGTCAAACTCAGTTGATGACGATAGCGTTATGGGCAATCTGAACACATTCTGAATCTTTGGGTCTAGTGATAATCTCTCTAGTAATTGTTCTTCAGCGACCGTTTGGACAACTTTATCATCCACTTCGAAACTATAAGGAGCTCTCTTTGTTTTGGAGATGTAGAGTGGGATGAACGTCTTCTGCTTCCTGTAACCGACCTGATACACCGAGTACACCGTCAGAGAGGCAAACACTACACCTGTGATCTGTAGCAGTGTCTTGAAAGGCGATGATTTCTTGTTGACCGCTTGATTAATAGCACTAAGCAATTGCTGTTGATGGTTTGGGCTCAAATGGTGCTGATTGTTAACAGTGTTCCTCACTCCAAACCCGATACTCGCTCTCTTGAAGCCAATCCAGTTACTCTTTGACGCACGAAACATTTGACTAGAGATCTGATCCAGGCCAATTTGAATGTATTTCTCTCTCTCTCTTTTAACTGTTCGTTTATTGTGTATGTGCGTTTCGTTTCGTTTTCTTAAGTAACCTGTTTTTCCTGCCTCTGTGTTACGCAGCCCTGCTGGGGACAGTCGTTGTTATGAGCCCGTGGATTACTAATAGGTTAATACAAGAACAAGTATTTATAAAGAGTACCGTTTATTTCCCAAAATTCCCAAGTTGTAAGAATGAAATAGAGAACTTCTAAAACATTTGTAAAGTTATCTAGTATACAAGAACACATCCAAACCAATGAAACTGTCCAGTGAGAAAATGCCTTTCTGGGTATCACACAGTATAACAACATCAACTGTGAAAACACAACACCCACTTTAGGATTAAATCAAAATGCAAAAAAAATACATATAAATACAAGCTATCTGTCATAGTCCCAACCTCTTCAGAAAACATAGTTCATGACTTTGTGGAACACTGTCTTTTCTTTATCAAGGTTCTTACCTTCACGTTCAAGTTGTTCCATATAGTTGATTTCATGCTGTTCCACCTCTTCTAAACCAGAAACCAAGTCAGCTTCAGCAGGTTTGACATATCTGGTTCTTTTGATCAACTTGTAACCGATGAATAACGCAATGTCAAGCAAAGTCATCAAATAATAAGTCAAAAAGTTTTCAACACTCCATGAACCTGGCAAGAAAACAGTGTAACCAATACTTCCAACCATGCAGAGAGTGAAGAACATACCAATCAAACAGGTATAAGGTTGGAACCAAGAAGTGTAGTGGAAGGTTGTTCTATCTAAGCCTTGAGCATTGCAAGCTTTATAGAAACCCATGTATGTGATACACATGAAGAAATAGTTGTTCAATTGACAACTGGTACAAATATTCAAGATCCAGTTTAAAACTTTAGCAGTGTTATCACTTAATTGCAACAAAGATAGCAATGAGAAAAGGAAAGCAACAATGACACAGAAGATTGGAACACCGGCTTTCGTACAGTATTGCAAGAATTGTGGAGCATGACCTCTTTGTGAAATGGAATAAAGTGCTCTACTTGAACAGTAGACATATGAATTACCAGCAGAAAATGCAGACAAGACACAAAGACCATTAACAATATGTGGTAGTATTTTGATCTTCATGTTAGTCATAGCAATGATGTAAGGAGAGAAAGCACCACTTGAAGTGCTACCGGTAGAAGCCAATTGGATCAAAGTTGGGTCGTTATAAGCAACTAAAATACCAACTGAAAGAGCACCCAAGACATAGAAACAAATCAATCTAAAGAAGACAGATCTAAAAGTACCTGCTAAAACTTCTCTGGTTTTACCACCAGCTTCTGAAGCAACCATTGAAAGATACTCTGGACCAACAATAGTGAAACAGGCTTTTGATAAAGCTGCTAAGAACCCGTGCCAATGACCCATGGTACCAGTTGTTAAGTAAGTACCGAAAGGACCAGGGTTGTTCCAGAATCTGAAACCGAAGGCATCGTGTTGAGGATTACCACCAACCATGGTGATGAAAGTGAAGAAGATCAAACCAACAGCCAATAACAATTTACCAATTGTCAAGTAGAATTCACTTTCACCAAAAAATCTAACTGCGAAAACGTTCAATAGGGTATAGATAAAGATTTGCAAACAGAAAGAAATAGCAGGCGAATAGTCATCTCTCCAATAATGAATCATCCCATTAACAGCGGTGATTTCAAATGGGATATAACAACTGATCATGATGAAATAGTTAAAACCAACAGCAACTTCAAAAGCTTCATCAACACATCTACCAGCCATTTGAATGAATGGGGATCCAATAGGTAAGTAACAAACCATCTCACCGATAGAAGCGGTGACGGAGAAGATAACAAGCGTCCAAAAAGTGAAAGCGATGAATAGACCTGCTGGTCCACCATACAGCAACCCAGTGGAAATGGTGACGAATAACCCTGTACCAATACTACCACCCAAGGCTGTTTGAAAATTGTTAGTAAATTTCTCATGATGGGGGAAAAAAAAAATAATGAGGTGGAAGATTTTAACTTACCAATTAAATGAAGGGTCCTAGCATTTAGTGTTCTTTTAGTGGTTGATATTTTCTCGAGACTCCCAGTTTCCTCGGAGAGAGATCCAGTGTATGATAGTTCATTGTCGATCGTTATTATGTCAGTCTTCTCCCGCTTCAGAGAAGAGCCCGATCTTGTGGAAGACAACTTTGAGAAGAATCCCATAGTGAAAATAGATTATAAAAAGTGATAGTCGGTTTAGTTTAGCCAGTCAGACGATGAAAACCTAAAAACTAAAAAAAGTGACAGAATAATATAGATTTAATGTGGATAACGAGGAATAGCAAGCGTTGCGGAAATGGGACTTTCTTATGTATCAAAAGGAGTGAGTGAAAGTTCCAAAAGTAAACAGTTCTTGTCAATGAGAGATTTGGGAAAGAAGAAAGGAAAAAAGAAAAAAAAAATTAAAAAAGAGAAGTGGAAATATTGACAACTTTATGGATTTTCCTCAAAATCCCATCAACTACAAGTACGCACAGATATTTGGTGAAGAAAGGGTAAAAACTTTTCGAACTCTGTATTGGTTTTGGTACGGGCCAACATCACACAGTGCCATATGCAGGCGGGCCAGGGGAAATTTACCGCTTTGGGCCGTGTCCTGACGTAACGGTGCGAGAAGCTGTTGCAGCCAGGATTTTTGTCTCTTGAAACTGGTCGTCCAAGCCCAAGGCACCGAGGACTGTCTTAGCTCCATAACTACATGGATTGGGGTTCCCTCAAGGGTCCCTGTTTTAGTGGGTTTCGGTTGTGTATTAACCAGGGATCGTCCCGCGCTGCAAATGCATATTTTGTGTTTGGCTGTGTGCTCTGTCGTTGAAGAAATTCTGTCAACTGGATTTTTGTCACAAATCTTTTTTCTTTCAAAGAAAAAATTTGACCCGCAGCGCAGAATGACATCAGACAAAACTCAAAAAAATCCGGCTTGAGTTCCCGATTTGGCAGTGAAATTGAACCCGTCTCAGTAACGCTCGGCTGACGTGGAGCTTCGTGACCCACGGTAACGAGGCGAAGAGGTAAAGAGAAAGCGTCCGTCTGGCGGAGTTCAGTTCATCAAATATATGCGTGCTCTTTGATGTGGTATTACGAACTAAAGTTGGATGTTTTAGTGGCCGCTGGGCAAAGAGAGAGAGACCGAATGAGCTGGATATTAGTGGTAAGGACACCATCAAAAGCAATGAACACACTCATTGCTAATCATTTCTGTTCCCATGTCCGCCTGTCATGTGTTTGTTCCACGTATACAACAAAAGAAATCATAGTTTCACACACCACAAAGCATCGAGGCGTGCGTTGTTGTTAGTGCTAGTAAAGAACTTGCATAAGAAAAAGTGGAAATAGCTCATACACTAATTTCAAGTGGAATTGGAAACAAGATCGCACTAACAGGCGTAGCTATGGAACCATCTTCAAGAACTCCTTTATTGTCTCATAGTAAACATTTAAAGCTATGTAAGTTTCCAAATAGGTTTGGTACTTATACACAATCGTGTACTATTGTGGAAATGTTTAACAATAGTCTCAGAGATGTAGACCAAATATGAGTTAGACAAACTAACGGTATGGCTGCATCTACAATCGGGCTACTGCCATTCATTTCTTAGAAATTCAATCAGGCCCATACTATTCACCTTGAAGTTATATGCCGCATTAAGTACAACCTTAATTTTTTTAGCAGGTGAACCCTTGCTTAATACTTGAACGATCTTGTTGATCTTTCCTGTTGAAGAGTGATTGTTACATCATAACCATTCATCACGATATACCAGTAATGACCTCTTCTCAAGATGATCGATGATTACTTGACTGACAACATCAGTTCGCTCCACGTATACATTTAGAAGTCAACTCCTCAAAGATTGAATAGGATCTTTAGAAACACCCAAAATAATACTCTACAGTCAATCAAATTTCATATCTAAAACTCATCACCAAAAGGATGAATCTTGTAGATTAAGAATATATTAAATAAAATTGTAACGAATGAACTGAAATTAACCATCTATATATAATGCATCCCCTTTAAACATCAAAATAAAAACCAAAACACAAATGAAAAGAAATTATGAAAACAACAATTTTTGTGGTCGTCTAAACTTGTTCAGCAGAAGAAGTTTCATAAGATTGTAATCTAATTTTTGATGGATCAACTTCACCATGAACATCTTCGGAAATTTGTTCCAAAGTTTTACGTTTGGTTTCTGGAATCAAGAAAGTGATAAAGAAACCAACCAACATGAATAGAGCAAAGATTTCCATAACATGTGGTAACCAACAGTTCTTTTTGTCAGCTGGACAGTTGTGGTTGATTAAAGTACCCAAGGCAGTTTGAGCAATAATAGCACCAACTTTACCTGAAGCAGCAGAGATACCATGAGCAGTAGATCTGTATCTGGTTGGGAAACATTCTCCTGGAACAATGAATGTGGTGGTGTTTGGACCGAAATTTTGGAAGAATTGGGCCAAGACGTAAAGGGCTAATAATCCATGTTCACCAACTTTGTGGTAACCGAAACCAATGATGGACAAAATGATAGTCAAAACCAAGAATCCCATCAATTGGATTGGTTTACGACCAACGAAATCGATAGTGGCAACAGAAACCCAGTATCCTGGAATGGAACCAGCACAAATCAAAATCAAGTTACCAGCAGCAGAATCATAAAGTTTTTGGTAAACATTCTTGGAAGAAGCATAACCAATAGTTTGTAAAATGGTGGCAGTGTTCAAACCTAAACCATAGTAAGCAACATCCAACATGAACCAAGAACCAGCAGTACCAATCAAAACTTTCATGTGTTTCCATTGGTTGAAATGACTTGTGAAATCTTTGAAAGAAGCTTTTGGTGGTTGAATAACCTCAGCTTTGATACCTTCGGTGACTCTCAATTGATGAATAGCAGCTTCATCAGCATTACCATGTAAACCGGAAGAGAATTTGGCAGTGTCGGCAGCAGCTTGTTCGATATCATATTGAACATCCAAGGTATATCTTGGTGATTCAGGAATGGTTAATCTATAGTATAAAGCAATCATACCTGGAAGAGCACCTAGACCAATCAAGATTCTCCACATTTGATCACAAGCTTTTTGACATTCAAAACCACATTCGGAAGCTTTGGTAGCGGTGATTAATTCGTCTTTGTAACCAGCAACACAGATGATGGCAACAACACCAGCCAATAATTGACCCCAACCTTGGTTGGCAAAGACAGCAGCCATGATGGCACCTCTCCATTTGGTTGTAGCGAATTCTGAAGAGATAATGGAAGACAATGGATAATCACCACCAATACCAATACCTTGGATGACTCTGAAGAAGGTGAAGATGGCGACAAAGTTAATAGCTTTTGATTCACCTAGACAACATTGGGCAACAGTGGCAACGATCATAACGATTAGTTCAGTACCGTAAATCTTCTTACGACCAGTGATATCGGCTAAGAAACCAAAACCTAATTGACCAATAACAGTACCGACAGAGGTGGAAACTTTCAACAAGGTAGTGGTGGAAGCTGGGATAGAACCACCCCAGTAAACGTAAGCCATCATGGCTAGACCCAAGTTGATAGCAAAGATATCATAGGAATCTGTCAAGAAACCAACACCGGCAACGGTGATGGCTCTGACATGATACCAACCAAAACTAGCCTGATCGATTTTTTCCAGAGCTAGTCTTCTTCTCTCTAGTGGATCCTCGATGTTTGAGAAATCGTTCAAGAAATTGTGGAAGGCAGCATTACCACCGGCAGTCTTGACACCAACATTTGCTGGGTTAACTTTTTCAGTAACAGCACTCATAATTTATTGTCTTTGGTGAAGATAATAGAAAGAGAGACAAAAAGGAAAGTCTTGCAAAGCTGAAGAGAAAACAGGAAAGAATGGAGGTATTTATAAATTTTTCTATTGGGCTGGACGACCCAAGACATTTTCTCTGTGCCTAGCCCACTTTTTACATTAGTTTTATCGCAAAAGCTTGGGAGCTGAGAGCTGGAACGTCTCACAATCGAGTGACTCTCTTTAGTTGGGCAAGAGAAGAGTGTTTTTCAAATTTCTGAGGCACGTGGATCGGTAGTGGAAACGAAATATTTATCCGCTTTAGGAAGTGTCGCATCAAGCACATGGGGTCCCTGTTTCGCCAAAATGCGCTCGTGTGAGTGGTAGGCACAGAGAGAGGAACCACGGAGTGAGACGGTTCCCTTCTTTAGTTAAGTTGAATGATAGGGTATCAAACCAAGAGCTGGAAGAGAAAAGCTTATGAGTTCGACAGTTGTTGTTTGTGACAAGACTCCTTTAAACAGTGCTAAGTACCAAGAGAAGTGCACCCTATTATTGTGATCTGAGTCAAGAATTTGTTTTTACTAGGCGCACAAGACCTATTTCCTCTTCTACTGATAGATTGGTTCCAGTGGTCAAGACATTTTTGCGCAAATTGACGAGAAACGATTTTTCTTGGTGGTTTTGGCAGGAGAGCAGAGCACGTTGCTTGAAAAAAAAAAAAAAAAAAATGAGAATTGAACTGTGCCAGGGTCGTGTGCCAATAAAAAGAAAACACAAAGAGAGAGAGCACGGGTGGATCAGCAACTCGGTATCAGAATGACTGACATGTAACAGCTTCTCTGTCTGCCGTACAGTTTACCCGTGCCCACGCATCAATCTGACCACGAGTTGAGATGAAGATATCCGTCTCACCGAGGACAACTACAATAATAGTTGAGTCAATAGGTAAAGGTAGTGTGAGAGTGGTAAGTAGTCCGTGGTAGTTTGGGAGTTGATGGTTGATATGCTGTACCGTCTCCGCATAGAATTCCACTAACGCACCGTTATCTTGGCACAGGATTTCTCCTATGCTGAGAGTATTTTCACCCTGTGTTGGTTGGCTCTTAATAACGCTAATCACAATGTATACATTCCCTCATGTCATTTTTACATTTGCCAAATTGATAAGGAACGTTGACAACTAATTTGAATACACCTTTCAACTCTTCCAAGACTGTCTATTTACTTGGCTTTCTTGACAATAGAAATAGCATCTCTCATTCTCTCTCCATCATTCATCCGTCCATCCTCCTAGAGGCTTATAAATCTTTCACCCCATACACAACATACACACTCGTAATCCTTGAGAGAAGTGGACCCGTATTCACTTGTCCCACGTTGTAAGACACGACTATACACACTTGACAGTCCAATCAACAGTTTGAAATTTGGAGTTTGCGGCAACTATGTAGTAGCAATCTGGTTGCATTGACTTCAAAATTTTCAGAGACCGGCATATATAAGGCCAGAAGTGTCTTATCGCACGTGGAGAAAACAATAAAAACTGAAAGCGATGATATTCTTACAGTGCAGGACCGGTCGGCTTCTCAGATGGCAGGAGAAACAAAGAAATATGCATTCAGCACAAATCTGTCTAACAAAGTGTTCTCTCTTTAAATTGAGTCGGGAAGAGTTGGTGTAGTGGAGGCCGATACAATAGATCAGAAGAAAAAAGAGGTCTGGATGGAGCCTCAAAAGTAAGTACCTTCGGAGAAAGGCAAGAGGGATCTGGAGTGAACACCAGATCTATTAATTGGCTCAAAACATAAATCCCTGCCCCCTCCCCCGCAAGTTTAACTCTTAAAACTTGAAGAGTACTTCTCTTGTGCTCGTACTGTAGTGTGAGATTTTCTGTCAGGTTCTTCTGTTCTGGTGAAAATTCGAAGTTGATCAGTTTTGACACAAAAATGATTCGCGATATCCCAATGAGCAAAGGTGGATTTGCATAATCGATTTACGTGATTGCTATATATAATATAGTTTATTAAAACTATAAGGATACGATACTTTTCATCACAAACTAAACAATCAGTTAAGTGCATTTTTTTTTTAATTATTGTTCGTTCATTCATATTCTTGCATTTGGATTTTAGAATGTTAAAAGATACCTAGTTGATCTATTTATGCTTTTAGTATAAATCTTTCATACTTCCATCATTTTGAAATGGTATAGCGCTCTTCCAGCTCAATGAAATGAATCAGATTTATAACAGTTCAGATGACCCACTTGCTCAACTTCTACATATAAATTGTCTCCAGATTGAAAGATACTTCTAAATCGAAGCCGGGTAACAAAGCCAAGATTGGTACTCATAAGCGCAGATACGTTATTAAGAATTGATACAATTCGAAAGTGTGAAAAGAGTGGTCTTAAAGAAGTGCACGACCATTATAACATTAGGAAATGCAACATGGATCCATTGTTTGCATTTGACCGACTCAGTGACAAATTGAACACTGGAATACGGGGAATGCGTTACTATTTGGGTTACACAATTGATACTTCACGAGAAAAACTGTGGATTCAAAATTTATAGAACTACTCACTTTTTGTTAAGAAACGTCTCCGATGAATAAATATTATGCATTTCTTCGATTGTTTCCCCATAGCACAGTGAGCTCAAGCAAAAGCACGATCTAATTTAAAATGACAAACTCACCACCAACAAAGAAACAGAAGAAGGAGAGAGTTCCATTGATCATCAACTTCTTTGAAGCTTTTACACCTGTTTTGCATGGTCCTGGTCAATGGAGAAACCCAAAAGATCAATCAAGAAACTACTACAAAGCTGAGTACTGGGTCAAACTGGCCCAATTAGCAGAGCGTGGTAAACTCCATGGATTCTTCATCGGTGATTCTTTAGCTATCTATGGTGGGTACAAAGGCCCGTTCAACTATGAAGAAGCTGCAAAGACAGGAAATAATTTCCCTAAAAATGATCCAACTGCATATTTGGCTGCTATTGCAGTCTCAACTAAGAATATCTCCGTTGGAATTACATGTTCGACATTGAGTGAACACCCATATCATTTTGCTAGAAGAATGGCTACCTTAGACCATATTTCAGGTGGTAGAATTGGATGGAACGTTGTGACCACTCGTTTGATCTCTGCTGGTAGACAACTAGCTCAGGATAATGTCCACCCGGAGAAAAATCAGAGATATGAAAAAGCTGATGAATATTTACAAGTTTTTTATGAGTTATTACTTTCGTCTTGGAGAGATGATGGTGTTGTTTTCGATAGAGAAAACGGTATATTCTCAAATCCTGAGGCTATTAGAGAGATCAACTTTGACGGTAAATATTTCAAAGTGCCAGGCCCACAGATCACAGAACCAACACCAGGTAGAATCCCATTGATTATCCAAGCTGGTTCATCACCAAAGGGTCAACACTTGGGAGCTAAACATGCAGAGATTATATATCTCGCATCTGAAAAACCAGAGGATGCTAAGAAGAAAATAGAGTATACCAAGAAATTGGCTAAGGAGGTTTATGGTAGAAATCCCGACAATCTAAGATTCCTCACCACTTTGAGAGTGGTTGTTGCTCCAACTCACGAGGAAGCAATCAAGAAACACGAGGAAATAGTCAAGTACCACGATAGAGAAGGTGCGTTGGTTCAGATTGGTGGTAATGATATTGATTTATCTAAATGGGATTGGGATACTGACTTAACCCAGATTACAGACAATGATCAAGTAAAGAAGTACGCTGAGAGCTTCAAAAGCAAAGTCTTTTACAAAGAGGGTGATATAATCACCAAGGCTTACATTGCCGACAACGTGTTTTATTCCAATTACTACGTTGGATCAGCAGTGGAAGTTGCTGATAAGATCGAACATTTCGTTGACGTCTCAGGGGTTTCAGGTATCAATTTCTCTAATATTCTATTTCCAGAAACATTCACTGACATTGTGGATTATTTGATTCCAGAGTTGCAAAAAAGAGGATTGGCTCAAACGGAATATGCAGTTGAAGGAGGTTCATATAGAGAACAGATCTACCGCGAGAAAGGTCACAAGTTTGTTCCAGAAGATCATTATGCTTATGGATTAAAATGGAACGCTGGTGAATCAAAAGAAGATTTTGAAAGTCGTCTTGCAGTGTTGAAAGAAAGACAGGATGGTTTAAAGATTAGTGCTGATTAATCAACATAAGATAAGCAGAAGTATGTTTATACTACACAAAGAATATTGTACCGGTACACATAAATTCAAGTTAGATTTTGGAGTCTTTTTTTATCAAGAGAGCACAGACAGTACTTAGAAGTCCATATGCTAAAACTTCAACTTCTGGATCAATAAAAGTGGTATGCAAGTGAAAAGAAAATTAATAGCTTAGAGGGCCTTCTCTTGATGATAAAGAAATAATCGATTATTGTCAGGATCGTATATTGTAGACCCATTAAACCCTTGTAGCAGTATGTCTGGAGTTTGTAAACAGTTTATGGGGTACACCATGAAAGGAGTGGATCAAATGCCACCATGAAGACCTGGGATAACGCAGATCATAACACAGATACAGATGCGACATGAGTGATTATTAGCATATCACGCAGGATATGCAGGTCCCAACAATAGGCAGCGGGAGATTTACACACAGAGAAGTAGTAGAACAAACCCAAACTGAAATTACCCATAATATACACAGAATTATTAATAAGGAACAAAATCTTTTTTAATATGAACAAAAAAAAACTATAAAATCCCTTCACCCCCAAACACTCTCTTACATACAAGACTTTTGACAATGTCAAACAACTTATAATTGTTTCTTGACCAAAGCGTTGATGAATTCTTCACGGTTACCGAAAGCACCACCTTCGATAAAGTGTTTGAATTTTCTTGGGACACCCCAACCACCAGATGGATTGGACAATTTGAATGGCCACAAGAAGTTGTTGGCTTGTTTGAAGTTTGGACCAACAGTGTAGATTTCGTGGATCAAATCTTCAATGGAGACAATACCGTATTGACCTAAAGAGGCTTCAATGATGGCGTTGTCAGCTAAAGCAATTCTTTGTTTGTTGACCTTACCGTAACCACGTTTGTAGATCAATTGTCTGATGGTAGATAAAGATGGGTAACCGTAAGCAACGTATGGTTCAACCAATCTCAATAATTCAGCAGTAGCTTTGGTCAATCTGACGAAGACACCAGCGTTGATTTGTAACAATCTCAATAATTGTAAAACTTTTCTTGGTTTAGGTGGGATTTTGTTGATACCTTTGATTCTGACAACGAAGACTAATTTTGGTTGAGCATCAACGTAGTAAGAACCAGCAGCTTTGGCTTCACGCTTAGCAGCAATGATAGCACGGTCAGCTTCATAGTATTCTTTTTCGTAAGCAGCAGTTCTTTCGAAGATAGCTTTACGTTTTTCTTGGTTAGCCTAGAATTAAAAAAACTGTTAGTTATGAGGTTCTCAATCATTTAACGTGTGTGGGTTTCTTTCCAAATACTATTATGAAAAACTTTTATAATTGAAATAAAACTTTTCAGCCCCGAAAGATGGTTAACTAAACTGACAACATTGCCGTAACTAGTCGTTTGCAATAAAGGTCTTCATCACCAAGAATTAAAAAACAACTGTAATTCAATATAAGGAAAGAAACCCCACCAGGTGTAAGTGATATAATATTAACATACTTTCTTACGAGAGATTTTTTCAGCAAGAGCAGCTTCAGACAATTTAGCAGAAGCAGCGTTCTTCTTCAATTGAGATTCTGGAACTAAGATTTGTTCAGCAGTGATAACTCTTTTTAAGAAAGTATAATTAGTATAATGTTTCCAAAGGGAAAATAAAGTGAGAGGAGAAATATAAGAAAGCAAATTCCTAATTTCATCGACATGATACCACTCATTCGACAATTTTTTAGTTCTAAACCCTTCAACTGTTCCTATAAACACTTCAATATATCAAATGATAATTGAAATAAGGAACATCCAGGTAAAAAGGACAGAGGAAATATAGACTTTAAAGATCATAGTTTTGGTGCGTAATCAGTAAAGCTAAAATAACCCATGCCTTGAAGTGCTTCGATGGTGAAAACCAAAGAAGTCTTTTTAAAAGAAAGTGAACAAATTGGAACTTCTATTGAGTAAAGTATTAACTTTATCAACGTAAATTTGAAGTATTTGTCAAAATCTATTGAAACATATCGCTAAAAAAGAAGATGAATATGGTGATCAAGTATCAATGAAAGAATGATAATTTGATGACTGCGTTTCCCTATTGATGCTCAAACATACTGTTTTGGAGTTGATTTAGCCATTGTTGATAGTTGAACTGTAGTTATCTTCTTAAGCAGTTGAACAGTGAACTGAAATTTTTCAAATTGTTTATTTATTGAGATTTCTTCAAATCAAGTCTTCACGGTAAGGGCAACATTTTGTTTTTGCGTGAGCAGTCACGCAGTTGTTTTGGTTTTCATGATGTTTGGGTGTACATGGACATCACGTGAGAGTAGTGTCAAAGAGGTTCAGGGCAGTCAACATGTGTGAACCTGGAATTCCTGAAATTTGAGAGGTGAAATAACAACAAATGTATTGAGCATCTAGCGACCTGTATTTAGTGACCTAAAGATGAGTGCTGCTGCTGCTGTAGACAGACGAGTGAACCTTTCTAGTAAGTCAAGGCAAATATTACTTAACAGAACCTCATGGAAATGGGGTTGTGTCGCGTGATTTCAGTCAGATTAATGTGTCAATCTAATCAAACATCACTAACAAAACTTATTTTATCAAGATGGCCAGCAAAAGGACTACAATCACGTTAGTGACCCAGAATACAAAAGACTGAGGGACCTAGCGGATCAGGCATACAAGAAGAAACAACAGCTATCATCTCAGTCACAAGAAGCCTATAAAAGTGGTGATAAAGAAAGGGCCCATCAATTATCGATACAAGCAAAGGAACAAGTCCAAATTGCTGAAAACTATAACTTCAAAGCTGCAGAGTATGTTTTTATCGAGAATAACGCCGACAGCGACTCCAATGAAATAGATCTTCATGGATTGTACACCAAAGAAGCCATCTATGTTTTAAAGAAACGAATTGTTGCCGGTATTCAAAGACATGAGAGTAAGTTGGAAGTCATTGTGGGAAAAGGCCTTCACTCACAGAACGGTGTTGCAAAGTTGAAACCAGAAGTCGAGGAGTTATGTCAAGAAGCAGGTTTCAGGTCTCATATTGATAAGAAGAACACTGGTGTTTTGATTATCGATCTAACCAACGCTCAAGTACCACCATCCTGGAGCGACATTTCACCATTCTCCTTCCAACCATCGAAACCATCCAATACCTACTATAACCAGCAACAACCTCAGTACCAACAGCAACCTCAGTACCAACAAGGATACAACCAAAACCAACAGTACAATAATAACCACTACCAACATCAACAGCAGCAACATTCCAACAACAATAATGACAATGGTATTACTGGTATTTTAATGAAGTTATTCTGTGCTTGTGTCAAGAATGCTACAAAATAGGCAATGTCATCAATTTAAAATCTGTTCGTTTAGCTAGTTCACAACTTTAGCCTTCTGTACTCTTTCAATGTTTTAATTCTTGGTGTCATGTTCTACAGGAGCTCATAATAAAATATTAGGTCTATCTTTAGATTTCATTAGCCAATAATAGGTAGTACCCATTAACAGACATCTCAAGATCTTAGCGATGTAATTGATATATCACCAAGATGATAATAATCATAGTCGACCTCTCTATCTTCCAGTAATCTATAAAGAAACGGTTCAAGGACCGTACCAGTATACCAAGAATCCTTTTGTTCGAAATCTTCAGCAACGGTTGGAGATGTTGCTGATGAGTAATAAAGGATCAACGAAGTGAAAAGAACTGTTAGGAATATAACAGTTTTACTAAAAGTGAAGTGTAAATTGGGCAGTGAGAATTTGATAGGGTTTGATAAATGGTTTCGAGATTGATTGCGTTTGTTTGGAGATTCTAGAGGTATTGGTGTTGTCTTTACCAAATCAACATTCTTGGATAATGCAGCTTTCAAATTATCTATCGCAATTTGCTGAGATTTGATTCTTTTCAATAGCTCTTTGTTGTAAAATTCCTTGTTTTTATCCTGTAGGATTTTGATGTTTGAAGCATTTTCAGATTTATATATCTCAAGCTCTTTCTTTAAATGTATTACTCTTTCATCTAGTTTTCTTATTGTCTCCATCTTTTCAACCAGTTCTTCGTCTTTCTTCAAGATTATCTCATCACGATATATAACTTCGTCCTCTAACGAACCATTCTTTCTTTCTAGTTCTGTTACTTCCATCTCAATTTTCTTCAAATTTGGCTTATCTTTCTCTAGCCTTTCAATGATTCGGTCTCTGTATTTGATTTCCTCTTCTTTGCTATCATTCATTCTTTTGTATTTTGAGAATTGCTTCTTGAAGTTTGGTGGGTCTATTAATTGAGAGGTTGAGATGGAATCGTTTTGTCGTATATTTGAGTCATTGATGATATTTGACAAGGGAGTTGAAGTTAAAACGGGCAATTTTCTCAAGATTTCATCATTACTATCATTCCCATCCCCATCATTGGTTCTTCTTCCATCAAACAGGCTCTTTTCCGTCTTTTGTCTCTCAGACTTTATAATGTTTCTATCAAAGTCGATAACGTCAAGGGCCTTTTTGAACGAGATACCAGTAAGAGTCTCAAATAGGGGTTGGAATTCTGACTTGGTTATTTTTCTATGAGAATCTGTCTTAGTGAATTTTTTGATGATAGCTCTTCCCTGATCACTGAGTAGGGTTCTATTCAAGATGGAATCGATGACATCTATCAACAGGTCAAAGTCGCGAGCGTAGATGTATCCGAGCTTGCGCGTGTCTATCTGCTTCCAGGCAATGTCTCTCACGATGCAGGCATCGTCGTTGATTGAGGTGTCCATTTGCGCTTGTGCCACACAGTGAGAATCGTTTCTTTCCTGAGAGTGGTCAAGCTCGTCTGGCTTCTCCAGTTGTTTATTGTTTTTGTTTCAGTTTCGTAAATCTAAGAGAGTCGCGTATTTTACGTAATCATCATAGAAGTAAACAGAGATTCGTCTAAATAAGCTAAAAAAATGTAAAGTATTTATATCATTAAGATCAGTGAGGCAGGAGAAGAAGGGTAAATCTGATCGTAGTAATTGCAGTAGTAGTAGTAATAATAGTACACTGGAGAGATGAAAGGTTTTTGGGGATAACTTAGATCAAAAGAGCTAAGACGACGGCACCAACGAATGAGGAGCCAACAGCAAGCACTTGAGCACCATTAGAAGTTGCAGAGGTTGAAGAAGCAGCGCTGGATGAAGCACTGGCAGAAGCGGAAGCAGAAGCACTTTGAGAGGCAGAAGCAGAAGTAGAAGCAGAGGCATTAGCAGGAGCAGTGGAGGAGGCGGCAGCAGAGCTACCACTAAGAACTGCAGCGGATGAAGCACCGTTAGTAGCAGTGGAGTTAGAAGCACCAGTGGAACAAGAACCACCGTATGCACAACCAGCGTTAGCATCCTTGGTATAAGAGTCGGTTAAAGTGGTGGAACATCTTAAAGTACCAGTTGGTTCTGTAGACAAGGTGGAACAAGCAGCTAAAGCTTGAGTAACGTAAGGACCGTAGTATTTCCATAGAGTCCAACCACATTCCATACAAGAGGCGTATCTTCCAACGAATTTTCCTTCTGGATCACACAGACAGGTGGTGTTGTAAGGACCAGAATAGGTGTCAGTGCTGTTTTTGGAACAAGCAGCACCATTCAAGATCAGATAACCACAAGCAGCGTGACAACCGATGGAGGCACAATCATCAGCAGAGGCAGCTAGAGCGTAGGCTTCTGGGTCCGGATGGGCGATGGCGATGGCCTCAGCAAAGGCGTCAGCGTAGGCTTGGGCAGCAGATTCAGCTTCTGGAGTAGCTTTACCCCAAGCTAGAGGGTCAGGGCTGGCGAATGGGTTTGCTCTGACAATAGAGACAATAGCAGCGAATGCGGTGAGTGATTTGAAAAGCATTGTGTTGATGAGTTATCAAAGGTGATTAGAATAAAGAGAGACAGGGGAAAACGAGGAAAGGATAAATTATAAATAGGAACGAGTCATGATAATGAATGAACCGAATACGCAGCCTAATTTTTTTTCTTTTGGGTCTCAGCAGGTTTTCTTTCCAATTTCTGGGTGTACATGAAACTTTTTTCACTCTCCGTTATAACGCAGAAATAATCAACACTCCATCGAACAAGAAAGAAGACACACGGGGAGGGGGGTAAGTTCTCTGTCGGAGGCAAGCTAAGCTGAGCTTACAGGAGGTGCTCAGGCAGGGGATTCCACGAGGAGATTTCTGCCCATACACGAGTATTCCAACACGTTCATTCTAATGAGTGGTGCTGTGCTATTCAATCAATGTTCTTTTTCTCACTTATCGGTCTTAACTCTCGTCTTCCTATCCCAGTAATCTGTCATCCATAAACAAAACAAAGAACTACAAAATCGTAGGAACACAGCCATTCACAGGGCACTAACATTCATATATCAGGGTTGACACACTTGACACTTGGTAAAAACACCCTTTTCGTTCGCTAAGTCGATGCATTGGGGGAACAACCGTCAGTCCTGTTTAGGACAAAAGATTGCACATACACCCATTTACAAGTTGCACAGTTAATTCTCTCCATATAGGCTCTACCAAATAATAGAAACGCACATACTAGGTCTTTTTTCTTGGTGCATAAGCTTGGTTCTTGAGAAAACGGTTCCTCGTGAAACACGACGCATGTAAGCTACTTGTCAAAACAGAGACGCAAAATCACTCGCTATCTATCCACTTTAACTGTAAATGTGGTTCGGTCGCACTACAAACAATCACCTAAATATCATAAATAAGTCGTGTATATCGGTATATATCAAATGGAGATTTCCACAATGACAGGACGATGGTCACTTGCAAGCAACCCATCATAATCATTACCCAAAACACCAAATCCATCAACCTGTTCCAATCTTGGATCAATGAAGACATAATCAATGATTTTTGCGTCATCCTTGTTTGTGAAACCAGTATATGTCTCATCAAACCCATACTTATTTCCATTATACAACCTCGAATCTTTGAATACCTTGGATAATGTCTGATAAGCCTCTTCATGCGGTTCACTATTGAAATCCCCGGTGATGAAACTGATATCACTGTTATAAGTCGTAGTCTTCTTCGCAATCAGCTTGACAGATTCTTCTCTGGCTTTGACACCAATATGGTCAAGATGGGTATTGAAGACATTGATAGACTTACCAGACTTGATGGATTGCAGCCTGGCCCATGTGACTATTCTTTCTTGATCAGCATCCCAACCTCTTGATGGAACATCAGGGGTCTCACTCAACCAAAAAGTAGAGGTGTCAAGCAATTTGAATTGTTCTGTGTTATATAAGACGGGCGAGTACTCACCAGCTTCTTTGCCGTCATTTCTTCCAACACCTGCATAGCTCCATTTCGATTCCTCTTCTTCATTCAATAATGCTAAGATATCATCTAGTTGATTCTTTAGCACCTCTTGTAATGTCACAATCGTATCGATACCAAATGAGTTATATTTGATTGACTTATACAACTCGAACTTTCTCTCACTCCATGGTCTCTCATTCTCGCTGAGGTTCTTGGTATCGTATCTGATGTTGTTGTTGTATACTTTGAAGCTCAAAGACGACGTGCTTGGATCCTTAGAATGTGCGCTCATCCTGCCAATCTGGTCTCCTACGAATAGAATCCCTAGAACGACAGCTATTAATTTGAAATAATATGTCCAGCTTCTATTGTTAAATCTGGCTCTTTGTTGCTGGAAAGGATCATAAAGCAGACCACTTGTTTCTGACATTTATCGTATTGCGGTATAGTGAATAAAGATGGAAGCAGTAATAATAACCAAACCCTTTTTTCAGCTTCCATTGCCGTTGTTTCTTTGAGAAGACAGAATGCGCCTTTGAGGAGTGACGATGAGACTTGCTGGAAGCTCGGGGTGAATCCGCGCTTATACCGCTTTAGGTATCACAAGAGGCGGAGGTGAGAGAACGAAGGGTGTAAGGGTAATAAATGGCAGGGGGGTCTTTCCAGATGAAGAGGAAGGAACATGTAGCATAGTCACTCAGTCCACTGCAACTAGCTACTTATCTCACTTCAGCAGCAAATATTGTTGTGCGCTGCTACACTATTTTTTCGGTATGGACAGTCTTCATGATGAAGATCATACAGAAGAAAAAAATTTCCAAAAGTAAACATAAGTTCAAAAAAGGCTTGTAGAACAAGATCCACAAGGAGTTACACGAAGTTTGAAATGGAGGACTCGCTAGATACTCATAGGCTTGTCCACGCACAACTCGTTTTATCCACACCTTTCGAATCACTGGTATACCCAGAAGGCAGTGAAGCTTCGCTGAGAGTCGAGTTATTGAAGCTCATCGCCAAAGGTGAATACTATAAAGTGCTGGAAATTGAATCAATCAAGACACTACTTGCCTCGCATGACGGTGTGCTCTTTAACGACGCGACAACTTTCAATGGAGTAGTCTCTTCGTACGTTTCAGAGCTGTTCAAATCAAGTAGTAAGGAAATCTTGTTATTCGTTGCCATTACATCTCTACAGATGTTCATTCAAAACAATTTCACTGGTCCTCAAACTCCAATTACTTCCTTCGAGTACTTCTTCTCATCCTCAAAATTCAACAAAGAGCAAATTCAGCTGAATGCTATCAACGCACTATGTTCTTACGGTCAATCTCCATACGAGGAAACCGAAGACCCTTTCTTCTTACTCTTCTCACTACACATCTTTGAACAACTATCACAAGTAAAGAAATCCTTACTTTTAAATCAGCTAGAGACAACTGAAGAGTTTGTGGATGATCAGGAGGTTGATATAAATGATCCACTTTCAGCATCGACCTTCTGGTGGAGATCGAGAGCAATTCAAGTTCAACTATCATTATACCCAGAGTTTTCAGGGCCTCACATTGCAATTTCAACTTCAATTTTGAACCCTTCATTACCAAAAGCTCTAGGTGCCAATTTATCTGAAGAATTACAGAAGAACCTGTCAATTGTATACTACTTGGAAAGAGCCAAAAATAGTTTAGAATCCAATATGGAACATCTGGCATTACCGAACTTAATCAGTGTTCAAAAATTAACTGATTTTCAGTTTGTTTTGACAGGTGCTAGAGCTAAAAGAACCAAGTATCAACAGACAGCTCATTCTGGATTAATAATACTTGCTAAATCCAATAACTTCAACAATAAGGAAGAGGAAATTAATCAGAGCCCTGAGAAATTCGATTTAAACTCTGACTTACTATTGGAAAAACCACATTTCGAAAATGTTGGTGAAGAAGATGTTGATGAGCAGATATACAAGAAGCAAAAGACTGACTTACAAGATATTGACTATGATCAACTTTTACCAGTTTCGTTACGTCAAGAATACATCCCGGAATCGCTGAGGTCCTTAGACCCAAACAATCAACCTAACTTATCAGATTATGATAATCTGCAATTACTATTACGTCTATACACTTTAAGAAGAACATCCCCTTCCCAAGATGCATTAGTCGATCAACAAATGATGGCTTTAGTCTCTAGAGTGTTATACCAATCTAATACCACAAGGGTTAACTACTCTGTTTTCTCCCGTGGTCTATGGGAACGCTCAGTTCTTGAAACAACAAGGGCTAGAACCATCGAACGTGGTATCCTACAAATGCAGTCATTGGTTGAAGAAATTGGATTGAAGATCAAGAGTCGTTTTGTTCCAGCTGCTCCTACTGCTCAAGATGGTTCTTCTGACCCTAATGCTTCAAATGCCAGATTACGTTATATCCATCAGTTACCTTTGATACCGCGTTGGGCATTAGATACAAAACTAGCCGAGAAATACATGTCTTTGGGGATTGTTAAAAGTGCTATTGAAATATATGAGCGTTTACATCTCGAAGTTGAAGTTGCCCTGTGTCATGCTGCTATTGGTGAGGAAGAAGTTGGGAAAAGAATTATCGAAAATAGATTATTAAGACTTCCTAACGATGCTAGAACCATTTCTGTCTTGGGTGATTTAACTCATGATCCAAAATGCTGGGAAAAAGCATGGGAAATTGGTAAATATAATAAAGCCAAGATTTCACTAGGTAAGTATTACTACTCTCCTCCAAAAGGTGTCGCAAAAGATCTCGATTTGGCAATCAAACATATCAGTGAAGCGTTATCCATCAATCCTATCAGTTTCGATAACTGGTTTTTCTATGGTTGTCTAGGTTTAGAATCTGGTAGGTTTGAACTAGCAGCAGAGGCATTCACCCGCTGTGTCTCAATCGATGACACCAACTCAAATGCTTGGTCCAATTTAGCCACCTCATTGTTACGATTAGATAAACTAAGAGAGGCTTTCAATGCGTTAAAGAAAGCAACAACTACCGGTGATCATGAAAGAGGCTGGAGATTATGGGAGAATTATCTGATTGTTGCTGCCAAGTTGAATGATTGGGATGAAGTATTACACGCTTGTAAGAAGTTAGTCGATGTTAAGAAAGATTCAAATCGTGAAGGTTCTGTTGATATTCCAGTTGTGGAAAAACTAGTTGAGATCTTGGTTCAATCTGATTATGACCCAGATGCTCTAACTTTTTATCAAAGATCTTGTATCGAATTTACTACTGTTACTCTACCAGATTTGATTAATACCTCCTCAAGATTATGGAGAATTGTTGCAAGAGTTGAATTATGGAGAAAAAGACCTTGGGCTAGTTTGGAGTGCAATGAAAAGGCATACAGAGCATTGAGTCACAATCCGGATTTGGAAGTAGATGAGAAAGTCTGGAATGAAACAGTGGAAGCCTGTGCGGATTTGGTTGCTTCTTATGAATCTCTAGGAGAATTACCTGGTAAACATAATGCAGGTGATGTTGTTTGTAAAGACTGGAGATACAAAGCTAAATCTACAATCAAATCACTAATGAGTAAAGGTAAGAATTCCTGGGAAGATTCAGAGGGCTGGGAAAGATTAAACGATTTAAAATCAAGTCTATAAGGAAGAAACTAAAGATCAACCTTCATTACTTCGCTGTGGACCTTCTGAACAGATAGATATATAGAATAATAAACCCTTGGAAATGGAACTTGATCATTGTTCTTGAATTCTTAGATTCTAATTTTTCTTTTGACACGATCTTTAGTTGATGAATGTAGCTGCTGAATCAGTGGAATCAGAGTCACTGTCGCCTTCAGGGTTTTCAGAGTAGCTCTTGTTATAATCATATGGAACAACAGAGTCTATGCTAGTGCGAAATTTTGACCACCTGTGCCTAAAAGAATGTGGGACTGGGTCTTGCTGAATTTGATCATCCAAGAATCTCAAAATAAAACAGATCGAAGAACGACTTGTTTGTGAGTTCTCAAATCTTAGGGCGAAAAGAAAAAGATAGGTGATGAATGGATATGCACTTTTGACAACAAAACATTCTTTTAATAAGATACCAAAGACTGCCAAATCAAGATGTGAGGCTAAGATGAGTAATGGAGCTTCCATGTAGTTTAGTAGTGGAATCAATGCAACACAAAGTGAGCTGTTGGGGAAAATCTCCAATACAAAAAAGTTTGAAATATTCAATGAAGAATATATGAAGAAAGGGATCAACTTAACCAGTGATCTTTGGGTGAAATGCCATAGGAAAACATAACCTAACAACTGGGAATTTTCATTCTTAAACAAGGTGGATACATTTAAAACTTTCTTTCTGATGACAATGGTAGACTTGGTTTCGCAAAACTCAATATGTTCTTCCATATAAGATCTGAATAAAACAATGAAGTACGTGAAGAATGAACCAAGAGTTGAAATCTTATAAGCCTGTTCCTGAACCAATGTGTTTTTTGAAATCAATGAGTATATGAATAATGAAGTTCCAAACAATGTCAAGATGTGAGAGAAAATCCAAGAATTTTGAAGATTAATATTCGCTCTGCAAAACTTTTCAACTGATGTAAGATCCATAGACGGGATAAGTGAAAAGCTAGATGATACTGAGAGCACTGCACTCATTTGGTTGAGGAATTCCATAGCTAGCGAGAATGATATCAATGCAAAAAAGTAGCCAAAGCAATGGAGTCAGTTCTTGATCTGATCAGCTGAAATTGACGAAGAGACTAGTTTAAGCAATCGAGTAGAGGTATCTCTTAAAACGAGCTTATTGGAGTGACACAAAACCCAGCTATCTTCCACAAAAACAGAAGTACAACAAATGAGACGACATGGAGAACTCAGGCAGTAATTTAGCTCATTACCAAGAAAAGAAAGGGGTTCAACCTTAATTGATATAGATACCTTGTACAATGTTCAAGCATTGAGCGTAACGTAGCGTCACACGTCTTTTAAATAACCCTGCTGCAAGCTGTTATTGTTTTGTTTACCTGTCTCGCCAAAGCTTTCCCCTTCCGATGTTGGTATTGAGCTTTTCTCACGTGACCATTATGCTTTTGTTTATGGAAGTACTTAACGAGGCTGGAGAACAGGGAATCCCACAACGAGCAATCGATAAGACTTTCCGAGAAGGGACAGAGAATCAAAACACAGATCGATATAAACTAACAAATCTGTCAAGAATTTCTCAATAAACTTGAACAAAACAGCCCGTGCAGACCAGAAAGGTGCAACGAAATACGGCCGAGTTTTATGGTTCTAATGGCATTCACAAGAACTATAAAAGGATGAAACTTTGCATCCTCTTTTTTGTTGACCGTTAGTTGATGGTAGAGTGTATTCTCAGCTTCCCCAAACACGCTACAATCATGACAAAGCACAAGGTTCTAATATTAACTACTCCTAAATCTGATTTGGCAGAGCACTCAGATGAGTTCAAACAGTTTCAGAAACAATTTGACACTCACATTCACGAGGTCATCTCGAAAGACGATCTAAGAAAAAGACTGCAAAGCGAATTCAATGACATTTCTGCTATCTGGGTTACTGGTGAAGCTATTGATGACCATGGTGGTGTTTTAGATTTTGTTGACTACTTTCCTAACTCTGTCAAGGTCTATGTTTATCCATGGGTCGGCTATTTAAAGGAAGAGGCCGATGCTTTGAAAAGTCGTGGTATCATCATGTGTAATGCTGGAGATGTTTCTTCACATGATGTTGCAGATCATGCTCTTTTCTTAACTCTTAGTACATTTAAGCTATCATCGTACTTGGAGAAGCAATTCAGATCATCCATGAACTGCCTGGATAGTAGGCATATATTTGGATCTCAGGCTTTTGGTAAGAATGGCGAACCTTTACTAGCTCCTGAGAGAACTAACTTGGCTTTTTCAACATCAATAGGAGGCAAGAAGCTAGAAAGTCCAACTGGTAAGATTGCGGGTATTGTAGGCCTTGGTTCTATTGGTAAACAGATAGGTAAGAGACTAAATGCCATTGGAATGGAGATCAGATACACAAACAGATCACAAGTAACCACTGAAGAGTTGGATGCGTTGGGGTATAAAGCTAAGTATTATTCATCTTTTGATGAATTGGTTCCGGAAGTTGACTTGATAGTGCTTGCAGTTCCACACACACCCCAAACCATCAATTTGATTAACAAAGACTCCCTAAAGAAAGTAAAGAAAGGTGTTAGAATTGTAAATATTGGCAGAGGTTCTGCTATTGATGAAGAAGATCTATTAGAGGCACTTAATGATGGTACTGTAGCTTCTGCTGGGTTGGATGTCTTCAAAAATGAACCAACGGTCAATCCAAAATTTGCTAATAGATGGGACGTTACTATAACCCCGCACATTGCGAGTGTGTCTACTGATAATACGGTTAATGCCAATATCAGGTCCATGGAGAATCTCATTGATGTTTTGTTGAATGGTGGGAACGGTTTAACCCCCGTTAACTAGGTAAAAAAGACTACCAGGTCTGAACGGATAGGGGAAAGTGCTTACAAGGCAGGAGGGAGAGGGTGGATGGGGCTAATGAGACCAAATGATTTGGCTATCCAGGTGTCTAGTAAAAATCTCTTTAAAAAGCAGTTTTTCTTTGTAGTTTGATAGTTACAATTCAGAACTCCGATCTTTTGACCAAAACAGACAAGAGCGCCGAGAGTGTTATCAACAATTCATAAATATATAAGCTCGAGGATTTCCAAACCGAGAAAATCTTGAGAAACTCCAACTTGACGAAAGGCCAGATCAGGAAAGGACATGACACAAAAGCCAAAAGTACTCATTCTCACCCAGCCATTGTCTGAATTGGCGGAACATATTCCACAATTCAAAGAGTTTCAGCATCTTTTTGACGTACGCATTTATGAGACTCCGCGTTCAAGAGATGAATTTATACTAAAGCTCGAGGAGGACTATAACGACGTTGATGCAATTTGGACAACAGGGACTTCCGTTTTCCAGTACGGCGGACTACTGAAAGTTATTGATCACTTCCCTAAGACTCTCAAGTTGTACGTGTTTGCCTGGGTGGGTTATCTTGACGAGGAAGCTAAAGTACTTAGAGAAAGAGGCATCAAATTCTGCAACGTTGGTGATGTTTCTGCACATGATGTTGCTGACCATGCGCTATTCTTGACTCTAGATTGCTTCAGGTTTGGTTCTTTCCTGCAAAGTCAGTTCAGAGAAACTGGTACGGTGATGACTTGCAGGCACTACCTTGGTGGGGACTCATTTGATCAAGATGGGAAACCAACACTACCAACAAAAAGAAAAAACCTTGCTGCACATTCAACCATTGGAGGCAAGAACATCGAAAGTCCAACAGGCAAAACTGCTGGTATCATAGGTCTCGGTTCAATTGGTAAAGAAATCGCAAAAAGATTGAATGCTATTGGAATGAAAATTAGATATACTAAAAGAACCCCATTGACTGAAGAAGAATCTAAAGAGTTGGGATTTGAAGCTATATACTATCCCTCTTTTGAAGAACTGATCTCAGATGTTGACTTAATTGTTAATGCTGCACCTCATTCGCCGCAGACAACCAACTTAATCAATGAAAAGTCTTTAAAGAAAGTTAAGAAAGGTGTTAGAATTGTCAACATAGGAAGAGGAAGCTTAATAGATGAAGATGCATTGTTGAAGGCACTGGAAGATGGTACAGTTCGTGCAGCCGGACTAGATGTTTTCAATAATGAACCAAGTAATATTGATAAAAGGTTTGCTAAGAGGGCTGATGTTATCATGACTCCTCATATAGGAAACTTCACTCAAGATAACATAGTGAACTCAAACATTAGATGTATAGAGAATATCAAAAATGTTCTTTTAGAAGGTGGTAATGGTATCACACCAATTTTATGAGCATTTCTACACTTGCATGGTCAAAATAAAAGACTACTTTGTCATTCCCTATTATTAAAATAACCTACCCAATTATCATGTAACTCAAAGTTTTGACTCCACAAGGCCATGATTATACCACCACTGTATACCGACATTACTTCTTCTTAAATCCAAACCTTCGCTGATCAATTTCCACAGCGCATCCTCACAAAACGCATACTCAACAGCATTGCTATTTTCAATCAACTCCCAAATGTTATTCAACCAATCTTCCAAGTGAACAGATGGTATATATGGCACAATACTTATCAAAGAATATATCAAAGATGATCTGACGGTTGATGGAGTTTGATCGGTTGGTAACGGGATGCCAGGCTTAGTGTTCAAGATGGTCATGTATAGTGTATGCAGTAATTCCCTAAGATTATCCTTGTTCAATGGATACGCAGGTGACGTTTGTGCAGTTGCCTTCGCTATTGATTCAATGGCAATTCGTAATTGATTAGAAGAAAGGAATGTTGGAAATTGTGATAGTACTGTGTGAAGATATGGAATAGCTGCCGATGCAACGATGACTGCGTTTCTTGGATGTGCAAAAGTTGACAACACAACGGAATGAGAGGCCTCCACGATTGAGCGTTGCCTCTGAATGAATTCTGGGTTTTGGTTAGGTCTAGCGTTTTGGATGAATGATTGAACAAACTGTGAAATGACTGAACTATTGTACTGATCTGAACATTTTTGAGATAGTGTTTCAAAATATATCAATGTGAATAAAACTTTTGAAGATTCGAACTCGTTTTGAGGAACCTGTGATAGATCAATTCCATGAATAAAAGTTCTCCCAAGATCTTCAGCAGCTTGTAGTGAATACTGCAATAAACCATCCAAAGTAGTTAAATAGACGAAATTATAAGCTTGGAAGCCACCTGTTCCTATTTTCTCAATGATGAAGTTCAAATGATATAATGATTTCAATATTTTGCTTGACAATATTGGAATTTGGTTCGGCTTGAGTCCATTATATATGTTCAGTGAGAATGAAGCAAAACCTTGAAAGATAATGACCAATGAAAATAAGATATTCTTCAGGAAATCCCACGATTGAGGAGTACTCACAACTCTTTCAGGTAATGTAAGACTGAATTCCAAGATTGTGTCCAAAGTAGCTTGTAGAAAAGGAAAATGAACACCGTTCACTAGGCAATTTTCAATGAGGAAAGATAACCTACTCAAATGCTTTAGCACTGGTGATTGTGAATTTGATAAACGTTCGGTATCTCCCTGCGCTAGGCCATACGGAGACTGGAACAAGAGATCGATCGTTAACAAAAGAATGTTCTCATGGGGTAACTGTCTTTTCTGAACATCGGTGAAGAAGGGTAACGAGCAAGCAGTAGATATTGCAACTAACGAGCTGACTTCAAATGAATTGAGCTGAGCAGATTTGAATATACCAACCACTAATTCATGGTTCAAATTTGCTAATGTTTCGTAGGTTTGAAGAAAGTAATGCTTTGTTTCTGGAATCGAGTTCTCTAAGTAAACAGGCTTTGAAAGCAGTATACCCACTATAACAACCACTTTCTTCCAAGGATCGATTTGAGACTCATATAGTGTGTCCACTATGCCATGCATAAACTTGGTGACTGGTAAAGTCGGTTCACTAATTCTGAATTTCGTCTCGAATAGTGATTTTATAGCTTCGATGATCATGTAACAATCGTTTAGATTGATCTGAGCTCCAGCCTTTGGGAAAACAGTTTCATTCTGCAAGAGGGCCCTTGTTAGGAGCTTCAAGTTATTCTCATTCTTGATCTTAGGGAAATAATGCACGACATATGATAGTAAAGCAGTTGGTTGTTGCTGGTGTGCGTTCTGAGCTGATAAGACCGATAACAGCAAGTTCACATCATTTTGGGCCTGAGAAGCTGGGTTTTCAAACTGCACCACCGATGAGTAGTGTCCTTGGGTAGCGAGCTGCTTCTGTGCTGCCTTTCCCTGTGCACCAAGTCGATACATCCTGCACCGAACCACTTAAGGAGAAACTCTTTGAGACAGATAAAAACAGTGTTTTAAACTACTTTTTTCACTTTTTCTCGTAAGCGATCTTCTCCAGACTTTTTGTTTTTCCACGCGACTTTGGCCGGCTAGCGAAAAGGGCAATAATCGCGGGGAGTACAAACAAACAACAATGAACTTGATTCTTTAAACTTACTCAAGAAACAGAGCAGACGCAGACAGTGCAAAGCCATCGCAATAGTATAAGCAAACCTTCCCTCAGACACAAGATCAATACAATGAGCACATCTCTTCCCGCAGGCTTCAAGAACTTCCCGGTGTCCTCCTATCTCATCCAGATATCTGTTGCATTACCATTGATTGCCTCCCTCTCAGCAACAAAGTATATTTACTACTTCGCGTATGATCCATTCATTGCTGAATACCGTCAGTTCTGGAGACTCCTGACCTTCCAACTTGCTTTTGTCAATGAAAGCGAGGTCTTTGTAGCGCTGGTGCTGCTTTATCAGTTGAGGAATTTGGAGAGACTATACTCCTCTCATAAGTATTTATCATTAATCATAGTGGTGCTGGTTTATAACTTAGTATTGACTAGTTTGATCATCCCACTTAAATTTTACACAGGAATCACATGGTTTAATGAAGTGAGCGTGGGGCCTGTTGCAATAATATTTGCATTGTTATCACATTATTTTGAACATATTCCAGTAATCTACAAGTTTGAAGTTCATGGAACAAAAGACAACAAAATAACGCTTACTGATCAATTTCTATTATACATCTTAGGATTCCAATTGGCTATATCCCAGGGCTGGGCAGGTGTTTCTTCTGCTTTGGTCGGCTGGTTGTTAGGTGGATCAATCTCAAGAGGATTCATTCCTGGTAAAAATTGGAGAATACCATTTTGGAAACAACTAACCAAAACCAGTATCGCTTCCGCAAGAAGAAGATCTATACCTACCATCAGTAGGGAAGGTACACCATCAGATGGAAATCAGGATGAAGAAGAAGAGCAAGCTACAGAAACTAGACCACTTACAAGTCAGTTTTTGGACACATTTAGAAGATGAAATGGTAAAAATTAAATTAGCGCTATATCTTTAAGTTCTTAGCACCTTCTTCAGCCAATCTGATGTTCTTTCTTCTTTCAACATCCCAATTATATAATCTTGCTGTGTTGACTTCCATTGTAGTTATATTTTCTCTCAAGAACTCCGCATCTTCTTCGCTTATTGCCAAATTATCTCTGGCAGTTTTTAACCTGTCATGCAATAGTTCCAAAGCTTCTGTAATTGGATATTCTAACATAACATCAGCCCCCAGCCACAGTAGAACCTTGTCAGTTGGTTCGATCTCGGCGGTTGTGTATAAAGTATCATTCAATTCATAATTCGTTTCAAAGCTTTCGTCGTTTTCCTTTTTGGTACTTAAGAATTCAACCATTTTCAGCGTATCTTCAATCTCGGGTATTTTCGTCTTGAACTGTTTTATAGCGTTTAGTTTACTTTGTTCCATATACTTGTACTGCTGTAATCTCTCTTGAAAGACGGTCATAATTTTCTCAAAATCATCCGGGTTCTTGATGTAGTCCTCTACTTTCTCAACGAATGGTGCTTGTGGAATACCTCTGGGGTTCTTGACTTTACTAAAACACGCATTTGTTAGTTTCTCGCATTGAAGGCACAAGCAAATCCAAATCCAATACATACGAATTGATTAAGTTCTCCATGGTGACGTTCAGGATATCAGCAATGCTTCCCAATTGTACAAGTCAATCATAAATCAACCACCAGCTTTTGATGTGTTTCTTGAAAATCCGGAAATGGAGCAGTGACTGCCTAACCTTGCTGTTTGTGACGACTTTGATTCTTTAGTAAATTCAGACAGAGCCCTAATGCCAGCACGTGATGCAATTATACCCTAAAAAAGAACTCTCTCCCTCAAAATACATCCAAACACCACATTGGGATTTCATCCTCTTGAAAAACTTTTGAAAAGTTTCGCTTCGCTTTCCACTCTATTCAATTCTCTATCAACACATCAAGCAGAAATGGGTAGAGATCACTTCACTAAACAACACGCTAAATCTGGTCACAGAGAAGCTCCAAAATCTGACAATGTTTACTTAAAACTATTGGTCAAATTATACTCCTTCTTAGCTCGTATGTCTATTGTTTAAAAAATTATTTCCATTTTGTCTACCAATTTGACATTTCATTTGTCAATAACACCAGTTACATGATTCGTTCATGTCATATCCAAGATGAAGCCTAGCTGATTCTTGAGAAGTGGTTGAATAGATTTCACTTATGGGAGTGGAAATGTTCTTGACTAGGAGATTTGATTGTTGAGTTTGAGTCGTTCATCTTTAGAAGTTACAATATTGGAGTATTTTACATTGTGCTTTCAGTGAACATACTGAACCATGGCCAATGACTCTATACCTTCTTTAACCGAACAGACTCCTCCTTTCGAGCTTCCAACCTGTCTTGAAGTTTTTTCCACGTTTGTTCCCACAAGTCAAAATTCCTTTCCCACTTATTTCTGCAAGTGCAATCAAATTGTGCGACATTGGAGCAGAAGCCTGAACCCAAAGTTACTAACATTAGCATTTCCTTAGGTCGTACTGATGCTCCATTCAACAAAGTTGTTTTGAAATCATTATTCTTGTCTAAGGTTAACAGACCACCAGTTTCTGTTTCCAGAATCTCCCGTGCCTTAACCTCAAAAGGTGCTTCAGACAAAACTGTTGTTGTTGTTGGTACCGTTACTGACGACAGCAGAATCTTTGAATTCCCAAAAACTACTGTTGCTGCTTTAAGATTCACCGCTGGTGCCCGTGCTAAAATCATCAAAGCTGGTGGTGAAGCCATCACTTTGGATCAATTAGCCGTCAGAGCTCCAAAAGGTCAAAACACCTTGATCTTGAGAGGTCCAAGAAACGCCAGAGAAGCTGTTAGACACTTCGGTATGGGTCCACACAAGAACAAAGCTCCAAGAATCCTATCTAAAGGTAGAAAATTCGAAAGAGCTAGAGGTAGACGGAGATCTAGAGGTTTCAAAGTCTAAGTTAATTAACTTTATTCTTAGATTCTTGAAACTAAAACAGATAATGATTGGTGTATATATTAAGGATTTGTGTAATTTTAATTGCTTTGGGTTTATGGTATATTAGTTCAATCATTGTATTTATATTCTATTTTGTAGTTTTCACATTAAATTCTATTAATCCCATATACTCGAACGTTCTTTAGGAACATATCTGATTAAGTCTTTTGCTATGGTTTCGCTACTCCAGAACTCGTAATCCTTGGAGTTGTTTTCATCAAGGAAATTGGCTAGTAGATAAAGACCTCGAGTTGCTGTTGATAGCTTAATAGTAAACTTCAACAACCTTTGATAGTTAGGAGAGAACCTTCCATCTGTATCATGAGACAACAAATCATATGGATATAGTATCTGCTGCTGGAAATGTTCATTGTCATCTCTGATGTTCCAAGCCATTAATGAGTAGACGTTTTCTATGCTTTTTAGAGATTCATATCTATTTGCGTCATCAATAAATATTTGTGTTATTAGATCTTGAAATATCATAACTGAAGTATTCGTGGGGATTTCAGTCTGAATACCATACGCTAGTTTGATCGACTTCACAGTAAAATGAATAGAAAAGAGACTGAGAAATGATAGTATTGTGGTCTGTTGATATGTTGTTAAAGGCCCTGCTAAAGAAGGTTCGATAAGAGTTAAGTGTAATTGCTGCTTTGGAGATTGAAGCTCAACATATTGATTCATTTCACAAGCAATAATCTTGGGAGCATATGCTCTTAAGAATATAGTATCAATCGCAAAAGTATGAAGATTCTTTGCTGAACCTAATACACTGAAGAAATCCTGTAACGGACAGAGTTCTGTACTTGATATGTTTTGAGTTGATCTTGTACCTCTTTTTCTAATGGAAAGTTGTTGCAAATCATTAAAGCACGACAGGAAACGAACAAACGTCCTCCAAATTAGTAGGTTGATTGTTCCTTGTGTTGTTATATGAAGTTCTTCTAATGGGGAATTTTGAAATGCTTCTAACGAGTGAGCAGAGAAATCAGAACTTATCAAGAGATCCAATCTTTTGAGGTGATTAAGATTGAAATACTTAAGTTGTCCCCTCGGCAATATAACGGCCAGATGAGTTAGACTGATTTGAGACGATCGCACAGAAACTGATTTTTTTAGTTTGTTTGAATCACCAAGTATGGTTAACGACTTTAGATTGGTGAATGATTCCAAATTATCTAATGATACAATGGAGCGTATCTCCATTTGTTCTATGTGTGATTCGTAGCCTCTAAGTAAGAATAAGAGATTATCAGAGTGAATCTGATTGTACGCCGAAGAGATCACTTGCAATTCATGCTTGCGTGCCAGTGATACCTGCTTTATGAGCAATGGCCAAATGACGGATCTTACTGACTTAGATGTCTGTGATAGCGACCAGAGGAATTGTGCATGATTTCTGAAAACAAATTGGGGAAATCGCTGTTTGCTATGGCGCGGATCTATGTAGCTTGCAATAAGGACTAACAGCTCTCGAGGAAGCTTGTCTATCATTGTACCATTTGGTGTTCTATCTACCACCTTATCGTACAATTGTTTCTATGTTTAGATCTTTGTTTGGGTTTTGACGTTTCCGTCAAACCATGCTAGCCCTCTTAGGTAACACGTGATATATATTAGCCCTAACGATTTACATCCAAACACCTCAGTCTTAATTTTTGGTGTCACAAATCTTTTTCTTCCCAAACAATCTTACCACTGTAATCACGTGATTGGAAAATTCAATTTCTTCGCGAATTCGTTCTAGAGTACTTGGTAAACGCTGGTTGGAGCAACACTCACCACACAAATCCCAAACAAAATTTTCTAAATATCACAAAAAATGAATTATCAACGATTAAGGGAATAGATATCAACCATCAATAAAGTAATCAAAAATGGCCGGTGTTACTGTTAAGTATGTGGATCACTGTGATGAACGAGACGGAGTACTAGGAAGAAAGTAGAGACGATAAGGGTGATTTCAAATCATGTGTCAAGATGTCCCACTAAACGCAATTTTTCACCTTCAACCAAGAGAGCAGGGAGTAACACGTCAAAGAAGTATCCAGAATTACATAAAGAACCCAATCAGAGAACACCTGTTACAGAAGCGCAGATATTGGCAAGATAGTCACGAACTCAAATACTCAAGTATATCTCCAAATATGTCAAGTTTTATTGTCCATTATTCTCTGGTGGTTTATACGAGGAAATGTCAAATCAATCGCAATATCCTAGAAGGATAGACCACAAACTTTAATAAGGAGATCCAAACTGAAATCGGGAGTATTCTATCATATCAAAGTTGGAATTCCATTGGCAATCACTCAAAAGTTAAATCATGATTCATAAGCTCTACTTTCTCACCCTTTTTACTCTATTCTCAGATTCTTTCCCCTTGAAACTTGAATTCATTGTACTAACATTATTTAAACAGAGACGTCCCAGCTCAAGCTTTCATCAATGCTTATGCTCAATTTTTACAACGTCAAGGTAAATTAGAAGTTCCAGGTTACGTTGATATTGTCAAAACCTCTGCTGGTAACGAATTACCACCACAAGAATCCGAAACTTGGTTCTACAAAAGAGCTGCTTCTGCTGCTCGTCATGTTTACTTGAGAAAAACCGTTGGTGTTGGTAAACTTAACAAGAAATACGGTGGTGCCGTCAACAGAGGTGGTAGACCATCCAAACATGCTGATGCCTCTGGTTCAGTCAACAGAAGAGTCTTACAAGCTTTAGAAAAAATCGGTATTGTCGAAATCTCTCCAAAAGGTGGTAGAAGAATCTCTGAAAATGGTCAAAGAGATTTAGATCGTATTGCTGCTCAAACTTTAGAAGATGACGAATAAGTTATTTGTACAAAACAGTCATATGTATTAAAGTAAATAATTTAGGGGTGTTAATTTTACGTTTAAAATATTAAAACTATGGGTAGTAGTTCGATGGTGTTGATACAGAATAGTAAATGATATTTACCTACTTTTCTAAACATCTATCTATAATGTAAAGACCAAACATAGCATTAGGGACATGTTAAAACTTGTTACTATCACTTGGATCTATTTTAAAGATCTTATCAGGGTTCATAATTCTCTTAGGATCAACTGCTAGTTTCAATTTTCTCATCAAATCAACACTATCTTCACCCAACTCTTCAATGAGGTATTTTCTCTTACCTATACCGATTCCATGTTCACCAGTACAAGTTCCATCGTTTTCAATGGCTCTTCTTACCATTCTAGCACTCAGCTCTTTAACGATATCATATTGATCTGGTTTATATATCAAGATGGCATGGAAATTCCCATCACCCACATGACCTAAAATAGTCGTGAAGATATCGGTCTTTTTGATATCTTCCAATGTTTCTTCGATGACTTGTGAAAGCTTTGAGATTGGAACTGCAACATCAGTGGTCCAAACTTTCACATCTGGTGAGATGTTTTCTTTTCCATATTGAATAGTTGACCAGAATCCAATCTTACGAGCTTGCCAAAGTTCTGCACTTTCTTCCTCATTTGCAGCATATTGGAAAGAAAGGGAGTTGTTCAGAGCACCAACTGTTTCAACCTTCTTGATCAAATGTTGCAAAATAGTTTCATCAGACCCACCAACCTTGATGAATAAAGTTGGTGTGACTTGCCATTTTCTTTTACATTGGCCTGATTTATTGATAACATCAATCATGTTCTCATCTAGTAACTCAACTGCATTCACTTGGATACCATTCTGGATTAAACCTGTCACCATATTAGTAGCATCAATGATTCTAGGGAAACTAACCACACTAACTCTCTCAAATTTTGGTTTCAGGTGTAGTTTCAAAGTGACTTCAGTAATGATACCTAAAGTACCTTCTGAACCAATGAAGAAATTCGTCAGATTATAACCAGCGCTTGACTTTCTTGGTCTATTCTTGGTCTTGACAATGGTCCCATCTGCCAGCACAACAGTCAAATTAAGAACGTTTTCCTTCATTGTGCCATATCTTGCAGCGTTTGTTCCGGAACATGAAGTACCACACATACCGGCGATTTGAGCACCAGGGCCTGGATCAGGGCCGAATAACAGATCATAAGGAGCTAGATACTCATTTAAATCCTGCCATCCAATGCCCGGTTGGACGGTGACATCGAAATCCTCTTTGTTTAATTGAAGGACCTTATCCATTCTTGATAATGATATCACAATACCGGATCTTGTCGAGATGAAATTACCCTCAATAGAGGTCCCACCAGATTGAGGCACAACAGGGATCGCGTACTCATTTGCGATCTTCAGGATCTCAGAAACTTCCTGTGTTGACTCAGGGAAGACTATCAATTTTGGTTTCTGCTTATTGGAAGGAAAATGTGTGCTATAATCATTTGTGGAGTATTGATCTATATCAGATGTGTCCTGTGTGTACTTCTCAGCAGAGCCCAGCAGCTTTTTGATCTTGGAGAACCCATCATAGACATCGATGAAGTCAGCGTATGCTGGGGACTCAAGGTCCTTGAGTTTGGTAGTGGATGTTAATGGAAACTTATAGGCAGGAGATGGGGCTTCAAAGTCCCCGTAGTAGTAACCTAAAGCACCACCCAGGAGCAGACCTGCTGTGAAGTGCCAGTTCCCTCTCACTTCGCGGGCGTGCTTCTTCTGCGAGGCAGTGTGCTTGTGTCTTCTGAGGATGAAGTGGGCACATCTGAGTGTTCTTTTGGCAGGGAACATACTCTGCTCCTCTTCGCGTTGGGTGTTTGCTAATGTTTTCTATTGTGTTTGATAGATGCTTCTTGATTTGTGGCCCATGACAAGAAACGTTTTTTGATGTCAATGAGCCTTAGCCAGGTCAACAACGAACAACCATCATCAAAGTCTTGACCAGCAGATCCTTTCTTTCCTTCGATAGACCGGACGGGCTGCCTCCTTCTTTGCCAACTCACCAATCTCCTCCATTTCCACTGAATCTCTCCCGCTCATCGACCCTCCTCACTCACTCGCTAAGCATTGAACTGCTTCCTCTCACGTGCTCCTTTGGACTACCAAAAGCAATTCGCTCCTGCCATTTTCTGCTGTGCCCGAAAATTTTATCAAAAACTCTCTGATTTCTTAGGAATTCTCTTCTTCTTCTTCTTCTTCTCTCTCTTTTATGTAACAACGCCAACTCGCTCTGCTGCTCGTCCCAACCTTGATGAAGCTTGTGTCTGCACTCACAACCCTCTGTTGAAATAACCGCCATCGACATCGATCAAACTGTGCCGCTTGTCACTGAACAACCCACACATCGCCCAAACAAGAGTAGACAGAAGAACTAGAAAGCTTCCAAAGGAAAAGCTTCAGCTTCACGGATGGGATAAATTTAATCAAACTTTTGACTCTCCTTTAAAGACTAGCAATACTGATACTCTCGCGCATTTCAAATAATACTCTTCTAACTTAATAATGTCTGACCACGAAAGCCATCACGAAGACCCTCATCACCACGAGGAGGGCCTTTCTCCAACTGCATCCCACACATCAACTAGAATTGAAAGTCTATACGATCATCGTCATCAACCAGACTCCTTGCCAATCCGTCGCGGCTCTGTCTTTGACCTGCCACCTCCTGCTGTCCCTGCTACCTCGTCTTCCAATAGCCACCGAGACCCACAACCTTCTGTAACCATCAACTCTAAAGTTCATCTGCAAGATGGATCAGATAGTGATGATGAATATGCTATCCATGATTCACCTGTTATTCATGCACAGAACAGCCGTAACAACACACAGGTTAGACCTTCAAGGCTAAGCACGTCATTGGGAGTTGAATCTTCAAAAGATGTTCTCAGAAGAATACGTTCAAGATCCTTTGGTGAAAAAAACAACCAAACTACAAACCAGGGAATTCTTTTGAATAAGAACAATAAGAGACCAAGTAAAAGTTCAGATAATGCCTCTCCAGTCATTTTCCCACTGAACAAGACAATGTCCCGTCAATCTAAAACTGGTGATATCGATCATGAAATGAGTGAATTTGAACGCCGCAGAAGATACACACGTACATCAATTGCTGATTCTGATGCCGATTCACATGGATCAAGAGAATCACAAGAAACCGAAGAAGATGTCTGTTTCCCAATGGTCCCTGAACATGTTAAAGTTAACGGAATCGATTTTCATGAAATTGAAGAATACATTCAGGAATGTCGTGATGAAGATGCTGCATTGGCAAAAGAACGCATTAATGACTCCTCTTCAGGCTCAAGTACTGCTGCTTTGAAATATACACCAATCACCACCAGAATTAACACCGCATCTTCAGATGATGATAAAAACCCGGGTGTTTCTTTTGGTAACAACAAAGTTGAAGATGAGGAAATCCCACCAGATCGTTTCAGTTTTTTCTGTTCAGAATCTGAAGAAACTATCCATGCACCAGATATCCCATCATTAGTTAAACCTAATGAATCGGTCTCTGACTTGTTCAGAAATGGCCAATCGACATGGTGGTTGGATTGTGTTTGTCCAACAGATGCCGAAATGAAAGTTCTAGCCAAAGCATTTGGTATCCATCCTTTGACTGCTGAAGATATCAGAATGCAAGAAACCCGTGAAAAGGTTGAACTGTTCAAATCTTATTATTTTGTCTGTTTCCATACTTTTGAAAGTGATAACGAATCCGAAGATTTTCTCGAACCAATCAATGTTTATATTGTTGTTTTCAGATCAGGAGTCTTGACCTTCCATTTTAATCCTATCTCTCATGCTGCTAATGTCAGAAGACGTGTTAGACAACTTCGTGATTACGTTGATGTTTCTGGTGATTGGTTATGTTATGCCCTAATCGATGACATTACAGATAGTTTTGCTCCAGTCATACACGCAATCGAATATGAAGCTGATGCAATTGAAGACTCTGTGTTCTTGACTAGAGATATTGATCTAAGTCATATGTTACAGAAGATTGGTGAGTCGAGAAGAAAAGTCATGACTCTGATGAGATTATTATCAGGAAAAGCTGACGTTATCAAAATGTTCTCAAAGCGTTGTCAAGATGAAGCTCAAGGCATTGGACCAGCATTAACGTCCAATATTAATTTGGCTAATTTGAGCCAAGTTGGTTCTACCACTGCGCAGCCTCGTGGTGATATTGCTTTGTATCTTGGTGATATTCAGGATCATGTTGTTACTATGTATCAAAATTTATTATCTTATGAAAAGATCTTTTCCCGTTCTCACTCAAATTATCTGGGTCAATTACAAGTTGAATCGTTTTATTCCAATAACAAAGTCACTGAAATGTTATCCAAAGTTACATTGATTGGTACAATCCTGGTTCCAATGAATTTGATCACTGGTCTTTTTGGTATGAATGTCCCTGTTCCAGGTCAGAATATTTCTCATCTTGGTCCATTCTTTGGTATTTTGGGTTTCATCATAACTCTAGCTGCTATCTCATTGTTTCTCGCTAATTGGTGGTTAAACAAGAACAGTAGAGAAAACGAGGAAGCTATGCAAGCTAATACCGGTAGTCGTTCTATTTTGAACTGGGGTAGAAGACCAAGAAACAACCAAGCTCCATTACAAAGAGGAAACAGATCAATTTTGAGTTTCCCAAGTCGCATCAATCGTTATGATTAGTAGAAATGCTGCACAAGGTGTTTTTTCATTTTGATTTTTTTATTAGCGCTCTCATGTTGCTTATTTATTAGTTCTATCTTTTCTAATACTTGTTCTTCGTTTTATGTTTTGTCAGGTTTTTAGGTGTTTATATAGTGTATCATTATACATAAATTAAAAAGTTAATCTAATGCATTTTTATAAATTGTGGTTCATGTATTGGGCGACATTCTAATTAATCATTATGTTCATGTTTTCTCTTTCTATAAGTACTTTTTTTCTCCTTTTTATCTTCTTTAACTGGAATAATAATCTCGTCACCATCACCTTGAGCACCTTCAACGTTCTTGAACACTTTCTTTCTCCATTCTTTCAAGTTTTTAGCCTTGGCGTATTTTCTTTTATCTTTAGTTCTTTGTTGTTTGGATCTATAAGGAGCCAATTTCTTCAATCCAATAAATTCATTCAAGTCAGCATCATCAGCAAGGAAAATCTCCCTTGTCGTTAGGCCAAAAGACTCTGGAGAAACCTCACGGTATTTGAATGCATGTTTTCTTTCTTTTGGACGACCTTCACGTTCTTCTTCAACCTCTTCAACAATTTTCAGTTTCTGAGATTCAATAGCTTTCTCAGCCAATTCTTTAATTGCCTTCTTATCCTTTTTCTTATCTTTCTTATGCTTCAACTCATCCTTCTTCGACTTCTTTTTTGGCGGTTCCTCTATTATCTCGCCTACATCTTCATCTTGACGCCCTTCTTGTTCTTGTTCATGTTCATCATCGTCACCTTCTTCTTCTTCTTCCTCTTCTTCTTCCTCATCTTCGTAGCCTTTCATTATATCATCATCGTCATCCCAAGTTGGTTTTTTAGAATCCCCTTCATAATAAGCATCGTTGAACAAGTCAGCTAATAAGCTGTCCCACTGAGAATCGTCGAAATCTTTATCCAGCAAACTTTCAGTCAATCTTTTAACGATTGATTCATCTAGATCGGCACCATACTCAGCTTTCACCTGTTCCAAAATATCAGTCAATTTATGAACTTTTTCCAGCTTCTTCTTGTTATAAGCCTTAGTCTTCTCCTCCTTGATCTTCAATTTTTCTTGTTTTTCCTCTTCTCTCTTCTTTCTTCTACCATTTGTATCGTTTCTTCTAACGGTTGCTTGATTACGAGCATAACTGATGATTTCTGCAGAATTTGGAGCTTCATATCTGAAATTATAAGCATTTTCAAATTTCTCAGCGGCGGCTTCAAATTCTTCATCTTCTTCTTCATCTTTTCTATCCAGGTTTATGGTTTTATCACCACTTTGTGGTATCCACGCATGCTGATTGGCGAATTCTTGTAGAAATTTTTCTTCATTCTGATTAGGATCTGGCAAGATTCTTCTAGGTCCCTTTGATACTTCGGAAGTATCTTTCTTCTTCAAGAAACCGTCATCTTCGTCGTCTTCATCTTCACTAACATTGTTAAATGCATCCTTGATCTCAGATAACAATTCACTACGTTCCTCGTCTTTTTCTTCTTGATAGGTTTGTGGTCTTTCAAACTCCGCATCATCATCATCTTCATCTTCGTTGGCATTACCAGACAATAAATTCATTCTGTGATAATCTTTCAAGTAAATTGGTTTCTGTGAAGGTTCTTTAGATGAGAGTTTGGCAGCTTCCTCTTCAGGATTTCCAAAGAATCTGACATTTGAGTCAAATAGAGCACTATCGCCAGTCTTGATGGCGTTCAGCACTTTGTTGATACCTTCGTCGACATCCTCAGTGATTAGTTCACCGAAATCATCTTCATCTTCACTTTCAGACTCAGATTCAGAATCAAACTCTTCCTCGATAGATTGCTTAACGGACTCATCAACGACTTCTTTTGATTCTTGTGCCTTTTGAGCTTCCTCGACTTCTTTGGCTCTCTTGGTAGCAGACTTCTTTCTAGCCATGTTTATAAAATTCAACTGACAATAAAGGGATAACTTGTTCTCCCCTTCAAATGTTAGTGTGATTAACTAAAGAGATTCCAAAGTACAAAAATTTTAGGATTTTAAAGTTACCCGGTGCGATGGGCAAATGGTTACGCTGCACTCGGCCCCGTTTCCCGTTTTGAGGGGATTGAATAGAGTTTCTTGGTAGACCCTGCCTCTCCGCCAAAGGATTAGTCAAATGGATCAAGGATGTCGGTGTGCTTACCGTGGCGAGTCGTTAACCCCGTGCGCAACTTGGGAATGACGTGAACTCTTGTCATGACAGAATTGGTGCTATTGGGTGTGCATGAGTGAATTTCGATAGGTGTGGTTTCTATCTACTAAGGTTAACTAATGGGGTAGAAGTAGGGTAGAAGTAGATTGAAATAGGTACAAGAGATGCTGATGCTGATGCTGATACACTAATCAGTCAAATGGTCAGCAAATCAACCATTGAAGGCTCCATTGGTCTCAGAGGTTCAAGCTTAGCGAAACATCATCTCCTCGGTCTTTGTCACAAAATAAAGTCATTTCCAAGAGGTCCACATGGTTAAGCACAGGTAGAGATCGACACCTCCCTATGATCTCCAAATAATTGACTAAAGACTGCCATTGTGCTTCCATTCTCCTATAAATATCCCCTCACCTCCCTAAAATCAACAATTGACTTTGCAAACCAAGGAAAGCACTGCAACATCTTTCACGATGACCGTACGCAAACTATCACCAACTGGAAAAGAAGCACTCAAATCTATCATTGATAAAGCCGTTTCGAACCCTACGGAAACCATCCCTGGAGCATCTGTCTCCATAACCAATGCAAAAGGTGAAGATCTCTTCACTTATGCTTCAGGGTATACCAGTTCTGACCTGAAGACTAAGATCACGGACGATAACATCTTCTGGATTCTCAGTTGCACAAAGCAGATTGCGACTATTGCTATTTTACAATTAGTCGAACAAGGTATTTTAAACCTCGATGACGCTGATCAGGTTGAATCGCTCGCTCCTGAACTATCCAAAGTGCCAATTGCCTCAAGAACTGAGGATGGTTCTATCAAATTGACCCCAAAGAAGAACCGAATCACATTAAGACACTTGCTAACACACACTGCTGGGTTCAGCTACACTTTCTTTAACGATATATATCGTGATTATGGTGAGTTCGTGAACGTTGATGAACTGAATGTGTTCACGGAACAACAACTCAAATTTCCTCTGCTTTTTGAGCCAGGCACTGACTGGTCCTACGGTATAGGCATTGACTGGGCTGGTACCATATTAGAAAGGGTTACTGGTAAGAAGTTGGGGGAATATATAGATGAGCATGTCTTGAAGCCCCTTGACGTGAGAGACACCTCGTTCGTACCAGATGCCGAGCTGAGAAAGAAGCTAGTGGGCATCAACTCTAAAGACCCCAAGACTGGTAAGCTAAGACCTATTGAGTATGTCATCAAGAACGTGATCAACGGTAATCTTGATAAAGTGTACCATTCAGGTGGTGCTGGTTTGTTCTCTAAGCCAAAAGAGTACGTTAAAGTACTAGCTACTTTACTAAACGACGGTATATCCCCAATCACCGGTAAACAACTTTTGAAGAAGGAAACTGTTGATTTGATCTTCACAAATCAAATACCACAATGGCCAGATTTTGGTAGGAAGGGTATCAAATCTGCTATTCCAAGTTACACCAATGATGTTCTAGATCTCTATCCTCAAGGTTCGGCTCCACAAGGATGGGGATTGTCCTTATTTTTGACCTTGGAAAAAGGTGCGACCGGTCGTGGTAAAAACACTGGATTCTGGTGCGGTTTGGCCAATTTGTTCTACTGGGTTGATAGAGAGAAGGGCATTGCTGGATTTGTTGCTACTGAGATATTCCCTTTTGCGGATCCAAATGCCTTGAAACTATGGGTGGACGTTGAGAGCACTGTGTATGCCAACCTGGAGTGATTATAAGAATTTTGTCTATCATTATTAATTAAAACTGATGTAACTGACTGCATTTTGATCTGTAGTTACGTACGTAATTTATTGAAAGCGCGGTGTGGATTGGCAACAATGTGCTAAATCCGCTAATCCCATATATAAAACGGAAAATCTCCCCCAAATTAATGGACAAACATTGCTTTCATTCAATAAAGTGCTTAGGCAGAAGCTAACAATGTCTCCTACTCTCAATTCATCATCAATCGACCATCTCAAGAACCTGGTGGACTCCTCCACAAAGACCATAAGATCTGTTCCAGGTGTCTCTGTTATCGTGACCTCGTCCAACGGTCAGAATCTGTTCGAATACGCCAGTGGGATCACGGGAAACGTTGAAATTGCTAAAGAAGTGGAGGAAGAAAAATTGAGAACCGACCACATTTTCGAAATTGCCAGTTGTACCAAGCTAGTGACTGCTATTGCTGTGCTTCAATTACTGGAACAAGGTAGACTTGACCTTGATGATCCAAAAGTCATCGAAGAGTACGCTAGTGAGATTACAAAATTGCCAATTGCTTCGTTAAACGAGTCTGATGGATCAATCAGCTTAAAGAAGAGGCAAAACGAGATCACTGTGAGACAGCTACTGACTCACACTTCTGGTTTCTCGTATCCATTCATGAATCGTACTCTGGATAAGTTTGTTGATCAGTTCTCACTGTTCAAAAACAAGCCAACTAGGGAGTTCCAGGACTACGTTCTACCTTTAGTCTATGAGCCAGGAACTGAATGGAGCTATAGCATTGGCATCGACTGGGTTGGTGTCATTATTGAGCGTCTGACCGGCTTAAGGCTAGAAGATTACTTCAAGAAGAACATTTTCGACCCACTAGGCCTCATTGATACCACTTTCTTACCACGAGGAGAACAAATCGAGAGGTTGGTCAATCTTTATACAAGACAAGAAACTGGTGAATATAGACCACAGCCTATCGAATCAAATTCCAGAAAGGCACACTATGAAAATAAGAATATTGATGAGATCTTTCATAGAGGTGGCGGGGGGCTTTTCTCAACACCATTAGAATTTGCAAAGATCTTACATACGATCTTGAACGATGGTGTTTCTCCAATCACAGGAAACAGGATCTTGAAGAAGGAATCAGTTGATCTAATCTTCACTAATCAACTCCCTGAGTGGCCAAATTTCGCAAGAGGCATCTTTGACAGCACAACAGGTCCTGATCCGAATGATGCATCTGACTCTAAGAATAAACTTTATCCGCAAAAGGGACAACCACCACAAGGCTGGGGTCTCTCGCTACTTCTGAACTTGAAAGAAGATGTCGAAACTGGAAGAAGTAAAAATTCTGGTACTTGGTCTGGTGCTTTTAATTGGTTCTATTGGATCGATAGAGAGAAGGATATTGCTGGATTGGTTGCTGGACAAGTGACACCATTTGGTGACGAGAACATACTGAAACTCTTTAAAGAAGTCGAAACAGAAGTGTACAAGAATATCAAATGATGTTTTGGCACCTATCGGCACTTGTTGATATGTTTAGTTTTGGTATTGGGTATTAGGTAATATGGAGTTTGAAGTATCAAAATGTGTGTATTTTACATTCAGTGGAACTTGTATTGCCAGAGACCTTAGTTGATTGTGAATAGTAATACGAAACAAGTATTTGATTGATTCTTGTAAGAGTTTAATCGGAATTGAAGTTCTATAGTATTCTGATAATTAGTCATGAATTATGTAACGAGTACACTGGCTTCAAACCTTACCATATTCGGTACTATATTGATAAATTTTTTATTCTTTTTTTCAGTATAAAGTGATGAGCTCTAAAAATCATACATATTCTATACAGAGAGAGAATTAGGTACATTAGTTAAAGATGAGTGCTGATGAAATCAAACATAAAAAGAGAAAATCCTCTACTGAAGATGATAAATCCATAGAAACAAAGAAATTAAAGAAAGAGAAGAAAGAGAAGAAAGATAAGAGGGATAAGAAAGACAAGAAGGAAAAGAAAGACAAGAAAGAGAAAAAGGACAAAAAGGAAAAGATAGACAAGAAAGACAAGAAAGAACACAAATCTGAGGAAACTCCAAAAGCTGCTACTACTACTTCCTCATCCTCCGCCACCGCCTCTACTTCTACCTACACTGAGAGCTCAGAGTTATCAAAATTACCACAATCTGAAGTTGATGCTTTTTACAAAGAGAATGATGTTACTGTTAAAGATCCACAATCATTGAACTTGAGACCACTATTATCCTTTTCGCATGTTGAATTTGATCCAAAGATCCAATCTGAGATTGCCAAATTCCCTAAACCAACCCCAATCCAAGCCGTTTCCTGGCCATACCTTTTATCTGCAAGAGATGTCATTGGTGTTGCTGAAACTGGTTCTGGTAAGACTTTTGCCTTTGGTGTTCCAGCTATCAATAAATTAATCACTGAAAATGAAACAAAAGGTATCAAAGTTTTGGCTGTTTCTCCAACTAGAGAATTGGCATCTCAAATCTATGATAACTTGAAGATCTTGACCGATAAAGTTGGTTTGAATACTGTTTGTTTATACGGTGGTGTTCCAAAAGATCAACAACGTAAGGATTTGAAAAAAGCCAATGTTGTTATTGCAACACCAGGTAGATTGATTGATCTGATCAATGAAGGTTCTGTTGATTTATCAAAAGTCTTTTATTTGATTTTAGATGAGGCTGACAGAATGTTGGAAAAGGGTTTCGAAGAGGATATCAAGAATATCATGAGACAAGCAAACGGCGCCAATAGACAAACTTTGATGTTTACTGCTACTTGGCCAAAAGAGGTTCGTGAATTAGCACAAGGTTATATGAATGAACCAGTCAAAGTTAGTATTGGTGACAGAGATGAATTAAGTGCTAACAAGAGAATCACGCAAATTGTTGAGGTTGTTGATCATTTCAAGAAAGAGGGCAAACTATTGGACCTCTTAAGAACATATCAAAGTGGGGACAAAAAGGATGAGAAAGTTCTAATATTTGCTCTTTATAAGAAAGAAGCCACCAGAATTGAAAGACTACTACAAAGTAAAGGGTACAGAGTGTCTGCTATTCACGGCGATCTATCTCAACAGCAAAGAACTCAATCCTTGGAAGATTTCAAGAAGGGTAGAACCACATTATTACTGGCCACAGATGTTGCTGCCAGAGGTCTAGATATTCCAAACGTCATGACAGTCATCAACTTGACTTTCCCATTGACCGTTGAAGATTATGTTCATAGAATCGGTAGAACGGGTCGTGCTGGTCAGTACGGTACTGCCCACACATTGTTCACTGAGCAGGAGAAGCACTTGAGTGGTGCCTTGATCAATGTCTTGAAAGGTGCCAACCAACCTGTTCCTGATGACCTGTTGAAATTTGGATCGCACACCAAGAAGAAGGAGCACGGTGCCTACGGTGCGTTCTTCAAGAACGTCGACATGAACGCCAAACCAAAGAAGATCACCTTTGACTAAGAAAAAAGATCGCGTCGTGTATAATGTGTGTACAGTAGAAAATTGTATGATAAACTGCCTTTTGTTGAACATATAAACGCGTATTCGCGGAGCGGAACGTCGCGTTGTATAAAAGATATATGTAGTAAACTTGTGATTCAGTTACAGGACGGATACCCAGGACATAGCACAACAGAGAAACTAAAGAGGAAAGGACAAGTGTCCATAGTTGGTTGAAAAGGCAACAAATTTAATGAACGAAAGGAAATTAGCTAGTGATTTGAGCAAAGCTCACGACGCGCTATGTAAAATTCTGGAGCTTGGTTTCTTTAATGAAATTGAAGAAAGCAAACGAATTAGCCAAACAGACCTGGATAAGACTCTTCAAACAACGGCATTGCTGAGAGACAGGTTAATCCAATGGTATGACTATGTCACTGACTTCGAAGAATATGTTCTGTCAGACGGTGAAATTGCATCAGAGAATGGATTTGATGATGATGGTGGAGGAGGAGGAGACATGGACTTTTATGATGACGATGCTGTTGGGAACAGTCCTGCAACTGAATCACCTAGCACTCAACAACAACAACAACAACAACAACAACAACAACAACAACAACAACAACAACAACAGCAAGTGGCACCAAAGCCATTGCGCTATCGATCTTACAAACAACTGAACATGATAGAGGACGAAGACATGAATCAATCTAATGATGATATCGTTGATTCACCGCTCGACGTTGCCAGAGAAAAACTTGAACAAAACAACAGAACAAGGAGTACAGTTTTTACGGAGAGCCTAAAACGAATCTTTGATAATGATACGATCAATAGAAGTTTTAAGGACCAGGCTTGGTACGGATCTCTTGATCTCTGTCTGAACTACGCCTTTTTGTATTTTACATTGCACAGAAATGTCCTTTTCATCAAGAAGAAAAGTAACACAAAGAATGTCAAAAAAACGCTCACTGTCAAACGTCACGAATATTATGTTTGCTATTACTGTTACGAAACATTATTTAGCACCAGCACGTATGAGTCAGGAAAGACATTGCTCAACTTGAGACAAGCGTCTCCTCATAGTTGTGATTTGGCTGACATAAAAAGCACCATCTTAATTAACAAAAGATCAGCAATGATCAGCGCAGCTCATAGACACAAAAGACATAAGAAGCAATTAGAATCTGTTGCTATCACAGCTATGCAATATCAATCTGATTCGCCCGCTAGTGGTGCTGAATCCAATATTCAAACTGGTGTCGCCAATGATATGGATAACGTGGATGGCGAAGAGATATCAGAGGACTTTAATCTGAATCTGGCAAATATATTTGAAAAGCTTCAAGGAAATGTTGAAGCAATAAAAGCTTATTTAATGCTCCAAGGTTATAAAGACTTCTACAACAAGTCATCAGTGCACTTTTCTGTCGAACTGTATGAACTTTTGTTCGATTTAGAAAATGTTTCCAGTACTTCAGAACAACAGAGGTTGCATGTTATGACTAAAGAACTCACTGAGTTTCTGTTAATGGTTAGTGGTCTTGACAATAAAGAAACAATAACTTTTATCAATTCAACTTTTAATACGACTTATACACCCAGTGGCATCTTGTCAAAGTATCTTCCGAATATAAGGAGAAATATTATCAGATCAAACTCAAGTTACACCATGAAAAGAATTGCAGATAAGAAGGACCTGCAATCCTTATTATGCTCAATTGACCAAACTGGCGAGGCAGTAATGCTATTTTGTAAGGAAAATGGTGACATTATATCAACCTCATCAACCGTTGATGATGAGTCAATTGCCAAACTGAAGGGAGCTCGTGATTCTGAGCTTATACAAGAGACTATTACAACTGCTGCAAATACAGAGGAGGAAGAAGAGGAAGAGAATGAAATCCTAGACGATGACCGTGAAATGGTTGAAAACGCTGAAGATGAACCATCTAATACGCATAGTTCATTGAAGCTTACGTCAAGTCTTACTATAGGATCAATCAGTCCCTCTTTTCGTATTTCGGTTTCTCCTGTCAATGAAGCACTCGTTGAAAGCATCAAGGCTTTTTTTGAAGAGTCAGCAACACCAGATATTGAGAGTTCCACTAGGGATGATATAAAGCAAATATTTTTTGGTCTTAAACTCCCATTTATCAATCAAGGCACACTTCCTGAAAACATACTTCCAATTCTCTTCGTTGATGCTACATCTATAAATAACGCGAAGGTCATGGGACAAAGTGACTTCAGTACCCTTCTCATAGCATGTGTCATAACTACAGATGGAAAATCTATCACAGTAGGACATTTACTGTGCAATTCGGAATCCAAAGACAATTATGGTTTTTTTTTTGAATGCATTACCCACATAATAGGCATAAATCTCTCTAGATTAAGCATGATGTCAGACAATCATGCCGCCATACGGGCGTGTGGACACTTTTTTCTTGAACATATTCAATGTGCTGTGCATATAGCACGAAATGTGAAGCGAATATTCAACGCTGACAATACCAGAAGAATTCTTGACATATTTTGGAAACTTCAGCAAACTGCTGATGAGTCTCAGCTTAACCATGAACTGGTGAAACTTCAAGAACTCTTAGTGTCAGCGACAGGGTCCAATCTTGATAATGTGCGAGGGACGGCAAAACTCCTACTTGATGTTTCCAGCTATTCTAGGGTAAAACGTTGTCATGTTTTTGACACGTTTACTAGTAATGCTGTGGAGATGGTTAAGGGTCAACTGAAGAAAATAAGATCAATGAACTTGACAGGGTTGGTTAGTGAAATCTTGCAATATCAGTTTGTAACCTTGACCAATGAAGCTTATAAACAATTGAACTTCGATTCTGAACCAGTTGGAAAACCAAGATCAAGGTTCTCACTTCTGATATGCCTTTCATTTCTCTATGAATGTAAGATTCAAAACTCAG
>JAKTUE010000109.1:0-11853 GCA_030556525.1 Wickerhamomyces quercuum
ATCTCACCCAGTACTTCTTGTTTGCAATGTACATCTCTGGTATTGTGTCATGGGGTGGTCTTGCAGCATGGAATATTCCTGAAGGATTCCAATGGCTTTGCTTTTTCTTTTACGACATTGTTTCAGCATGTGGATAATCTATTATCTTTAGTTGGGTCAACAAAAATATGGCGTATGATGATATGAAGAGGAATCTTCTCGTCATGTGTACCAATCTGGTCAGTTGCATCTTCACTGCTTGGATCTCTTTGATTGTGTTTAACCAAGATGTCGCGCCAAAGTTCCACAAAGGTTACGTGTTCGTCAGCTCTATTGCTGGATTAGGATTGGTTTTGACAGCTGTTTCTTGGTATTTGATAGCCAAGGATGATCAAAAGTATTTCACAGAACATGGACATATGAGAGATAAACATAACGGAACGGTTGAGTTTGTGGAAGACAAAGATGATTCCAACTCGAAAAAAGTTCTCATGAGAAAATGAATGAACTGTACCATAAAAACAAACAGACAAACCAAGAGGTTTAGAAATAAAAGAAAGAAGTAAAGGAACTAGTTTGGGTACGGAGTTGTCTATCAGATTTCAACTAATCACAGTCAGTAACGCAGTCTAAACTGGAAACACTATGGTTAAAGTGATTTGAAACTTAACAGCTGATGCAGAATCGAGTAAAGCTATCATAAATCATAAACTTGATATTCTATGAATGGCCACGCATCTAATATCTGAACATTATCTCCACTCCGTATTCTTTTCAGACGACGTTTGTATAGCCTCAGGTAAACTTGAGCGTCCAATCTAAAAATTCCTTTGTGAAGTGCTAATTGTGCTTCTTTCTGAGCAATAAAGGATGTAGGTTGGTTTATTCTGGGTACTGTCGTTATGTGAAGCGTTCAGGATTCTAAGAGGTCATAGTGGTTTTTCAAGCGTTTTGGAAGGTGGGAGGTGGTGCGAGTGAGATGAGCTTTAACTTCTATTCCATGGCATTATAGAGAGTTCTCAACAGAAATACTGGAATATTCAAAGGTATTTGATGAGGGAGCATGAATCATATCATCAGGGTATGAAGAACGAGAAGTGCTTTGGTTCTAAAACTGATTTGAGCGATGTTGATTATCTCAATTTAATGAAGGCACCTTCCTAAAAGCCCATTTTTGTTTTTGTTTTTGTTTTTCAGAATTTTGCGCTATTTTCGTGATTTTTTATTTTCTTTTTAGTCCTTTCGGCTCTTTTTCGCCAATTTTCGTGTTTTCGCTCTTTCCTTCTTCGTACTTTTTCGTTACTTTTCGTAACTTTTCGTTCTGCTTCATATTGAAATCTCACAAATCTTTGCACTTGATAAAGTAATTAAATTCCCAGCCACTTCTAATTTATAAAGCATGTTGAGAATCTACTCAACTTTCTAATGGACCAATAATACATCGTAAATCTATAAATCTGTAATTAATAAAATCTCAAAACACTTTATCTTGATTTTCAATTTTTGAAATTAGATTATTAAAATTTGAAGAACCTCTCACTATCAGATATTATTTCTTCCTAATTATTGAAACAAAATAACTAAGGGATTGAAGGCACAGCTTTAAAGCTCGTTAAACCAAAACTAAGAAGAGAATTGCTGATTTTATTAGAGTAGTCTTTATTTGATATGGAACTGTATTTCCGGGTAATGTTCCAAGTCTGGAAAAAAAGTTAAACATCAACAAGAAATTCGAGGAATTGAGGAATGAGGAATAGAAAGTTTAAGGGCCTGGCATTTCCTTCAATCACTTGAAGATTCAATCGTTTCAAGGAATGGATTACCGCATGATGCCGCATTTAATTCCAATAAAATCATCTTAATCAGATTCACTGATCGCTGATATTCCTGCACTTTCACGTGAACATTTTTGAAAAAATAACCGACACATCTATCAGTCCTGTCAGAGAAGCTAAGATATTATAGGAGAATGAAGAATTGTTAACATGTGTACCTAATAGCCAATATTTACTGATGAGAGACCGATTTGCTCAAAAGTTGGTTGTGCGATCTTTTGACTGGTAATCAACATGAACGTGACATTCTACCATAGTAATTGATTGGAGAACCATTTAAGTGCTCACAAACCAGAGTGTCTAGGCCATTTTCAATTAGACCGTTCTATCAAGAACCATTAATAGCCAGAACTAAAGGTATGTGATTGATCTTTCTTTGATTCTCTAGACATACTGGACCTCCGGCCTACAGCAACTGTTGATATGAGATTTAATTATGGGAATATTTGGTAGCTTTCACTTGGTGCATTTGTTGCTTTTCATGCTGTTGGAAGCACCAAGGCTTTCTCTAAATTCTTCTCCTGTTTTGCACGCAGTCCTCCAAAGAATAGATAATGAAATCAATCACAAAACGAAGTTATTGCTACATCTACTACTGCTGCTTCTCTAGTCGCTGAATAATTCTGTTTACTCCGTATTGTTCAGGTAACTTACGCACCATCCGCGAGTTGTGAGGTTGTTTTCACACCTAGCGAAGCAGCTATTTTAAACAACCTTGCTGCCGTTTTAATCCGTTTTCCTCATATTGTTGACGGTGGTATTTTGTTTTATTATCACCTAGTTCACACAAAATTCTCATCTATTCCACCCTTGGTTCTAGTGCTACCGATATTTTTGAAGGTCCATGCAACACAGTTTTGTCGGAGCAATGAACGAACTGGATCAGTAACCAGCACACCCATTATTTTCTTGTGAGAGTGCTGCCACCGCTGAAGCTCTGGAACTGTTCCAACGCTTGTACTTTACATAGCTTTATATGGTGAGGGTGATGGAAATTCTGAAGCTGCATAATCCATGCCACTAGGTAACGACAAATTTTGATGGTAAGCTCTCAACTGGTACATCTCCTATAACCGAAACATTCCTTATCCACATATGCCACGAGTTACATGTGTAATGTTCTACTGCCATTGCGACATTCAAATGATGATGACAGCCAATGCGCCAATGTGTCACTGTAACAACCTCGATCCCCATTAACAGATCATGTCATCTACTACTATCCAGTTGGTAATCATAGCGTAATTCAAACTGATACTGCTTCATCTCACTATCAACAAATGAAGGGGGTGACCTTGATACTGATAAGACCACTCTCCATGAACTGTGCCAAGTCCATACACCACAGATCACACTACTCTTCTGTATCTTTTGCTATTCTTTCCGATCGCTGATCTAAAAGGGTGACTACACTCTGTCATCACCACTATCCCATTTATAACAGGTTCTTCACAAGCTCGATTCATTAACTAAACTACTACCACATCTTTGAGTACACTCCTGTTACCAAAATTTTCATGACATGTGGTTTCAAAACGTGTTCAACGTCTGCGATAACTACTACAACTATTAATCCATGCTATTTATTGACTGGTACAGAGAGTGCTATTAGCCCAGTTTCTACCCGGGTTTGGGACTGCTCTTTCACCACTCTCCTGGGCCACTATCTCATGTTATCGCATGTGCTCCAGTGTGTCTATTGCTTGGTTTATGCTATGAAAGTTAAATCTCCCTTAAAGTTTTCTCAATGGCTGACAATTCCGTTATTCTTCTGGTTTGCTTAGAGAGCTTTAGAAAATTAATGGATTATCCTTCAATTTGGGAACATTGAATTATGTTTATCGGAATATTACATGAATACTAACCACATCTTGGGAAGGGTTTTGATTGTAGTTTTGTTCCACTTTTTGTTGCAGAAAGGCAGTAAAGTAAACTTATGGCCACCTTCAAACAGTTTTCACAGGATCTTGTCCCGAGAAAGTATAGGCTCAATCAAATCAATATGTCCATATTTTATTGACGTGGCTGCTCAAGGATGAGTTAAATTTAAGGTTTCATTCTTCTTTCTTAATAGAGCTCAAAAGTAAATCAACTGAACAGACACTATGATAAATGTCGAGGGTGTTCCATATCAGCACCGTACCGATTAATTTATGATAATGCGTATGACTTGAAGCGAGATAATCCTCAGAGAACGGAATTAGTATTGATCATCACCCTTCCTATCACAGGAGGAGAAAGCAAATTACCCAACAGAGCAATAGCAGATGTTCTTCACCATAACTTTTCGTTTATTGTCTTTGTATTCACTTTGACTATTATAGATCGTCCTAATGAATTTTTAAAAGGCGGTGAGCTCAAAATCTACCAAAAATATATGGCAATCAAGGGGAATGGAACATAAACTGAGTGCAGGTAACTGTTCAGCAAAAACAGCTAGGCAAATGTTTTCGTGAGTCCTCATCTTCTATTCGTAATGATGGCTAAACCTGTTCTTAATCAATAGAGAACAATTTATTCGTTCATAAGACTGCCTCTGATCTGACCGTAAAAACTTTCAGCCAAAGCTTAAAGCATTTGCTAATGCAACCTCTCAAGTTATATAGCTTTCTGGGATAGGGATGGTAGGTATGAGAAAGCAATGGGATCAAACATAGCTAACTATCACTTAGTTATACCTGATATTGCACGAGCCAGGTGGTGGTAGTATTGTCATGTTCTTCGACTAAGCAGCTCGGGGTATCTCGAGAGATATGAAAAGGTGAAAAAACATTTCTATCAGTGGTATCCTGCTGTGACAGTATATTGAAGATTAAAGGAGCAGTTCAACATCGTTTTCGTTGGAAGATTTGTTTGCTTCAGTTTGTTTTGATTTTTGATTTTTGATTTTTGATGTCGAGAAAAAAAAAATCTCAAAATTTTAAAAAGAATCAAAAGGAGTTTTTGAAGTTGTGATGGAACTCCCACTGAGAGGAATCATAAATGGGACTTTAATAGTACGAGCTGGAGATGTGAATCTACGGGATTGACCGATAGAAACAAAGAAACGCTGCTGAGCTCTATAGAGAAACATATATTAATGCTATTGTCAAAGTGTCTTGAGTCCATTTAACTTCGGAACACTATCATGCTGATCTTCCTCAAGCGAAGGGAAGGCTGACTGGTATCTTCAATTATGGCGCCAGTTGAATATGTTATTCTGTGTTTGAGTAAGAATTATTGTCAGTCACTGCACTGCTTTGAAATAGTCATCATGTCCTCTGTGGATCAGTTTAGCATGAACAACAACACCATTCTAACATCCATTCTGCATTGCATTTGAAGAAATCTTCAATGATTAACTGGTACCAAAGAACATAAACATGAAACACAGTAGGATAGATTCTCCAAGAATGTTGTTAGAATGATAAAGCGATTTGGGCAGTTCAGAAGAGGACTAAGCACAATTTAAGCTGTGTGTGATTTAAGATAACTTCTAAGGTAAGAGGATGATTGCTCCACTGCTAATTTAGAATCACACCTCTTTTTTGACGTCCAAACAGAGAATAGTCCTATAGCTGTAATGGTTGATTTGATCCCTATACAAGAGGAGTATTTTAGAACCTCTAGTTAGCCCAATGAAAACAGGTGAATGACCGTGATATACTTGGCGAGCGGTGCGTCGATTCTACTGTTTGAGTGGCTCAATCCGATTGTCATTAATTGGTTTTGTTCGTGGACAATTTGTGTTCGTTGGTTGAATTGCTTGTTTCCTTCTTTAATACATTGTTTACCTTAAGAACTCATACACGTTCAGGTTAGGGAGCAAACCACTCACTTTATGAAAACGAAAATAGCTAAAAAAGTTGTGTACATGATCTAAATAGGGGACAGATGACACACAGAAGAAGGAGAACAACATAGATGATATAATATTACAGTTTGGCTGATCAATACTGCTGATTGATATCGCTTCAGCTAGTGGAGCACCTCCAATTAAAGTTTCAACAAATATAAAGTTAAAACAACTGATAAAATAGAACCACCAACTACCTGTTAGCTGAAATGAAAACGGGAACTCTTTTGAGGTTTACCTTGCCTCATCCTTACCTCTTTTGAAGATCCGTAGTATAAGGACGAGCTCAAACAACTTTAACGTTACTGAAAGGTTTCTTCACGTGGTTATTTTGGAAGCTACCCATCCACTGACAAACAGAGGAGAATCAACGATTCTTGTAGAGCCTTGAAATGGTTCTCATTTGATCGAATTTGGCTTATCTCCCTCCCAAGGCTGCGGACGGTTTGAACAGTATGTGATTGAGTTTTAGCTTAATGCTCATCATCGCTCGACTGGCAACTATTACTAAATTCACTTGGTGTCTTCTCTTGAACCAGTAATGTTCTTGATCGAGTCTCATCAACCTTTGATCGTTTGGCGAAACCTCTATTTCATTCAGCTCTCCTATCTGTGTTTCGCAATTCTCCAGAGGTAAAAGTTGTTGATCAAATTAAATACCAGTTTAAGGGGAATCAAAAGGGGCTAATTTTCCCATAGAAAAGCTCATTAGTAAAATCATAACCATCTCCATCAACGTACTCATAGGTGAAGTTTAGGTTCATGTCAGATTGTTTGTAGCGTTTCTTTTCTTTTAAGATCCTCATCATTGTCAAAAACAGCAGTTTCAAGCTCTGAATGTTTTAAATCAACCCAAAAGTTTTGTAAGGCAGCTTAGCCAACGCACTGTGACTGAAGTTTTCTGGAAAAGATAGAGAAGTGAAAGATGAAACTGGCAACTCACGTAGTCGTTTTTCATTTTCAACAGCAGTCGTCAGATTCAGAGGAGATAAAGAAGTCAGCCGAATCAACTACCTCTCTCTATGTCTAAGAGGTCAACTCGAAGCGTAGCACCTTCTTTTATATCATTCAGTAACTTTCAACTCTAGCGAACGTTGTTGAAGGCCAGAGAGCCTCTATAATGCCACACCTTGAGTGTACGACCTAGTATTTAGCAACGTGGCTTTCTAAAAAGTTGACGCAGTTATCACAATTGCCAGTTTGAAGCTGAGTATTGGCAACTTGTTTGATGATGAGTGGCATTTTATAATGGGTTAGGTTTCAGGAGCACGGTAAGAAGACTGCATTTAGTGCAATATCCAACGCTTTTGATGTTGGTTGGTCTTCTCTCTCAAGGGTTGCTTAAGGGTCTATGAGCGGCCAGCTATCAAAACACTTCTTAATTATTCAAATATGTCTATTAGGATTGATTGATCATTGTAGATCCAAAAAACTCCGGTATCTAGGGTAAATGATAGAACTCACGTCTGGGATAGCCATGAGATCACATAGCTCATTAGTTGACCATTATAAGACGCCTGAGGGAGCAAATTGCATTTTTGCATCTTTTATCTAATCACAGAAAGGGTAAAGCATTTTAGTAAATGCATGTTTAGCAGCAAAGTTATGATTAGCTAGTACCAACAGTGAAAATCTGTAAAATCCAACTGTTACCGAAGCACAGCCTCTTGTCATACAGAAGAAGCCACTTTTTATATACAATTGAATGAACGATAATAACTGGAGTGTGCTCCCAGGTTTAGAACCATACCAACTTGGTATACCAAATGATCACACCCCAGCAGAACCAATGGAGAAAAGGGGTGCCAGACCTCAGCTGTGATCATTAACTTCATTGCAAATTGTGGTTAGAAGACAGTAGGAGTTTGAATAATGAGTATCTCAAAGAAGAGCAAGAATTCACGTGCCTGGTGTAATCATATGATTTATAGTTCTAGCTCTGCTCAAGTGTTTTGTATGATCATAAAGCTGTGGAAACTTGATAGACTCTTAAATATTTGATGCAGTGTAAGTGTGAATTTGAAGGGGCAGTCATCCATAGAGCCATTTAACAGTTCGTACGACTTACGCCTTATTTTGATATGGCCATTGGGTATCAACTTCAGCTCTGCTGTTTGTCATTTACTCGATTCTTCTTTGTTTCTTTGTTTGTTTGTTTGTTTGTTTGTTTTGATTTTTAGAAATTAATTTTCGTCGACATTTTTTTCGCTTGGGAAAAGTACAAGAACTTAAATAGGGCAAATAGCAAATAGACGGAACACAAAAGACAGAACTACAACGTGATTGAACATTCAGAGTAATTAACTGATAGATATTGATTGAGTGATAGGTCACCAGTATTTATGAGTTGTAGTAGCTTCGTATAACAAGTTGAAGGAGACACACGAGTGCTTAGTATCCAATCATAGCAAAATCATTGAGTTATTGAGGTTGTTGAAAAAAACATCTAAGCAATCAATAGGCTGACCATTTGAGAAAGTAATGATAAGTTAAAATTTGATAAAACAATAAAGCTTCAGAGCTTTCGGTTTATTTGATACATTGTTCCTCACTTGAACGATGACGATAGATTTGAAACAGGAAAAAAAATCCCTGAGAATAAGTGGTGACAAATACAGTTGACAAGAGGATACCGATCGAAGAAGTTAGATAACTCTAAAAGGACAACCGATTTGAGTTCTATGGGAATCTTCTGTAGTCAAGTATGTAGCAGGATGAGAGCAATCGAATACATAACTTAGCGAACATGTACTTTAATGCTGCATTCTGATCAGAGTCTCAGAGAATTCCTTTCAACTAGAGTGCACTTCGCAGGGACATCTGAAAGATTAGCATTGAGAGGCATACTAGAGTCTGCCTCTTTTAAATAACTGACAAATCCGGACCTGAACAGTTGACTGGTAAGTTGTAGAACGGAAACAAAAACTCCTTGGAAGCTTATTAGAGCTATTCCTTACCACTGTCGAAAATTCTTAAAAAAACAAAATCAGGTAAAAGTAGCTCAGTAGCTTGACCTTCATCGAAATTTTTTCTCAATAATAGTAATCGGAAGCTAATACACATAAGCTTGTTCGATCATCAACTAGCTCACACTCAATCAATGTTCTTCAGTCATTCCTTGTGGGAATAAGGTTAGTTATGGTTATCAAACGATTAAAAGAACCTGATAAATAATGGATCCATATTCACCATTGGCAAAACTGGGTATCAATCACAAACGTGTGGATTTGGTGTCTTCTACTAGAATCATGGTCAAAGGCAACATTGCTCTTTTCACTTTTTTCGTTATCAACAATAGGTGTTTATAGGGGTGGCGCATTGAAATCCCTGAGAAGTCTGTTTTCTGAAATGGACAGATAAGTAAAGCATGAAGCTGGTGACAAAAACGACAACTTTCCAATCGTAAAAGCAAAAATATCACTATCCAGAATAGAAATAGCCACTTGCATTAGTTACTTCTCTCCTTGTCAAAGTAGGCCGGCTCATAGCCCATCATCTTGCTTTTATACCAGCCAGTGATTGCCAACTTTAGCTGATGTTAGCATCTACCAAAAGGACCTTCATAACACCATTAATTTGGTTTATGCTCTGGTATTCGGCAGTTCTGACCTTTCGACTAATTAACGCCATTACACATTTACCACTGAACATTGACAATTCCATTAATAGTGTGCTGTATTCGTAAAATCAGAGTGCAAAGACTGTGATTAGTGAGGTCGAGAGTTTCAGTGAGCTATGCTGTTCTTTCTCAAAGAAGTTGCTGAAGGTTATCACGGGCCAGTTGCCTAAAAACATTGCTTATCCAAATATGTCAGCTCGGATTAAGTGATAAGTGTTCAACACCTTGACCGTTGTACTTAGGGTAGAAGATAGACCTATTTCTAGGGGATCTAATCTTATTACTCATTAGTGGAGAATTATAAAAACACCTGTACTTCTGTGATCGTTATGGAAAGAGATGCTTCTCAAGTTTTGATCAAATGACACAGAAGGAAAAATATTGCCATAGTATGCTTGTGAGAAAAGATGAGTATAATCCTGACAGTGAAAGTTTATAGCCACCTATTACCGAAGTCCAATGTTTCTATAATACAGAGAACATCGTTTGGATATGTTTTCGGGATGATTGAATGAATGCAACTAATTTGAGATTCATAGTACCACGCAAATTATCACAACTCAGTAGAACCATTGGAAAAATAAGTGGTGGTACCTTCAGATAATCTGAACGAGCTATAACTTTGTAGGACCTTATAGCTGGAAAAAATAGGATGTCATGGCTGTTTCATGCAATAGCAAGAGTTATAACATCGATGGAATATGAAGTAGGTTCCTCAGTGCAAGTCCCATTGCTCTGGAACCGTTCAGGCATTCATATGATCTTTGTTGTTCGTGTAGGAACAAACCGAAGACTCCTAAATATTCAATGCCATGTAAATGTGGCCTTGACAGGAAAAGCATTCATGATGTCATTAACCTCTCATAGAACTGTAGTTTTATATGGCTATTGGAAGTTAACAGGGCATTCTGCTATTCGTTGTTTACTCCTTTGCTGTTGCTTGATTTGTTTGTTTGTTTGTTTGTTTTGATTTTTGAAAAAATTTTCGTCGATATTTTTCTCGACATTTTTTTCGCGTGGGAAAAGTAGAGCAAATAGACGGAACACAAAAGACAAAAGACAGAACTACAACGTGATTGAACATTCAGAGTAATTAACTAATAGATATTGATTGAGCGATATGTCATGAATATTTATGGGTTGTAGTAGCTTCGTATAACAAGTTGAAGAAGACACACGAGTGCTTAGTATCCAATCATAGCAAAATCATTGAACCTGAGAACATGTAAAGATGTTCTCTTCTTTGATAACTAGTCATTCTCATGAAGTACTGGGACTATAACCTATCACAAGCCTGGTCATGCACCGAACATGGGTATAGGAAACTTGACACGTATGAGTATTAAAATGTATGTTTTGTAATCCTTCATTTAAGACCTGATTAAAATTCGGTACTTTTGAACAGTCCCGTAAGAGCAAAAGTTGATGAAATCATCAATGTAGGATCAACAGAGCTTGGAGGTCTAATGTTTTCATAGTTAACGCTCTTATGGCTCATCATCGATTGTCTTTTCTGACCCATGGCCCAATAAGTTTGACGAACGCCAGATAGTTGCTTCACTTTTCACTGCACTAACAAGTGATCTCATAACCTGAGTTGAACCAGTTATTGACTGCTATGGGTTGATAAGATTTAAGAAACATAGACAATGGAACCTTGATTAACATCTGTTGATTTGAGTTCAGGTAATAAAGAATTGGGATGTATCTCCTTAGACCTAATGAAAACCTGAGTGTTATAAATGTAGTAACAAGAGACTGCAGAGAGTCCAACGAGCTCTTGTATTAGAAGGGCCTTATTGAATGTAGCTCTCTCTATAGTATTCTGTATTCAGCACGTTGATGTTTTCCGTTTGATTTATTGATTGGGCATTTGTTTGTTTTGATAGTTGTTGAAAAAGGGGTTGAGTTAAGTTAAACATAACTGAGCCAAACCTATCTCATATCATATAGATCGAAACAGTTCACAGTATTTAGACAGTCAGCAACATATTGCACCTATTCACGATCTGATTGATACACTTCTAAGTTGTTTTCTTTGAGCATTCTTGTGCTGCGTATTTTCTTTGTTTTGATTTTCAAATGAAAAATTTTCACTCGATGAACAACGCAAAAATTAGTGGGAAAAACTACTTCAAGCGCAAAATCTACTGAGAAAGTTGTTCTTCGTTTAAATTCTGTTGGGATAGAAAGCTGAATTTAATACTGAAGTTTCTGAATATTTTATTCATTTTGGTCAATTGCTTTTAGTTCCCGAGATATCGCTCAATTTACGTCGTTACACGTTAAAAGTATAACAAAACGCGTTGCAGATTGGGAGGCACAATGCATATACACTTTGCATATTCGATGGAATTGCAACCAAACAGTTAGAAGTCATGTCTATGTGCGAGTTCGAGACGCTCAGTCCCCAATCCCTATAGTGTATTCTTTTTCGGATATCATCTACTATATTTCGATGTAGAGGAAGGAAAGAAGAGAAGAGAGGAGGAGGGATATTTGGTGGTATTTATATGGTGGATGTTGATTTTTGTGTTGATGTTTACATAAGCAGGGTAACACCGTGAGGCCGAAAACGGCAAAAA
>JAKTUE010000110.1:0-11696 GCA_030556525.1 Wickerhamomyces quercuum
CTTTGCTAATTCGCTAAGAATCTTTTCTTTGATTAATTTTGCCATTGTAAGTTCGGTGCCATTATTAGTTACTGACAGTAACACTTCTGTAACACTGGTCCTTCGTATGTCTGTTTGTGAATCATAAAGTGACATATCGTTGTTAGCAGTATCAATATCGTCTTGATATTCAATCTGTGAGTCTAATTCATCTATGCCTTTGAATCTTGAAGCATGAGTTGTGTTTATAGTAAGAGGTTGTCTTCGTCTATTTGGTAGACGAGTTGCCGTTGGATTAGGTATGTCAAGGTTAGCAACATCAGATGCATCAAGATTAGTAGCATTATCATCATCAGAGGCATCAAGATGTATCAGGATTGGTAGCATTACTATCGCAAAGCAGGCTGCAAAGAGAGAACGTCGCCATCTTCAGATGTGTTGTGAGCTGGAAGTGGTGTGTCTGTGTTATTCCTGTATAAGTCGGACATGTCTGCACTTATATCAATCTCGTAGTCATCATCCCTTACGTTCAATAGAGAAGTTTTGATTTTATCTTCAACATCGATGTAAGCTTTCTTTTCAATTTCCATTTGTTTTGATTTTTTGATATTTTTGATTATTGTCGACTATTAATTGGTGTTCGGGTGTTAGTTTTTTCAAAATTAAAATCAAAATTAAAATCAGAATAGAATCAATTCACAGACGGAATGCCACCCTTTTAATCCGTCCAACAACCGTACTGGAACCTTCAAGTCTCATGATATGTACTCACAGCACCTTGAAGTACATATTATACGGGAAATACAACCTACGAAACAGCCTGATCCATCGTTTCAAAGGGATTTCATATATCTCAAATGTCTCCAATTACACACTCAGATTCGATCCTTTTCGCATGGGAATACCTCAGTATACCCCTCCCATCAACTCTCTATTACTCTCTCTAATATTGGGACCCAGCACCTACCCATCTGCCTGAAATATCACCCCTAACCTAGATCCCTGAAACCCTACTAATTTTCTCAAATGTAGAACCAATTCGCGGAAATCACCATCATTTCCAAAAAAACATCGGTCCCAGTTTTTAGGAGCCTGTGAGTGACCCCTCTGTCAAATAGCATAACCTTTCCTAATACAGACAGAAAACACCCAGGCGAATAGTTAGGTAGTACATATATCTAAGGCTGAAACACTCAGAACCTTCAGCTAAATAGTCCGTTAGTTAAAGAATAAGAAATATATAGAGAACGATATTAATTTTCATTTTAAAATATATTCAACCGTTAGAGCAAAGTTTTTTTAACTTATTAGACAATTTGCGGTGTCTCTCTCATACTACCAGGCCACAAATTAAACAGTAAAACATTTATGAGATTGTATGTACAGGTTTTATCAATTATTTAGTAAGAGTATCTAAAGTTTGTGTTCTCTATATCAGTCAGATCTTTGAATTCATAATTGACTGGTGGTAGGCCTTCTTGGGTCTTATCTCTCTTTTCATTCTCCCAATTCGATATGAGACCAACCCAACTAAACCAGCTAATGGAATACATACCACTGAAGTAGCAATCAATGTGATCTTAGCGGATCTATATTCTGGTGCTTCATTGGCACGAAACAATGAGGCCCGATCAGTGATCCCATAGAGAATGCTACCATTGTTAAAGCGTTACGGGCAAGTTTCTTGGTGTGACCTGCAGTGTTTGCACTGTTCCAAGAGTATAACAATGCGATAACACCTGTGGAACCCATGTTTATTGAAATCAGCGTCAAGAAGAACAACACCCATGTATGTTTATCTTCGAAGAATAATTCCTTCGACTGCTCTGTCTTAAAGTGTTTGTTTTCTGTTCCTGTTTGGTTGACTCTAATATGTTCAAGAACCATAAGCTTCTCCTCATTTGTCAGAAATTTAGCGGTAGTTGGACTGTTTGGCGTTTGGCAACAAGAAATAGGTTATTATGCCGAATCCAATAGTAATTAAGCCCATCACAAGGAAGAAAATTTGCCATGATTGGAAATAGTCATTTTGAGCATGCTGGAAAGCAAAAGACGTCAAACTACCAAGAATTGTTGATACACCAGCGCATGCTGTCCAGATACCTGTTCATTGCAAGTTTTCATTTCTGTTCCAGTACATAGAGGAAATGACAATGAAACCAGGGGATAAGACTCAAAAACACCCAGCAGCGTTCTCACAATCATCAAACTGGCATATGTGTGACAAAGCTGCGTGACAAGCAACCACTATCCCCCATGCAACAATACAGAATGATAGAAACTTCCCCGTTGGTAACACCTGCAACAGATACGAATTTACGGCAAAAATGTAGGCTGCGTAGAACATGGTTCCTAGATTAGCAAACTCATTTCCAACCAAGTTTTTCTTTGTACCCATAACACCAGCATAGTTTACAAGATTTTTGTCTAAGAATTGCAAAAAATACGCACCACACATAACAAACATTATTCTTGAGTCAATCTTTCTTGAGAGCTCTTTAGGAAACGTCGTATAATCCTCGTCTCCTAGCTGAAGATTTGTCTGTTTAAGAAAGTAAATGGCCTCATCGGGATCAGACTCTGCCAAAGTTGTTGATTCAGAGCTTAGCCCATTTTCGTCATATTTTTTAAACTGCTCTTTTATGTGAGGTCTGTAATTCTATTCAAAGAATCCAATTCCAAAACTATTTTCGATCTATTCCAATATATACAGTACATGCAACCTTAGTAAAAGTACCAAATCTATGAAGTAGTTGCTTCCTGGAGGTTGCTATGGATCTGAATAAGAGCCTGGTTTCCAACAAGAACTCGAACGTTCCATATTCGTCCACTATTTCAAAAGTTCTTGGTTTTATAGGCTGATATAACATTTGCAAGTACAATAACTATAAGTTGGTGAACATCTCATACACGGATGAGAATCTCAAACCACAGATAGGGTGCCAAAGTCCATATACTATTGAAGAAAGGTTTTAACTTCGACTCAAATGCCTAGCCTACTGTTTGATTAATTAAAAGTAGAGTCCCAATTCTCCCCGAAAATCATCTCGGTGTGGCCCTGGGGGTATTAGTATGTCTATGTTCTTAGTCACATATATCACCTAGATTCTTTCCAGCCCTTCAATGCCCAATGGATATCCAAGGTCGAAAGAGAAATAAGGCTTTGTAGAGTCGATTTTTCTCAGTTTCTCATATTTCTTGTTATCGTTGACTGCCCAATTGGGAAACAAAAATGATGGCCAACTCACAGAGGATCAATAGCCGTTTAGAAAAGAGCCTCTCAGTTGGACTCATATTCATCCATTAATTTCAATAAAATCAAACTGGCACCACCACCGATTTGATACATTTGTTGCGAAGATTAAACTAATTATTTCCTGTGTAAATAGACATGAAGTAAGTTGATATTAGTTGATATCCTTTAGTGGAAATACCTAAAAGTAAAGACAAAGTGGATAAGAAACGGAACTCGATATTTCAAGATTTCCCTTTCAGCTACACGAATTAATACAAGCAAACCATATCATTTTCATTAGCAAGAGTTCTGCATAGCTAGTTTATACTCCAACACATCTTCCAGTTTATCCCGTTCGGTTCTTTTATTATAAGCAAATTCTCATTAGCAAGAGTTCCCAACACATCTTCCAGTTTTTCCCATTCGGTTCTTTTACAAGTAAACCATATCACTCTCATTACCGGCCTTCCGGCTAATACAATTTCTCCTTCAACACCTTTTCTAATTCTTCCGATTCACCAGTCTCATCAAGTTTGCTGTTCTTAGGGCTCGCGTTCGGTATAATAACTGAATGACCAAAATCGATAAATTTAACAGTCGGTGAGTTATCTTGCCCGCTTCCTCTTACAATGAGTACGTTATCTCTTTTGATATCACCATGTAGTATTCGCGCTTCATGAAGCTTTTTCAATTTAGCCTTACCATCCTCCAACAACTGTTTCTTGTTCTCGTCGTCCAGTGAAGAAATCTCACTTTCCGGTATCTCTGTAAGTTTCTCTAGAAGGAAAAACGGGCCTTGCTGGTTTAAAATCTCATCATCAACGTCTTTCTTTGCTTTCTTTGCTGTGTGAACACTTTCATTTGTGTCAACACTTTCATTTGAATTCATCGTTTTAGTAAAACTGTATACAGCATCTGGTGAGTCTTTAGCTGTTTTCTCCTCAAGGTCTTTGTTATTCAAAAATCCAAACAGCTCAAAGCGAGGTGCTACTTCACTTATCCCCTTTTCTACAATTTTGGAGTAGACATACACCTCCTTCAAAAAACATTCGCATACCACAGATTGGAGATTCTTATAATACCCTGTGTTAATCTCATCAGGAGCATCTGGGATTGGTGGTAAAGGCGCATCCTCCTCATTAAATGGCCTAATTTTCACTGGGTCATATAGTTTTAAAATATACTCTTTTGGTGATGGCTTTTTTGTTACGACAAAGGTTGATGCAACATCTTCATACCAATTTTCACCCTTTAATATTTTGATTAAAAAAAATTCATCAGTTTGGACTAGCTCTGGGGTCTTAATTTCTCTTCCCCTTCCATCAATAATACTGACGTTATGATGTTCCTGGGGCCAGAAGTCTTTGATCCTACCAATAATGGATGAGAGTATTTCATTTTCTTTATCGCTAAGGTTCGTCTCCTTCGAAATCTTCAAACGTATAAGCAAAATCCTCTTTGAAATTTCATACCGTTTAAGATCCCTCGAAAGCTTCTCAGGAGGAGCCAAATATGTCCAAATAGCTGAATATAGGCTCATATTCGCCCAGCTGCCTTTGCTGAATCTTCTAACACAGTTGAAAAACTCATTACCGTTTGATACTAGCTTTTGAAACTTCACCAATTCATTACAGGTTAAAAGAGACAAGAAAAGACCAATGGGTTTTTCTCGTGCATCAATACGGAAAAACTCACATTTGCTATAATCTGCTTTAAACTCTTTTCTGCTGTTAAAAACTTCATCCAGTGGGAAAACGAGGACAAAGAATTCGTTGAAATTGCTGATGATGACGATGGGTGATAATGAGAGCTGGGCATATGTGATAGCTTGGTTCAAAACATTAAATAAAGTGGCAGGTATGACGTCAAGTGTGGGATTTCTGAAATACTCTAGTAAATCAGTGACCAGTGATTCGTACAATTTAAACTCCATAAGTATCGGGCTGAACGTCACCGGAACGTTGTCCACTGTGAAATTGGATGTAATCTTAATATCAGACTTCACTGACGACAATTGTTCCTCTTCATAAACAAGTGCATTCTCCACTGGAAATGTACCTGGCTGGTATGCTGGTCGTGGGACCATTCCGGATACATTTGTTTCACGTAGCCATGAAATTGATATATCCTTCAGTAAGCGAGATCTAGGGCTGCGTTGCAGCTGAGGCTCAATTTGAGTGAGCAGCAGTCCATGTATGTTTTTAAAGGTAAATTCATCTCGTAATCTAGTTGTAGATTTCTCCTCAGTGTTGCCTGTTTCTTTGCTTTCTGTTACCGGAAGGACTAGAGTTGAGTTGATACTAACAGGAGCCAAAAAGGAGCGTAAAAGCTCGATCAAACAATCATCATTGCATTGTTTCTCATCCATTTCCGTCGCATTTTGGAAATATTTGTCGAAAAACAAACTCTTATCTTTGTGTAATGTGTTGGAATAGAAGTTCTGTGTCTTCGTTAGCACGTCTTTTAACGAGACCTTTTCGACAAGCCTGTTCATATAAATTTGGGCGCACACTAGTTGAAGCAGAAAATTTTCCAATCCCCTTATATAGCCACGTTTCAAGTCAAGTAAACCAAAGTTTGCTTCCTTAGATAATTTCTCTATCGCTTCCTCTGTTAAATCTTTGTCTAGTATGATTTCCCAACGACGCGGATCGATAGCAACTTTATAGTGAAATGGCTTAAATAGAACATCGAGGCTGACAACGTTGTGGTACTCCTTCTCTAATTCACCCATATCACGGCACTCTTCGTTGTACTTCTCTGTGAACCCTTTAACCTCTTTCTTGAACTCATTAGGATCCCCCCAGGATAGGTTAAGATACCTCTCCAGGTTGGCCTTTTCGATGGTGATAGTTTTCGTCCTCTCTTTAGAGAAGTCATCTAGTGTATTCTGTTCATAAAGCACTGGCATGATTCATGTCCTGGTTTGAAGTAAGTCTTGAATAGTTCATATGTATTGCCACCTTGTAGAGATGGGACGGTTCCCTAAAATTCCGCGACCCGTCCCGCGGGTGAGGGTTTATGCGGGTTCGCGGGTACTTTTTGGAAAGGGAACCGTGGACCCGCAGAGATTACCCAATTGGGAGTATTTCCCAATTAGTCTATTTATCTAAATTACCTAATTGGGAGTGTTTCCTAATTAGTTTATTTATCTTTATTTTTATTTTCTTCTAATACTTCTCTTACCTAACAGTAGAAAAAGAAATTGTATATTTCACGTGATCTATCACATGACTAAAAAGACACGCGGGACTGCGGGTCTTTTACCAAGGTCCCGCGGTCCAAGACCCTAGGGTCACGGTCCTGGATTTTTAGGGATCCGTCCCATCTCTACCACCTTGGTGGTGCAGTTCTAATTATCACTCTTTTTGATGGTTATATTACATTAGCCTTTGAAATTGAATGAATAATCATTAGTGAGTTATTACATTCTTTGGAATAACCCTAATGAATCTCACGTGATGTATTCACATGATGTATTGTAATGTTTTACCAACTTCTGTATAACCCTATATGAAGAAGTCCGTTGTGTGGCTACTATGAAAAGACTCAAGCACAGGCAATGATATAAATATCATTGTAGTTTATATAAGTCGAACGTTTTATTATCTAAATATTATCCAAATAAAATTTATCCAAATAATTGAGATCGTTCATCTCTGTTATACAATAACTCATTTTCACATAAATATCGATACAAATTTATGTATCGAATCGATACGATACTATCGATACATATAATTTTATCTAATAAATGGTTATCTTGTATTAATAAAATGGTATATGCGGCAGGCCAAACATTCCCTTTACAACTACACTTTATCTGTAAAAGTTAAAATTTTGTAAAATGGCCGCGTGGTCTAGTGGTATGATACTCGCTTTGGGCGAAGATAAGCAAAACTTGTCTAAATTACCATAAAGCATGCGAGTGGTCCAGGGTTCAATTCCCTGCTCGGCCCATTTTTTTGCGTATTTAAGATTTACCTATATACTTTGGTGTAATCAGGCTTCCCTTCCAGTATCTTTCTTTTCGATGCAGGAACTCTTCAGATTCTTGATAACCTTTTATTCGTCTGGTAATTGGTGTATCCATTGTGGTTCTGTTGTTGAGAAATCTTGTTGCTACTGCTATTCAATGAAGATAATGCTTCTATGATTGAATTGGCGATACCCTCTGGATACCATACACGCACGAACCACATTGACACCCTCTACAGTTTCATCAGGGAACATATGAGTAACATCATCCCCAGGTAAAATGCTGTCTGTAATTACCACCACCGTATTAGCTTCCAATAACTAGACCCACTAAAAACGGTAATATTAGTAATAATTCTGTTCATAATTGAATCAAATTTGCGCCAGACTCAAATGACTTGAATTGACTCTAAATAACCATTGGACAGCTCATAATATAGGTCTAGCCCGACGAGTCACTTTATTCTCATATGATATACTAAAATTGAAGGTAGATGGACCAACAAAACTACCCTTCGCTACTCTTACCAGTGTAGTGGGTTTTCTCGGGTAGACCTCTCTATTGAATAGCCTTCTTACGCAGTTCACTCAATCGAACGGATGTAGCATATTTCTTCTTCATAGTTTCCAATAGTTTCCAATAGTCATTTCTCCTTGTCTTTACTTTCTTGTGCTTCTTGTGTCAAAATTACGCAAACCACGAAAACCAAAAGAGGTAAGGAGAAGGAAATGGAAAACACACCTTTACAAATTACAAATTACAAAGGCAAAGACAAAGATCAATTCCACAATATCGGAACAACTAAAGCACTTTCTCTTTCACTCCGTCAGCTCAAGTAATGTCGGATCTCGCACCGGCTGAACAGGAGCTTCTGAACCAGTTCCAGATCATCACCAACTTCAAAGAGGAGGACTACGACAAGGTGGTGAAGCTGCTGAAGAACAACTATTGGAACCTCGAAATTGGAATATCCAAGTACTTCGATGGCCACTTAGACGAAGAGGCACAGAGGGAAGAGCCAATCAACGAGACGAACAGTCCCATCCACAGACCACAAGCACCAGCACCAGCACCTTTTGTGGACCACGATCATTTCAACCCGTTCAATGTGGCGAACAACATAAACAACTCACTGTTCAAACAACTTCCAATTGTCAAGCCAATCTCCAACAAATGGCGCTCACAGCCCGGTCTGCATCACAATGAGAAGCAGACTCACGGACTGACAGAGAACCCGTTGATCTTCTTGCTGCTTATCATCCCAAGAGCGCTCACTTTCATCCTCAGTACGATAACAAATCTGTTCCTATACCTATTCCCCAGCTCACCAAACTCGTTACCAGACGCCCCTAGGCTCATCCACTTCAACCCGACAGAGCATATCGAAGCAGTGACGAAAGATAAGTCCACCTTGAACATATTCGAAGGTGAATTTAATGATTGTTTCAATATCACCAAGCTGGAGAATAAATACCTGTTATTGATCTTGATAGGGAATAACGAACTATCGAACGCTTTCATAAAAAAGGTATTGAATAATCCACAAGTTGTCGAATTCTTTAATTCACGAGATGATATAACGATATTCTTAGGGAACGTCAATGAGTTCCAATCTTTTGAAATTGCGAAGACCCTTAAACTAAGATCGATAGTTCCATCTGCTTTCTTGATTGCAAATGTTTCAAACGGTCCTTCTGGTGTTTCATCAATGTCCATACTGACAAAAGTCCCAATCAGAAACCATAGCACTTTCATATCCAAGATAACGAATACTGTTGAGTTATATAATCCGGAAATCATAACGAAAAAATTGGAACAAGAAGAATTGGAATACTCGAGAAAACTAAGAGAGTTACAAGATAAAGCATATGAGGATTCTTTGAATTTGGATAAACAGAAACAAGAAGTTAAAAAGAATGAAGAGAATTTAAAAGAGATGAAGTTGAAGCATGAGCAATTCGTCAAACAAAACAAGTTCAGATTCTACTCATCAATCTTGAAGAAACATGAACAGCTGAATGATGAAGATGTTCAAACTAAAATACGGTTCAAATTACCAAATGGGAAATTCATTACACAAAAATTTAATAAATCATCAACGATCTTTGATATTTATTCCTTCATTGACTTACAGATCCATTTATCTTCATTAACAGAAGAACAATCGAACGAATTGCATTCAAACACAGATCATGATGTTCATGAGGATTACAACCATTACTTCAACTTTGAATTGATCTCTCCATTCCCAAGACTGATCATAAATAAAAAAATGAAAGATAAAGAACTTAGTGAGATTAAAGATTTATGGCCAAATGGGAATTTATTAGTTGAATTCGATGAAGAAGATGAAAAGGAGGAATTCGAAGCAGAAACACTATAATAGATGACTTCTCTTTATGCAGATGTTATGTAGTTTATGATCTACGTTCCTCAATGCTTAAATGCAATTTAAATACATTACTATGATATGAAATGGGGTTTAGTCTCCAAACGATTATGCTAAATTTATCTCCTTTATAGTTCCACTGGTATTTTAACCTCGATCTTATCGATTTCCTCCTTCGCTTCTATCCAACTGTTAAGATTATCCTTCAACCAAATCAATACACTGTTGGAATAATCCCTCATGATTTCCTTCCATTTATGATTATACTCCTTCAATAAACTTTCGATATTATGCTTTATGGATTCATTAATCTCTTCAATGTCTTTCAAGACCACTTTCAAACAATCATTCAACTTCACCATTTCTTTCTCAAGTTTCTCCATCTCCAAATTTCTTTCATAATCATTCATCTCACTAATATCATTCTGTTGTTTATTACTGATCAATCTTTGCCAAGGTGATATATTTTTGATGCTTTCACCATTCTCCAATCTTTTCACTGCTGCTGCGATGGTAGGACTTTGTTCGGCGTTTCTTTTCAAGATTTCTTCTAGCCTCATAGCTTGTTCTTTAACGTTCTTTAGACTATTCAATCTTATTTCTCTTCTCTTAATGGTAGCATCGATGATGAATAATTGAACGCATTTTAATCTTCTAAACCACAAGATGTTCAAAACCTCATCCGAATTATTCGAGATATCAATTATAGGTTCTTCTAATATCGTCAAGATCTTAAAATTAAAAGCTTCAGAGTTCAAATAGTTGATATCAATGGCCTGACCAGTTTTCTCTATAGCGATCGCTAGCTCCATTAGTCTATCCTCAAGACTGAAAGCATTATAATAAGCACCCAGTTCTCCAAGATCCTTTATCAGACCTTTGAAATGACGTTTTTGTCGTTTTACATTTTTGATCATGCTTGTTGTGTGATTTCTATAAGCTTTGAAAATCTGTTCATATTCTTGAAACTCTTTATCGATAGCCTTATCTGAATCCCTAGGTTTATAATTGTTTATAGATGACGATTGTGGGACTGGTAGAAGTAGATGCAATGGACTTGGTTTGGTAGGATTTAATGGTGGTGCTAATAGATTGTTCTGTGGTAAGATAGAAACTGGTGGTGTGGCTAATACTTCGGCCCATTGAACATCTGGTGTTAAGAATTGTTGAAATATGAAAGAGTTAGCAATCTCATCGATTGATAGACACTTCTGTAGGAATATTGAGAGGAGTCTTTTCCTCTTTTCGATAACTTTCAAGTCATTTTTCACATTCAGAGGATTTATGAAATATTTAACTATTGAATGCTTCTCTGGTATAGAAGGAGTAATTAATGTCGGGAACAGTTTTTTCAAATTTGATCTGAGAGAATCAAACTCTGAATACCTTCTCTTAATCTCAACCCCATTATAAAGAATCGTATAACCAATGACTCTATTTCCTTTGAAATCACGCATATGACCAGCATCTGTGATATAAATATTATGATAAGTGGGAATGGCATATTCCTGCGCTTCCCGCTGATGCTGCTCCTCCACCTCTTCCTCTTCTTCAAAATCATTACTTGAGTCAGCGCCACCGGAATGCCCGTCAAATGTTTCATGCTCCCTCTCCTCCTGTATCTGATGATTGTTCATAAACCCATCTGCAGTGGTGAACCCATTATAATAACTATTGCTCGTAAATCCATCGTTCAAGCCTGAAATCCCACTGGCGAAAAGATGGGATGTGCCAGAAAACGGATTGTTGTCCTCGTCACTGAAATCCATCCTTCAACAAGGGACCCTTTGGACCATACGAACACAGCTATTCAAATATCAGTTTCGTCACTCTTTTTTTGTAAATAAAGGCAGTTCCGTCGTGCTTTTGCTGGGTTTATCTTATTCGCGAATAGACACGGTTCGCGATTTACAGGAGAGGAGAAAGGAGAGGTAGGAAAATGGACTAATCTCTCTATAAAAAATTTCTTTTTTAACTAAAAAGAAATATCGGGCGCCCTTTATCGCGTAGCGCAGCGGAGCAGACGCCGGCATCTTGCGAGCGCAGCGAGCTCCGGGGGCCAGCCGGCGGGGCGCCCGACACGGGGTGGTGGCGGGCCTTTTCCTGACCATGGT
>JAKTUE010000111.1:0-11482 GCA_030556525.1 Wickerhamomyces quercuum
ATCTCACCCAGTACTTCTTGTTTGCAATGTACATCTCTGGTATTGTGTCATGGGGTGGTCTTGCAGCATGGAATATTCCTGAAGGATTCCAATGGCTTTGCTTTTTCTTTTACGACATTGTCTCAGCATGTGGATAATCTATTATCTTTAGTTGGGTCAACAAAAATATGGCGTATGATGATATGAAGAGGAATTTTCTCGTCATGTGTACCAATCTGGTCAGTTGCATCTTCACTGCTTGGATCTCTTTGATTGTGTTTAACCAAGATGTCGCGCCAAGGTTCCACAAAGGTTACGTGTTCGTCAGCTCTATTGCTGGATTAGGATTGATTTTGACAGCTGTTTCTTGGTATTTGATAGCCAAGGATGATCTAAAGTATTTCAAAGAACATGGACATAAGAGAGAAAAACCATAGGGTCCAATCTAAAAATTCCTTTGTGAAGTGCTAATTGTGCTTCTTTCTGAGCAATAAAGGATGTAGGTTGGTTTATTCTGAGTACTGTTGTTATTGTGAAGCGTTCAGGATTCTAAGACGTCATACTGGTTTTTCAAGCGTTTTGGAAGGTGGAGGTGGTCCGGGTGATATGAGCTTTAACTCCTATTCGATGGCATTATAGAGAGTTCTCAACAGAAATGCTGGAATATTCAAAGGTATTTGATGGTGGAACATGAATCATATCATCAGGGTGTGAAGAACGAGAAGTGCTTTGGTTCTAAAACTGATTTGAGCGATGTTGATTATCTCAATTTAATGAAGGCTCCTTCCTAAAAGCCCTTTTTTGTTTTTGTTTTTGTTTTTCAGAATTTTGCGCCATTTTCGTGATTTCTTTTTTGCTTTTTAGTCCTTTTGGCTCTTTTTCGCCAATTTTCGTGTTTTCGCTCTTTCCTTCTTTGTACTTTTTCGCTACTTTTCGTAAATTTTCGTAACTTTTCGTTCTGCTTCATATTGAAATCTCACAAATCTTTGCACTTGATAAAGTAATTAAATTCCCAACCACTTCTAATTTATACAGCATGTTGAGAATCTACTCAACTTTCTAATGGACCAATAATACATCCTAAATTTATAAATGTGTAATTAATATAATCTCAAAAAACTTACTCTTGATTTTCAATTTTTGAAATTATGTTACTAAAATTTGAATAAGCTCTTATTATCAGATATTATTTCTTCCTAATTATTTAAACCGAATAACTGAGCGTTTGAAGGCACAGCTTTAAAGCTCGTTAAATTAAAACTAAGAAGAGAACTGCTGATTTTATTAGAGTAGTCTTTATTTGATATGGAACTATATTTCCGGGTAATGTTCCGAGTCGGGAAAAAAAGTTAAACATCAACAAGAAATTGGAGGAATTGAGGAATACATGAAACTGTACCCACTGCTTCGACGCCTAAAAGCTGTGTACTTCAACATTTTTATGTTAGTTACTTGGGACCACAGTAAACAGAATACAGACAAATAAAGCTTCGAATATTACCTGCAAGAGAGGCAACAAAGACTAAGACCATACATGTTGGTAATCAGTAGAAAGTTTAAGGGCCTGGCGTTTCCTTCAATCACTTGAAGATTCAATGGTTTCAGGGAATGGATTACAGCATGATGACGCAGTTAATTCCCACAAAATCATCTTAATCAAATTCACTGATCGCCGATATTCCTGCACTTTTATGTGAACACTTTTGAAAGAATAACAGACACATCTATCAGTCCTGTCAGAGAAGCTAAGATATTATAGGAGAATGAAGAATTGTTAACATGTGTACCTAATAGCCAATATTTACTGATGAGAGACCAATTTGCTCAAAAGTTGGTTGTGCGATCTTGTGACTGGTAATCAACATGAACGTGACATTCTACCATAGTAATTGATTGGAGAACCATTTAAGTGCTCACAAACCAGAGTGTCTAGGCCATTTTCAATTAGACCGTTCTATCAAGAACCATTAATAGCCAGAACTAAAGGTATGGGATTGATCTTTCTTTGATTCTCTAGACATACTGGACCTCCGGCCTACAGCAACAGTTGAGATGAGATTTAATTATGGGAATATTTGGTAGCTTTGACTTGGTGCACCCACTTTTGTTGCTTTTCATGCTGTTGGAAGCACCAAGGTTTTCTCTAAATTCTTCTCCTGTTCTGCACGCAGTCCTCCAAAGAATAGATAATGAAATCAATCACAAAACAAAGTTATTGCTACATCTACTACTGCTGCTTCTCTAGTCGCTGAATAATTCTGTTTACTCCGTATTGTTCAGGTAACTTACGCACCGTCCGCGAGCTGTGAGGTTGTTTTCACACCTAGTGAAGCAGCTATTTTCAACAACCTCGTCGCCGTTTTAATTCGTTTCCCTCATATTGTTGACGGTGGTATTTTGTTTTATTATCACCTAGTTCACACAAAATTCTCATCTATTCCACCCTTGGTTTTAGTGCTACCCATATTTTTGAAGGTCCATGCAACACAGTTTTGTCGGAGCAATGAACGAACTGGATCAATAACCAGCACACCCATTATTTTCTTGTGAGAGTGCTGCCACCGCTGAAACTCTGGAACTGTTCCAACGCTTGTACTTTACATAGCTTTATATGGTGAGGGTGATGGAAATTCTAAAGCTGTATAATCCGTGCCACTAGTTAACTACAAATTTTGATGGTAAGTTCTCAACTGGTACATCTCCTATAGCCGAAACATTCCTTAACCACATATGCCACGAGTTACATGTGTAATGTTCTACTGCCATTGTGACATTCAAATCATGATGACGGCCAATGCGCCAATGTGTCACTGTAACAACCTCGATCCCCATTAACAGATCATGTCATCTACTACTATCCAGTTGGTAATCATAGTGTAACTCAAACTGATACTGCTTCATCTCACTATCAACAAATGAAGGGGGTGACCTTGATACTGATAAGACCACTCTCCGTGAACTGTGCCAAGTCCATACACCACAGATCACACTACTCTTCTGTATCTTTTGCTATTCTTTCCGATCGCTGATCTAAAAGGGTGACTACACTCTGTCATCACCACTATCCCATTTATAACAGGTTCTTCACAAGCTCGATTCATTAGCTAAACTACTACCACATCTTTGAGTACACTCCTGTTACCAAAATTTTCATGACATGTGGTATCAAAACATGTTCAACGTCTGCGATAACTACTACAACTATTAATCCATGCTATTTATTGACTGGTACAGACAGTGCTTCAGACAGTGCTATTAGCCCAGTTTCTACCCGGGTTTGGGACTGCTCTTTCACCACTCTCCTGGGCCACTATCTCATGCTATCACATGTGCTCCAGTGTGTCTATTGGTTGGTTTATGCTATGAAAGTTAAATCTCCCTTAAAGTTTTTTCAATGGCTGAGAATTCCGTTATTCTTCTGGTTTACTTAGAGAGCTTTAGAAAATTAATGGATTATCCTTCAATTTGGGAACATTGAATTATGTTTATCAGAATATTACATGAATACTAACCACATCTTGGGAAGGGTTTTCATTGTAGTTTTGTTCCACTTTTTGTTGCAGAAAGGCAGTAAAGTAAACTTATGGCCACCTTCAAACAGTTTTCACAGGATCTTGTCCCGAGAAAGTATAGGCTCAATCAAATCAATATGTCCATATTTTATTGACGTGGCTGCTCAAGGATGAGTTAAATTTAAGGTTTCATTCTTCTTTCTTAATAGAGCTCAAAAGAAAATCAACTGAACAGACACTATGATAAATGTCGAGGGTGTTCCATAGCAGCACCGTACCGATTAATTTATGATAATGCATATGACTTGAAGCGAGATAATCCTCAGAGAACGGAATTAGTATTGATCATCACCCTTCCTATCACAGGAGGAGAAAGCAAATTACTCAACAGAGCAATAGCAGATGTTCTTCACCATAACTTTTCGTTTATTGTCTTTGTAGATTCACTTTGACTATTATAGACCGTCCTAATGAATTTGTAAAAGGAAGAGAGCTCAAAATCTACCAAAAATAGATGGCACTCAAGGGGAATGGAACATAAACTGAGTGCAGGTAACTGTTTAGCAAAGACAGCTAGGTAAATGTGTTCGTGAGCCCTCATCTTCTATTCATAATGATGGCCAAACCTGTTCTTAACCAATAAAGAACAATTTATTCACTAATAAGACTGCCTCTGATCTGAACGCAAAAACTTTCAGCCAAAGCTTTAAGCATTTGCTAATGCAACCTCTCAAGTTATATAGCTTGCTAGGACAGGGATGGTAGGTATGAGAAAGTAATGGGATCAAACATAGCTAACTATCATTTAGTTGTACCTGATATTGCACGAGCAAGGTGGTGGTGGTGTTGTCATGTTCTTCGAGTAAGCAGTTTGGGGTATGAAAAGGCGAGAAAACAGTTCTATCAGTGGTATCCCACTGCGACAGTATATTGAAGACTAAAGGAGCAGTTCAACATCGTTTTCGTTGGAAGATTTGTTGTGCTTCACTTTGTTGTGCTTCACTTTGTTTTGATTTTTGATGTCGAGAAAAAAAAATCTCAAATTTCAAAAAGAATCAAAAGGAGTGCTTGAAGTTGTGAAGATGGAACTCCCATTGAGAGAAATCATAAATGGGACTTCAATAGTACGAGCTGGAGATGTGAATCTACGGATTGACTGATAGAAACAAAGAAACGCTGCTGAGCTCTATACAGAATCATATATTAATGCTGCCATTGTCAAAGCGATCCTTAGCCCATTTAACTTCGGAACTATCGTGCTGATCTTCCTCAAGCGAAGGGATGGCTGACTGGTTCCTTCAATTAGTGTGCCAGTTAATTATGTTATTCTATGTTTGAATAAGAATTAATGTCAGTTACTGCACTGCTTTGAAACAGTTATCATGTCCTCTGCGGATCAGTTTAGCATGACAATACCATTCTAGCATCCATTCTGCATCGCATTTGAACAAATCTTCATTGATTAACTGGTATCAAAGAACATAAACATAATACACAGTAGGATAGATTCTCCAAGAATGTTGTTAGAACCATAAAGCGATTTGGGCAGCTCAGAAGAGGACTAAGCACAATTTAAGCTGTGTGTGATTTAAGATAACTCTTAAGGTAAGAGGATGATTGCCCCACTGCTAATTTACAATCACACCTCTTTTTTGACGTCCAAACAGAGAATAGTCCTATAGTTGTAATGGTTGGTTTAATCCCTATACAAGAGGAGTATTTTAGAACCTTTAGTTAGTTCAATGAACACAGGTGAACGATCGTGATATACTTGGCGTCGATTCTACTGTTGAGTAGCTCAATCTGATTGTCCTTAATTGATTTTGTTCGACTACGATTTGTGTTCGCTGGTTGAACTGCTTGTTTCCCTCTTTAATACATTGTTTACCTTAAGAACTCATATACCATTAGGTTAGGGAGCAAACCACTCGCTTTATGAAAACGAAAATAGCTGAAAAAGTTGTGTACATGATCTAAATAGGGAACAGATGACACACAGAAGAAGGAGAACAACATAGATGATATAATATTACAGTTCGGCTCATCAATACTGCTGATTGATATCGCTTCAGCTAGTGGGGCACCTCCAATAAAAGTTTCGTTTCTGATCAACAAATATAAAGTTAAAACAACTGATAAAATAGAACCATGAACTACCTGTAAGATGAAATGAAAACAGGAACTTTTTTGAGGTTTACCTTGCCTCATCCTTACCTCTTTTGAAGATCCGTAGTATAAGGACGAGCTCAAACAACTTTAACGTTACTAAAAGGTTTCTTCACGTGGTTATTTTCGAAGCTACCCATCCACTGACAAACAGAGGAGAATCAACAATTCTTGTAGAACCTTGAAATGGTTCTCATGTGATCGAATTTGGCTTATCTCCCTCCTAAGGCTGCGAACGGTTTGGAAAGTATGTGATTAAGTTTTAGCTTAATACTCATCATCAGTCGACTGGCAACTATGATTAAGTTCACTTGGTGTCTTCTCTTGGGCCAATAATGTGCTTGATCGAGTCTCATCAACCTTTGATCGTTTGGTAAAACCTTTATTTCATCCAATTCTCTTATCCGTGTTTCACAATTCTCCAGAGGTAAAAGTTGTTGAGCAGATTAATTACCAGTTTAAGGTTAATCAGATGGGGCTAATTTTTAGTCGACCTTTCCCATAGAAAAGCACAATAGTGAAATCATAGCCATCTCCATCAATGAATTCATAGGTGGAGTTTAGGTTCAAGTCAGATTGTTTGTAGCATTTTCTTTTCTTTTAAGATCCTCGTCATTGTCAAAAACAGCACTTTTAGATCAACCCAAAAGGTTTTTAAGGCAGCTTAGCCAACGCACTGTGACTGAAATTTTCTGGAAAAGAAAGAGAAGTGAAAGATGAAATTGGCAACTCATGTAGTCGTTTTCATTTTCAACAGTAGATGTCAGATTCAGAGGAAACAAAAAAGTCAGCTGAATCAACTACCTCTCTCTATGTCTAAGAGGTCAACCCGAAGTGTAGCATCTTCTTTTATATCATTCAGTAACTTTCTGCTCTAGCTAACGTTGTCAAAGGCCAGAGAGCCTCTATAATGCAACAACTTGAGTGTACAATCTAGTATTTAGCAACGTGGCTTTCTAAAAAGTTGACGCAGTTATCACAATTGCCAGTTTGAAGCTGAGTATTGGCAACTTGTTTGATGATGAGTGGCATTTTATAATGCGTTAGGTTTCAGGAAAACATTACGAAGACCGCATTTAGTGAAATACCCAACGATTTTGATGTTGGTTGGTCTCCTCGCTCAAGGGTTGCTTAAGGGTCTATGAGCGGCCAGCTATCAAAACACTTCTTAATTATTCAAATATGTCTATTAGGATTGATTGATCATTGTAGATTCAAAAAACTCCCGTATCTAGGGTAAATGATAGCACTCACGTCTGGGATAGCCATGAGATCACATAGCTCATTAGTTGACCATTATAAGACGCCTGAGGGAGCAAATTGCATTTTTGCATCTTTTATCTAATCACAGAAAAGGTAAAGCATTCTGATAACTGCATGTTTAGCAGCAAAGTTATGTGTAGCTAGTACCAACAGTGAAAATCTGTAAAAATCCATCTGTTACCAAAGCACAGTCTCTTGTGATTCAGAAGAAGCCATATGAACAAATTTTTATAAATAATTGAGTGAACGATAATAACTGGAGTGTGTTGCCAGATTTAGAACCATCCCAACTTGATATACCAAATGATCACACCCCAGCAGAACCAACGGAGAAAAGGGGTGCCATACCTCAGCTGTGATGAAACACTCATTAGCTTCATTGCAAATCATGGTTAGAAGAAAGTAGGATTTTGAATAATGAGCATCTCAAGAAGAGCAAGAATTCACGAGCCTGGTGTAATCATATGATTTATAGTTCTAGCTCTGCTCAAGTGTTTTGTATGATCATAAAGCTGTGGAAACTTGATAGACTCTTAAATATTTGATGCAGTGTAAGTGTGAATTTGGAGGGGCAATCATTCGCAGAGTCGTTTAGCTGTTCGTACGTCTTATGCCTTATTTTGATATGGCCATTGGGTCTCAAACTCAGCTCTGCTATTTGTCATTTACTCGATTCTTCTTTGTTTGTTTGTTTGTTTGTTTTGATTTTTCGTCGATATTTTTCTCGACATTTTTTTCGCTTGGGAAAAGTGAATAGGGCAAATAGACGGAACACAAAAGACAAAACTACAACGTGATTGAACATTGAGAGTAATTAACTAATAGATATTAATTGAGTGATAGGCCATGAATATTTATGGGTTGTAGTAGTTTCGTATAACAAGTTGAAGGAGACACACGAGTGCTTAGTATCCAATCATAGCAAAATCATTGAGTTTTTGAGGTTGTTGAAAAAAAATCTAAGCAATCAATAGGCTGACCATTTTAGTCTAATATCAAAGGAGTTTGAGAAAGTAATGTTAAGTTAAAATTTGATACAACAATAAAGCTTCAGAACTTTCGGTTTATTTGATACATGTTCCTCACTTGAACGATGACGATAAATTTGAAACAGGAAAAAAAATCCGTGAGAATAAGTGGTGACAAATACAGTTGACAAGAGGATACCGATCGAAGAAGTGAGATAACTCTAAAACGACAACCGATTTGAGTTCTATGGGAATCTTCTGTAGTCAAGTATGTAGCAGGATGAGAGCAATCGAATACATAACTTAGCGAACATGTACTTTAATGCTGCATTCTGATCAGAGACTCAGAGAATTCCTTTCAACTAGAGTGCACTTCGCAGGGACATCTGGAAGATTAGCATTGAGAGGCATACTAGAGCCTACCTCTTTCAAATAACTGACAAATCCGAACCTGAACAGTTGACTGGTAAGCTGTAGAACGGAAACAAAAACTCCTTGGAAGCTTATTAGAGCTATTCTTTACCACTGTCGAAAATTCTTAGAAAAACAAAATCAGGTAAAAGTAAGCTCAGTAGCTTGACCTTCATCGAAAATTTTTTCTTAATAATAGTTATCAGAAGCTAATACACAGAAGCTTGTTCGATCATCAACTAGCTCACACTCAATCAATGTTCTCCAGTCATTCCTTGTGGGGATAAGGTTAGTTATGGTTATCAAACGATTAAAAGAACCTGATAAATGATGTTCACCATTGGCAAAACTGGGTATCAATCACAAACATGTAGATTTGGTGTCTTCTACTAGAATCATGGTCAAAGGCAACATTGCTCTTTTCAATTTTTTCGTTATCAACAATAGGGGTGGCGCATTGAAATCCCTGAGAAGTCTGTTTTCTGAAATGGACAGAAAGGTAAAGCATGAAGCTGGTGACAAAAACGATAACTTTCCAATCGTAAAAGCAAAAATATCACTATCCAGAATAAAAATAGCCACTTGTTTTAAGTTACCTCTCTTCTTGTCAAAATAGGTCGGCTCAATAGCCCATCATCTTGCTTTTATATCATCCAGCGATTGCCAACTTAGCTGATGTTAGCATCTACCAAAAGGACCTCCGTAATGCCATTAATTTGGTTTATGCTCTGGTATTCGGCAGTTCTGACCTTTCGAATAATTAAGGACATTACACACATTTACCACTGAACATTGACAATTCCATTAATAGTGTGCTGTATTCGTAAAATCAGAGTGCAAAGACTGTGTTTAGTGAGGTCGAGAGTTTCAGTGAGCTATGCTGTTCTTTCTCAAAGAAGTTGCTCAAGGTTATCACGGGCCAGTTGCCTAAAAACATTGCTCATCCAAATATGTCAGCTCGGATTAAGTGATAAGTGTTCAACACCTTGACCGTTGTACTTAAGGTAGAAGATAGACCTATTTCTAGGGATCTGATGTTATTAACTCATTAGTGGAGAATTATAAAAACACCTGTACTTCTGTGATGGTTATGGAAAGAGTTTTTTCTGATGTATTGATCAAATGACACAGAAGGAAAAATATTGCCATAATGTGCTTGGGAGAAAAGGTGAGTATAATCCCGACAGTGAAAGTTTATAGCCACCTATTACCGAAGTCCAATGTTTTTATAATACAGAGAACATCGTTTGGATATGTTTTCGGGATGATTGAATGAATGCAACTAATTTGAGATTCATAAGTACCACGCAAATTATCACAACTCAGTAGAACCATTGGAAAAATAAAGGGTGGTACCTTCAGATAATCTGAACGAGCTATAAACTTTGCAGGCACCTATAGCTGGAAAAAATCGGATGTTGTGGCTGTTTCATGCAATAGCAAGAGTTATAACATTGATGGAAGAACATGAAGTAGGTTCCTCAGTGTAAGTCTCATTCCTCTGGATCCGTTCAGGCATTCATATGATGTTTGTTGTTCGTGTAGGAACCTGAAGACTCCTAAATATTCAATGCCATGTGAATGTGGCCTTGACAGGAAAAGCATTCATGATGTCATTTAACCTCTCATAGAACCGTAGTTTGATATGGCTATTGGAAGTTAACAGGGCATTCTGCTGTTCGTTGTTTACTCCTTTGCTGTTGCTTGATTTGTTTGTTTGTTTGTTTGTTTGTTTGTTTTGATTTTTGAAAAAATTTTCGTCGACATTTTTTTCGCGTGGGAAAAGTAGAGAAACTTGAATAGGGCAAACAGACCGAAGACAAAAGACAAAACTACAACGTGATTGAACATTCAGAGTAATTAACTAATAGATATTGATTGAGTGATAGGTCACGAGCATTTATGGGTTGTAGTAGTTTCGTATAACAAGTTGAAGGAGACACACGAGTGCTTAGTATCCAATCATAGCAAAATCATTGAACCTGAGAACATCTTTACTGTTCTCTTCTTTGATAACTAGTCATTCTCATGAAGTACTGGGACTATAACCTATCACAAGCCTGGTCATGTACCGAACATGGGTATAGGAAACTTGACACGTATGAGTATTAAAATGTATGTTTTGTAATCCTTCATTTAAGACCTGATTAAAATTTGGTACTTTTAAACAGTCCTGTAAGAGCAAAAGTTGATGCAATCATCAATGTAGGATCAACAGAGCTTGGAGGTTTAATGTTTTAATAGTTAACGCTCTTATGGCTCATCATTGAATGTCTTTTCTGACCCATGACTCAATAAGTTTGATGAACACCAAGCAGCTGGTTCACTCTTCACTGCACTAATAAGTAATCCCACAACCTGAGTTGAACCAAGGATCAGTCATTGACTGCTATGGGTTGATAGGATTTAAGAAACCTAGTCAATAGGACATTGCTTAACATCTGTTGATTTGAGTTCAGGTAATAAAGAATTGGAATGTATCTCCTTAGACCTAATAAAAACCTGAGTGTTATAAATGTAGTAACAAGAGACTGAAGAGAGTCCAAAGAGCTCTCGTGTTAGAAGGGCTTTATTCAATGTAGCTATTCTGTATTCAACTCAACACGTTGATGCTTTTCGTTTGATTTATTGATTGGGCATTTGTTTGTTTTGATAGTTCTTGGAAAAGGGGTTGAGCTAAGTTAAACACAACTGAGCCAAAACTGTCTCGTATCTTATAGATCTAAGCAGTCCACAGTATTTAGACAGTCAGCAACACATTGCACTTATTCATAATCTTATTGATACACTTTTAAGTTGTTTTCTTTGAGCATTCTTGTGCTGCGTATTGTACTTTGTTTTGATTTTCAAATGAAAAATTTTCACTCGATGAACAACGCAAAAATTAGTGAGAAAAACTGATTCAAACGCAAAATCTACTGAGAAAGTTGTTCTTCGTTTAAATTCTGTTGGGATAGAAAGCTGAATTTAATACCGAAGTTTCTGACTATTTTATTCATTTTGCTCAATTGCTTTTAGTTCCCGAGATATCGCTCAATTTACGTCGTTACACGTTAAAAGTGTACCAAAACGCGTTGCATATTGGGAGGCACAATGCATATACACTTTGCATATTCGATGGAATTGCAACCAAACAGTTAGAAGTCATGTCTATGTGCGAGTTCGAGCGGCTCAGTCCCCAAT